>JAMPIV010010012.1:0-544530 GCA_024509875.1 Oreohelix idahoensis
TGTTTGTCTGAGTAGGACAAGTCTGTCTTATATCTGTATATCTTTACATATCTAAGTCGAACTATATGTTCTGTTGTCTCTAGAGAGGTCAAAGGCTATTCGGCGGATGTGTCGCTTGAGTGGTGTGATTTGGCTTCGTCCTGATAGGGAATGTGTGTGTTTTGCTATGTCGGCTTGATGCCTTGAAAAAGTGATCTCAGTGGTTTTGGGGAAAGTGATAGTCGTCTAGACCTATCGTGTATGCTTTACCCCAGTGTTTATTCATCTTGCCAAGGAATGGCAGTTTCATATTCCCTCTACCAAGGTAATCAAAGATACTCTTATGAAACTCTCGATCGAAGCCACCATTGTCGATAATTACGATTTGAATGTTTAAGAGAATATATTTGACTCGATGAAAAACGACTTCGATTCCTAGCAGCACTATATTCTGTAGAATGCAGTCTATTGTTCATGACCAAATCTACAGAGCAACGAAATGTTGTATGAATGACTAACTTTAGAACAGATTCATTATCTGTATTCAAACGTGAGTGACAGTTCACGAGTGGAGCCATCTTGGAACCAAAACATGTAGGACTTTCAAGAAGAGAAAAGGGATGCCCGTATTATCGCTTGATCAGTCCAGAGATCACTGCTACACATGAGAACCCATTGTTAGCGGTTCAATATTATTATATGGAAAAATATGTGCTGAACATTATGTTGAAGAATCGTTGCTAAACGAGATTAGGTTTAGAAGTCATCTGAAATATTGTTTACAAGCTGACGTGCTCAGTCAGTGACGTCAGATGATATATGTATGGGCGATACTGAGTGCTTGGCTATTGACAGTCCATTATACCATTATTCTACATGAGTGCCCATGTAACATTGCAAGACCATTTGTCCACTGTACTATGATGTATTATGGCAACCTGTGATTTGTCACTATCTGTGCTGTCGAGTGTGTACGTCCAATTAAACTTTAGAAAAGGTACACAGTCGTTGGTGTCGATGACTTCCGGTCATACATGAGTGTGAGAAGAGAACATTTGTCAACAACACGAACCCTTATCATCATTCGCACATTATACACTCCATCCATGTCTACACAACACTGCGTAGGTCAAGTTGACATTCCATACACTACAGTGGGGCAGGCAACACCATAGGGATCTTGTCAACTGATGATGATAGACGCCTGTCTTCCCGCCTAGGAGTGTTCTGGTGTACTATTATCAACATATATTATATCCAACTAAATATCAACTTTATCACTGACATTCATCATTTTTTAGAAACCTACGCTATTGACACTGTGCTCTGCTAACTCCCGCGCCTGGAATAATTGTTAGGTGACTTAATCAGACATTTGAACAAATTTGCACACCCAAGTAGTCGTTCCCGGAGACTCCGAGTTTAATACGTCTTTTGGAACTGGGGACTTCTTGGCAGAAGACTGCATTTTTTGAGTCTGTGCGAAAATCTAAGATCAATGTGTTCCAAGAGGCAGCGAGCAAAGTCGTGAGTACCTGAATGAGAAGCCATGGCGGAATGAATGAGTGTACACTGGTCTGAGTGATATTTTCACTATTATATCTTTGACACCCTGTTGCTGTCCTAATTTTTTTTTTCAATCTGCATAATTTGTTGCTAAGGCTAGAGTTCTTGTGTTTTTGTCTTAGGTTAAATCAGATTTTTTCAAACTCTGTGCATATAATTACGAGATAAAACAAAGAAAAACTCCTAGACTCAAACCCTATGTATCTGTGACTCTGGCGCCATCATCTGTTCTCTTAACGGGGCCGGGCTAAACCTAGAGTTAACACTATAACGGGGCTATCATCCTTGCAACATTTCCTTGATTTTTTATGACTATGTGTATATGTATTTTCCTTGATGTACTTTCTTTGATGTTGTGAGCCGATTTTTCCTGATAATAAAATCGCTCTTGAACTTAATAATCGTGTTTGGTCAGCTCGTTCTAGATAATATATATATCATTGTTATAGTTTTCCCACGTCTGTGTGTTTACCTGTCGTCACGTGTATGTGCGTGCCTGTGAGTGATAGAAATATACGTAATATGTATATTGGTGTAGTCTGTCTGACGCTGTAACAACTGTTGTAGAAGATAGGTGAGAGAGAGAAGAATTCTTTTCGCTTTCAGAGACAGCCACTATATCAAAATCTATCATCTCACGTGTGTGGAAATTCGATTACCTTTCACTAACTCTCACTGAGTCTATCACCTATTCAAACCTATTCAGAAGGGACCAAACCTAGTCTTAATTCTCCTATCGGAAATCTACGACAAATGGGGACTCGTTTCCGGTCTTTGAACTTAGAATAGGAAGACGAGTACGACAAACGTGGACTCGTCTATCGTATTTTGTATTTTAGATTCTTATTCTGATATAGAGTAAGAGTGTGATGTCTTGTGAGTTGTTATATCTTTAAAAAATTACCCCCTAGACTAGCGACCTGTTTACGGGCGTGCTGACCACACAAACTAATAAGTTTTTTTTTTTTCCACAGCATCTTTGAATAATATACATTTTGGTTACAGGTTGATTTTGTCGGGATATATGTTAACTGCTGATTGTAATACTAAATGCTGGTAAAGTGGTGAGTGTATAACATTCACTGGGTACTGAGGCAGAACGGCGTTTGAACTAAGTTAAGGAGTGTGTTTCGGACTTTTTTGTCCAGATTAATTCCCTCCCTTACCCGATCTGACTTCAGGGGCGAACTTATAGTGGATTTTTAAAAATTAAGGGATTATTTTTCTCTTTAATGTTTGCAATATTCTTTTGCTTTTCCACTGTAGCAACTTATTTTTCAGAAGTAATCTTAACTACCATTTAGTTGGCGTAGTCGTGTTTTGCATTAAGTGCTTTATTGCCGATAATAGCAGCGATAGTTAGATTTTATTTTGGAGGAGGTATCCCAGGGTTAAGGATATCATCTTTTGATTTTTGGAATTTTTTTCTCGTAAGTGGTAGGAACCAGGGTATTCTTTTTCCTATTTTCTATCTCCACGTGTCTCAGTCACTGACATAATATGGCCGAGAGGGCAAAACTTAGACAACTCCTCAGGGACGAAGCGAGAGAGGAGGGACTGGAAGGAGAGGAAGCGAAAGCTTTTGTCAGGGACGAACTTGAGAGATATGATGCGGAGAGGAAAGCAGAAGAAGCTAGGAGGAAAGAAGCAGAAGACCGGCTATTACAGCAGAAGAAGATTGAGGAGGAAATGGAAATTCGCAGGATGCAGCATGAGGAAAAAGAGAAGGAGAGACAACATGAGTTGGCTCTTAAAGCTCTTGAGTTCCAAAGTCGTGGTGCTGCCTCTACCTCCAGCAATGGAGAGTCTTCTCCTCATTCTTCCTTAACTGACCCTGCTAACACTCAATCCCTTCAACTAAATGCTATGTGTTGCGTGATAAATTCTCGCAACATCGTTTTATTTCAATATCTGTTTTATAACGCAAGGGCAACAACTGCTTGAAATTTATAGTCACTTTTCTCGGTAATCATTTGTCTTCTCGCGTTGGTATCGAATGCAGTTAAGTTTGAGCTGTGGTCATTTTGCGCTGGACTGCGCATGACTTGTCTTGCTTCTTTGTCGATCGGTTTCCGCCCACCACTAGTGGGAGTGAGCGATTTGGAATGGCGAAAGAGATGCCTCGTTGAAGAGGGGATCTCCGCTATTTTTTGTTCTGTCAGGGATGTGTAGTCCTCTTATGGATATTTCGTTTATTCGAGATAATACCTCTAGTGTTTCCCACATGTCGGGAGGCGTGATATTTCTGTGTATTTCATGAAAGCAAGGTAAATTGACTTTTTCATTAACTCTATCGATTTTGGGTCGTGAGCGATTTCGATTCATAGCCTGTCTTCGAAAGTCGTCGTCACGAGATGTTTTCCCAGCTCACATGTCGCTGCATTGTACTGCATCGGTTGATGCAGGTACCAAGGACCATTACTTGCTACTTTGTTAAATGAACTAGGTTTGGAAAACCTTTATTATCTAGAGGATATTTTTGAGGACATTATTTATACTTCGGCAGACGTGTCTGTCTTGCTGAGGTCAAACTAAGGAGAGTGAACTGATCTCATACATCTGGTTATCTCCTGGCTGTTATAGAAAAGGATGGAGTTTTTCACCTGACTACATTTACAGCACTTGAAATATAACATGCATCTGACTCATCATTGTAATGCTGTCTACCGTCTATTGCTGTATTGAATGTTGCTGTGATAATGACTGTTTGATGTGCCTACACATTTGCGTAACCATTTTGTCACTGTGGCGTCCACAATAAATAATGAAGAAAAACGTCAACGGCTGTTTCAAGACTCATTGACTTTATACGTCGTGAGTTTACTGACGTCCTATGTGGATTGCCCTGTTATTGTTGTATGAACATTGTTTTGACTGAACACATCTACACACTACACAAAACCAGACATGCGGATACCATCCATCATCATATGGCATCACGCATCATTTGGTGGCCATAAGCTGGTTTGATTCTGGTACCAGCAAACACGGGGTCCCTTACCCACTTCATTTTCAACAAGAATTCATCAGCATCCTTCAAGAAATTAACATTCTTCAATACAGTCAACATCTTCAAAATTTTCAAAGTACTCGGCGTTGCCCGGTAAAAGTCAAAATTTCAATTTTTTGACGGAAACAAGAATTTGACAGTACCCGGCGTTGTTACATGTTGCCGGATAACTCGGACTGCTGTTATCTTTTACGCAAGTCAAGCAAGTTGCTGCTGTCAAGGTTCCAGTGCTGTCGTTTTTTGAGAAGGTCAAGTGCCGGTTGAAACGGGTTGTTTTCTGAAGAAGGCCAAGTACCGATTTCCATCAACTTACTTTTGGATTAGAAGGTCAAGTGCCGAAACAACTCAACACACAGTATTTCAGAAGCTCTTGTACCATCGTGTTAGCAGTGGAAGCAGTTCAGATGTGCCATCATCGTTGGAGCTTCGCTCTTTAGGACGTTGATTGACATCCGTTTTTCTGCTGTTCTACGATTGGAAGCCTATAAGTTAAGTGGCCTGTTTGTATGTAAACTGTGCCCTTATACTTCTGCTGAGTCTTCTGTGTATCATCTCATTCTATATGTTATATGTTTATATGTTATTTGTATATTTATATGTTTATATTTCAGCGGGTTCTCGGTTGGGTGGTGTCTCCGTTAGATTATGCCACGTCATAGAGGTCGTCTATTGTGAGCGTTTTCTGTAGGGTTTGCAAATTTCCGATACTGGAATTTGCTAAGCGACTTCTGTTGCTATTTATGTTAGCTGTGATGACATGTTTTAATATTGTTTTCGTTATTATTTCGCATTCTTTAGTTTTGTTTTGATTTGTTTGTATTTGTTAGCCTACTCTTGTCTATAATTTAGTTTCATACAACATTTTTGTTTATACACTGTGGTGTCATGTATTTTGTTTAATTCTATCGCAGATATCGTCACATTTTTTGTGATATTTCATTAATTTCTGCTTTATTTTTAGTTGATTTCTGCGAAAGTTTTTGTATTGTTGCTGATCTTTGTTATTGTTTACATTGTTATTGTTTACATTGTTTGTATTGTTTACATTTTCAATGTTTACATTCTGCATGTGTTTACATAGTCATTGTTTACAGTTATAGTAATTAGTTAATGGGCTATGCTAATGCACTGTTACTACTACACTGATGATAAATGAATGATGAATAGTGTCGTGCACTATTGAATGAGAAGTGCACTTATGATCAAGAATTGAGTGCTGATATTTCATATACAAGTTCTTTGATTGGAGACTTGTTTCCCACAGAGACTGGGATAATATAATGTGATGTGAATATACAAGTGCTTAATTAAGACTTGTTACACTTAGGTTTGAAATAAATTAGTTAATTATTTCAGGTTTTGGACTCATATGTTAGACAACATGTCTACATTTGAGCACTTTATTGAGCAGGGTAAATTGCTTGGGAAGACTGGTGATAAGTTAGAAGAATTTGCAACTGCTCGATATGATAAAGCAATGGAAGCTGAACAAAAGAAACTGCAGATGCAGGTGGATGAAAAAAGATTCCAAATGGAAATGGAAAAGCAAAAAAGGGAATCAGAAGCTGAGGAGAGAAAACTCCAGCTAAGCTAGAAGCTGAAAGACTTCAAAAAGAGGCTGAGAATAAAAGACTTGAAAAAGAGGCTGAGAATAAAAGACTTGAAAAAGAGGCTGAGAATAAAAGACTTGAAAAAGAGGCTGAGAATAAAAGACTTGAAAAAGAGGCTGAAAATAAAAGACTTGAAAAAGAAGCTGAAAATGAAAGACTTCAAAAAGAGGCTCAGGCTGAGGAAAGAAGATTACAGAGAGAGTCTGATGAGAGGAAAGAGAAAGCAAAAATGGAACATGAAGAAAAGGTCTTAGCTTTAGAGTTGGAAAAATTGAAATTGACGAGCATGAGTAATGGTAATGATTCAAACAAGGGTTCATCTTCTGGTAAGGCTAATAATGATACTTTTAAGATTAAGTTACCAACATTTAGTCCTTCCAGTGATGACATAATGTTCTATCTGGACAGATTTGAACAAGCATGTACAGCTCATAACATAGACAAAGCAAAATATGTTTATCAGTTATCAGGGATACTGACAGGTAAAGCTCTAAGTATATTAAATATGGTGGATGAACCTGACAAGAACAATTATGAGGTTGTCAGGGCCGCTTTGTTAAAGAAATATCAGCTTAACGAAGACGGCTATCGTCTACAATTTAAAAACATGTTACCTGAAAATGGAGTTGAATTCTCCGAGTTTATTGCAAGAATACGCATTACTTTCTCACGATGGGTTGAACTATCTAAGACGGAAAAAACTTATGAAGGACTTATGGACTTAATACTTAGAGACAAAGTCATGTCGTCTGTCAATGAGTCTTTCCTTGCTTTCCTTCATGAACGTAAACCTAAAACAATAAAAGAAATGGAAGATTTCTGTTGCCAATACGTAACTGCGCACCCACACATAACCATGGGTAACTCTAAGGTGAAAGAAGGTTTACCAGTTGCTTCGGCAGCTCCGTATGGTCAAAACTTTGCTCGTAGATCCCAACAAAATTTTGATAGAAAGAGTAGCGGTAATTTCTGTCAAAATCATGGAAATCAATTTCATGGTGATTCTTCTTCGAAGAATTGGAGACAACCTGATAGTACTCGTTACTATCACCCTAATAATTATAAGCATTTCAAAAGAGGATATGGTAATAGAGGTTATTCCTGCCGAAGACCTCAGAACCAAACAAATAGATGTTCGCATCAATGTGAACATGATAGTAATCGTGGAAACTGGAATTCGAACCAGGATAACAATTACAATAGAGACAATAATAACTGCAGAGATAATAATAACTCTGATAACTTCAGAGGTAATAATAGTCGGGGTAGATCTCAACACAAAAAAAAGAGATATCAGCAGGCTAATGCTGTACAACAGGAAACTGAGGGAGCCTGTAATCATGTTGTTGATAGTAAAAACTTTGACGCTGTCACTGGTTCTGCTTTTGACTTTGAGAGAGCAAACAAATGCCCCCAATGCAGTACTTTATTCGAACCGGGTACCATAACTACTTTGAGTTGTGGTCACCCACTTCCCGCTCTTCCTGCTGCTGTTGCGCATGACGGGAGGGGTTCTTTAATTCTACATAAGGGTCTTGTTAATGATACTCCGGTCTCACTACTTTTCGATTCCGGATGCACCACTATTGGTGTTAGACAATCGCTTGTAGATCCATCTTGTGCTACAGGAAGGGTTATTAAATGTGTCACATTTGGCGGCACTCTAGAAAAATATCCTACTGCTGTAATTCGCATTGCCACTCCTTTCTTTACTGGAGATGTGCATGCTTGTCTCTTACCTAATCCTATTGCGGACCTTATTATTGGTCGTATTCACGGAGTTAGGGAGTGTACCCCACAGCAGATTGCTGCTTGGGAAGATAATAACATGCAAGCTACAAATGCAGTAGTTACAAGAGCACAAGCTCTACAAACACCCGAAACTTCACTGAATAGTGATAATGAAGTTGATAGCCAAGATAGTCACTTAGTAATCACTCGTGACTCTTTCATAAAATTGCAAGAAGAAGATCCTTCTTTAAAAAAATTCTTCGTTCTTGCGAAGAAAGGTGATCCGAATCAGGATACAAATAGAAAATCTTGGATTGCAATGAGAAACGGCGTACTTGTACGTATGGTACAAGATTCGACTACGTCGGCACATTCGCAAATTCTTGTTCCCAAGAGCATGAGAGTCCAAATATTACAACATGCTCATGACTCGCAATGTGCTGGACATATGGGTTTTGCCCGTACGAAGTCGAGAGTCCTTGCGGCTTTCTTTTGGCCTTTTGTCAATAAGGACATTCGTATTTACTGCCGATCATGCAAGGTATGTCAGGAGGTCAAATCTAGAGGACCACGACATGCTGCGCCTATCCAGGCTGCTGACATTCCTATTCGGCCGTTTCAGAAAATGGCCATAGATATTATTGGCCCTTTTAAGGTCAAGTCGGCCAGAGGACATCAGTTTATCCTTACATGTGTCGATATGTGCACACGTTGGCCAGAGGCTATTCCTCTTAAGAGCATATCTACTACAGATATCGCAGATGCTCTTTGGTTGATATTTTCTCGCTTGGGGTTCCCCAGAGAAATATTGTCAGACCATGGCACTCAACTCATATCTGACACTATGTCACAGGTAATGTCTACCTTACATATTGAACGATCTCTCAGTAGTATCTACCATCCTATGTCTAATGGGTTAGTTGAGCGTCTGAATAGAACGCTCAAGACTTTGCTTGGTAAGATAACTGAAGATCATCCTCAAGATTGGGACAGGGTTTTACCCGCGGCTCTCTTTGCCTATAGAGAAGTCCCTAATGAACACACAGGATTTTCTCCCTTCGAACTTGTCTTTGGCGCGCGTCCACGCGGCCCTATGTCTTTATTACACGATCTCATCACTGCCGATGATATTAGCGATGAAACTCAATCCTCATATGAGTATGTCATTGCTCTTAGACAAAAGATCATTGAGGCATGTAAGCTAGCAACTGCTTCATCAGAAATTGCTAAAGAGAAGGCAAGGCAGTTTGCTAACAAGAATAGATGTCTACGACAACTTTGTCCAGGTGACAAAGCATTCGTCCTACTCCCCAGTAGGGAAAATAGACTTCTTATTGCATGGAAAGGTCCGTATGCAATAGTCTCTCGGATTTCCGATGTTGACTATGTGGTCGATATTGATGGAAAGCATAAAACTTTCCACATAAACATGCTTTCGGAATTTCACGAACGTCCGGACTATTTGCTGCCTATTTTCCAGGCAACGGATGATGCTCCTGCACCTCACGGTCATTATTCATCCCTGTCTGTCATTCAGGATGAGGAAGCTACCTTCTCTGATGTCAACCTTCCCCTTCCAGTGGTTCCATTACATTCCACGGAATCTTGGAAAAACGTTTCTGTTTCTCCTAATCTTTCTGGTGACGAACATCGACAAGTCTCGTCGATGTTACAAACATTTCAGGATGTTCTCACTGACATTCCTGGACACACAGATGTCATAGAACATGACATAATTCTTACCGACAATAATCCAATTAGGGTTAGGCCGTATCCTATTCCTATACACTTTCAGTCGCAAGTGGAAAAGGAATTGGATGAAATGATTCAATTAAATATAATTGAACCATCGACTTCACCATATTCTTCTTCCATGGTTATTGTCCGGAAGAAGGATAAGAACATACGAATTTGCGTTGATTATCGCAAATTGAATCAGGTCACAAAGTTCGACGCTGAACCGATGCCTTTGTTAGAAGATCTACTGATTAGACTTTCTAATTCTAGATTCTTCACTAAACTTGACTTGTCTAAAGGTTATTGGCAAGTGCCTTTAGCAGAGCATGCCAAACCTCTTACTGCTTTTTCTACACCTAGGGGTCTATTTCAATGGAATGTTATGCCTTTTGGTCTCATGAACGCCCCTGCCACTTTCGTTCGCATGATGCGTCGAATTCTGTCACATCGTTCGGATGTCATCGCATACTTAGATGACATCTGTCTCTTCAGTGATACCTGGGAAGATCACTATTTAGGGTTATATGACTTACTGTCCACTCTACGTGAGAATAATTTGACAGCAAAACCTTCTAAAGCTTTTGTTGGTTTTGGTGAAATCTCTTTCCTGGGTCATCGTGTTGGTCATGGTCTCTTGAAGACAGAAGACCACAATACTTCCAAAATACTGAACATCTCTGTTCCTAAAACGAAGAAACAAGTTAGGAGTCTCTTAGGTTTAATTCAATTTTATGGGAGATTTATTCCAAATTTATCTTCGATCATGGCACCTCTCTCAACATTGTTGAAGAAAGGTTCGCCTAATCTGGTCCGTTGGTCTGAAGAATGCCAATCTTCACTAGACCAAATCAAGAATATATTTTCTTCTCCTCCCATCTTAAGATTACCTACTCTTGATAGGACTTTTGTTCTTCGGAGTGATGCTTCATCCACTGGGATTGGAGCAGCACTGATGCAAGAATATGCAAATACTCTGCATCCTGTTATGTACATTTCTAGAAAACTAAATGCGGCAGAGAGGAACTACTCGGTTTTAGACCGTGAGTTGTTAGCGATGGTTTGGTCAATTCTAAAGCTACAAAGATTCCTCCTGGGCGCACATTTCATTCTAGAGACTGATCAGAAAGCTCTTACAGCTATTCAGACTAAGAATTTGAAGAGTTCGAGATCCACTCTATATGCTATAGCTCTTCAACCTTTTCACTTCACGGTACGAGCTATCCGTGGTGCGGATAATGTGATGGCTGACATTTTGTCTAGATGCCCACATGACTCCAACTAATACTTCTGTCCTATATTTCCATATATTACAGAGTCATAACACACCTATATTTCTACAATAGATTAGCACATCTGTACTTACTTTATATGTACACACTATCGTGCTTTGTTGTCATCTTCTTCTGTTCGTTTTTTAAGATGATAGAGGAGGACTGAGTAGTTAATATAAGGGCCGTTAGTTTACTAAACAGCCACAATTATTAATAATGTATTGTACCTTATGAAGCATATTAGTTATTAATTAGCATTATATTGCTTGTACTTTCTCAGAATGTCATTGTTGAGCTGAGGACTTACCTTACGAGTTCTAGATTGTGTACTTACCCTCGGAATACCAGAGCATATGTCCTGGATCGTCATGTAGTTTAACTTTACTATGTACTTATGTCATTACATGTCAAAGAATGTACTTTTTAAATTTTCCTATCAGATTTGTACATCCATTTTTAAAGACAATATTAGAGTATGCTGTTTAATGATGATTATAGTAACTTGCATACGTATATTGTGTTTACATGCTAACGTGATGTGTGTTGGTGACACCTCCCCGATGTGAATATTTTTTGAGACATATTTATTTTTCTGTTGAGGTATATCCTCACCAGACACTCTATAATTAGCCTATTGTTTGGCAATTTAATTAATTATCAGCGCATAATTCGTGCGTTTTGAGCCGCTTATCGCTTGCTCTTTGATATTGAAAAAAAAAATATGTTCCACATTTTTTTTTTATCGGGAGGAGGTGGTGATATGTTGCGTGATAAATTCTCGCAACATCGTTTTATTTCAATATCTGTTTTATAACGCAAGGGCAACAACTGCTTGAAATTTATAGTCACTTTTCTCGGTAAGCATTTGTGTTCTCGCGTTGGTATCGAATGCAGTTAAGTTTGAGCTGTGGTCATTTTGCGCTGGACTGCGCATGACTTGTCTTGCTTTTTGTCGATCGGTTTCCGCCCACCACTAGTGGGAGTGAGCGATTTGGAATGGCGAAAGAGATGCCTCGTTGAAGAGGGGATCTCCGCTATTTTTTGTTCTGTCAGGGATGTGTAGTCCTCTTATGGATATTTCGTTTGTTCGAGATAATACCTCTAGTGTTTCCCACATGTCGGGAGGCGTGATATTTCTGTGTATTTCATGAAAGCAAGGTAAATTGACTTTTTCATTAACTCTATCGATTTTGGGTCGTGAGCGATTTCGATTCATAGCCTGTCTTCGAAAGTCGTCGTCACGAGATGTTTTTCCCAGCTCACATGTCGCTGCATTGTACTGCATCGGTTGATGCAGGTACCAAGGACCATTACTTGCTACTTTGTTAAATGAACTAGGTTTGGAAAACCTTTATTATCTAGAGGATATTTTTGAGGACATTATTTATACTTCGGCAGACGTGTCTGTCTTGCTGAAGTCAAACTAAGGAGAGTGAACTGATCTCATACATCTGGTTATCTCCTGGCTGTTATAGAAAAGGATGGAGTTGTTCACCTGACTACATTTACAGCACTTTGAAATATAACATGCATCTGACTCATCATTGTAATGCTGTCTACCGTTTATTGCTGTATTGAATGTTGCTGTGATAATGACTGTTTGATGTGCCTACACATTTGCGTAACCATTTTGTCACTGTGGCGTCCACAATAAATAATGAAGAAAAACGTCAACGGCTGTTTCAAGACTCATTGACTTTATACGTCGTGAGTTTACTGACGTCCTATGTGGATTGCCCTGTTATTGTTGCATGAACATTGTTTTGACTGAACACATCTACACACTACACAAAACCAGACATGCGGATGCCATCCATCATCATATGGCATCACGCATCACTATGTCTTTCACTCTTGAATCTTTTCCTTGTCCAAATGAGAAGATTGACACATGGTTAGACAAATTTGAGAAAATTGCAACTCTGTACGGGTTAGAGAGGTCGCGTTGGAATATGAAACTTTCCCAGGCCCTAAAAGGTTCTGCTTATGATGTTTATTCTAAGCTGGAAAGTAGCCAACAAGACGACTACGATGTGTTGAAGAAAGCGTTACTGGAGCGCTTTGAAATGAACGCTCGCAAGTTTTTGCAACTGTTTCGCAACAGCCGGAAAGAGAATTCTGAAACTTTTCACCAGTTCTCATCTCGTCTTAAGGGATATCTAACAAAGTGCCTTGAGCTTTCGCAGCTCCCCTCTACCTATGAAGGTCTTGAGGAACTTGTTCTAACTGAACAAATAAAGAACACTTTGTCTGCTGATACCCGGAGATTTCTCGCTGAGCAGGGGGCAGAAAAACTTGAAGACATTTTGGAAAAGTCTGAGCGTTATCACAATGCGCTGGCTGAACTACCAGCCACAAAGCGGAAACCGACAGAGGAGCATTTTCGAAAACATAACCTAGAGCAATCTTCTCAGGCTTCTAACCAAAACAACCACAGAGAAACTGGACCTCAAAACCCCCCTCCTGAAAAATCCAAGTTCTACAAGAACAAGTACCCCAACCACCCCAAACAGTCTGATCAACCCGACCGCCCTACATGGCAGCGTAGCCAGAAAGGACAAGGTGGCAAAGGGAGAACCCCTGAGCAAGGGACATATGATCAGATCGAGCACACCGAGCCGAAACGCATCGGATGCTTATTGACAGTCTCGCAAGGCGGAATTATTGACAGTGATTCCCAACCTGTTGGGGATAGACCCTCAACGCGAGGTACTGTTACTTTGAACGGTTCTCAAACTTCTTGCTTATTTGACACGGGGCTTTCTTATGATTGCATTGTTGCCAGAAAGCTGGTTAAACCCGGTCAAGAGACAGGAGAGACCGTCAAACTTTGTGGAGTTCGTAAGAGTGATGCACCTACAGCGCTTCCCATCGCATTGGTGGAGATACACTCTGACTTTGTCAGAGGTGTGATCAAAGCGGCTGTTATGGATGACCCCATCTACCCAGTCATACTTGGCGGGAGATACGTGTGTATTGGGAAACCGGAAGAGCCGATTGTGGCAGCAGTAACTACAAGAGGGCAAACCAAGAAGGAACGGGAGCCTGCGCCAAATTTGTTACCTATGGAACTTAAAGAAGCGCAATACAAGGACCCTACTTTGGCACCCTGCTTTAGGAAACTGCCCATGGCTAAGGAACCCAAACAGCACGGGGACATTTTTTCTGAGGATGGCGTACTTTATCGGAGAACGGGCAAGCCTGACCAAGGTTACAACCAGCTCCTAGTACCGAAACAGTACAGAAGCCAAATCCTAGAAATGGGGCACTCTCTTCCCTTTAGCGGACATATGGGACAGAACGCCACAAACCAACGTATAACCACTCATTATTGGTGGCCAGGAGTGAATACTGATATTATCAGATATGTCAAATCCTGTGCCCAGTGCCAACGTGTGCCACCCAAGCAACGGGCACCCCCAGTCCACATGGGTGAAATGCCAATAATGGGAACACCATTCGAACGGGTTGTGATCGACATTTTAGGGCCTTTCGAAAGGACTAAAAGAAGGAACAGGTTCATCCTGACCTTAGTCGATACATGCACTTTATGGGCAGAAGCTATCCCGCTAACATGCGCAGATGCCAAGCATGTCGCAGAAGCCCTCGTGCAGATTTTCACTCGGTTGGGATTCCCTCAGCAAGTGTTGACGGATAATGGATCTCCATACCGAAACCTGTTGATGGATGAGATCGTTAAGATCTTGAGGACCCAGCACATCCACACTAAGCCATATACTCCGGCGGGAAATGGGCTCGTGGAACGTGCTAATGGAAACCTCACCATGATGCTAAGTAAGCTGGCACAAGTGAAACCTGAAGATTGGGATCTCTGTATTCCTGCAGCATTATTTGGCTACAGAGAATCTCCTCATACTTCCACAGGATTTCCGCCAGCTACACTCTTATTCGGCAGACCCATTAAGGGCCCGCTTGAAGCCTTACTTCAGTCTCTGACAGACGAGAAGGCGGATGAGACAGTCGTCTCAGCAAGTAAATATGTGTCGGTTTTAAAGGAAAGGTTGAAACTAGGGTGGGACCTAGCAACGACTAACTTTAAGCGAGCTCGCACAAAGCACGCTAACCGATACAGGAAAGTCGCGGAAGAGAGAGAACTGGAAGCAGGAGAGAAAGTTTTGGTGTTACTCCCTACTGAGAACAACCAACTGAAGATCGGATGGCAAGGGCCGTTTACCGTCCTGAAAAAGATTTCTAAGGCTAACTACCAGATCTCTATTGAAGGAAAGGAGAAGGTTTTCCATTTAAATCTCTTAAAGAGATACTTGGAAAAACCAGTGCCAACCTCCGACCATCTCCTGACGATCGCCAAAACTGACGAAGATGATGATAGTGGCAGGGATATTCCACCGCTATCACAGGAAATCTTTCAAAAATGTCAGAAGCGGCGACGCTCTTTCAAGCGCGCATGGGGGACATTCCGGGGGAAGGAAACTTTGAGGAGTGGACTTGAGTAGGAATTGGACAGAGATGGAGGGGGAAGATGAGAGGGAAGAAGACAGACACCCCGAAGCTACGGTTATAGGAAATTAAACTCCATAACGTAGACATGGAGTGCTTCCATATCTTAAAGGGGGGAGGCTCTGTCACGTAGGGTTTATATTCATTTAATTTCCTACATCTTCTTCCTATTCTTTCACATAAATTCTCGCTTTTATTATCTCTGTGTTTCATTTTTCCTGTATATTTTTCATCCATTCGTTTTGCGAATATTATTTTCATATAATTCGCAAACTTTACCTGTTTTCCTTTCTCTAAAACTGAGAATCGCGCTAGGACGATATTACGTAGATGTCAGGGCTGCAGGGCGTCAGAAGGCGTGATAAGTCGGTTCGCTGAACACAGGACGTAGCAAATCGTCTACATTCTCACCGAGCGCGCGAGCTTCTTCTCGGCATAGTCCCGGTGAGGTGTGATACTTTACATCTGCACCGGTCAGTATCCAGACATTTGTCTGGAAAATCCCAAACTGACACGGCGCTCACTTGGGCCATGGTCAGCTGTAGTGTGAAAACTGCCCTGAATGGAGTCAGGCTGTCTGGGATTTGAAACTGACACGCGTACATCGTGGTCAGTAGGTGACAGTTACGACACGCGTTAAGCGGACGTAAATGTTGGGAGTAGGGGAGATAATTTCGCTTGGCGAAATAAGTTTGGGCCCTTTGTCTGATTTTAAGATATTGGCCAAGTTTGAAACTTTAATTTCATTCTCGCTCATAGACTCCACAGTAGATAGGTCGCTCGAAAACAGAATAGCTGTTAGCGAAGATCTCAGTTTGTTTCGGCAATTTGTCGAACTTCTAGACTTCCAGAAATATTTTCAGCATTTTTATTCTTAAGTTGTGCGACTACCTGTAATTCTGTGGTTGAGGTAATTAATATGATAGATATATAGATTTTGTGAGTGTTAAAGTGTTAAATCGCTTAATTCATTTTAATCTATTTCTTTAGCGCAGAAGAGAAATAAAGTGGTAGGCTATTATATTTTCTAGGGAAGCATTCAGTGGAAAGCAGAATAAAATTAAATTTCTAGCTTATAACGGCAATTGTAGCTATTTATGAATTTAATTTAACTGCTAATACTCAGTCGAGTGTATTTTTCTAAACTAACGTATAAACTCTAGAATCCAGCCTCATGAATGGTGACGGAATACGCACGCGTTCTTAATTTATGAGGATTGCTGATTTTTAAATATAACTTACGTCACGGGAAGTTTAAATGATAAGCAAAGCTCTCTGCTTGCAAGTTTAAATGTAAGTTTTAACCAGTACAGATTCTGTTTATTATATTATATGTGTTATTTTTCCTCCACACAGTGAAAGTTTTGGGGTGACCCTAACTTTACCAGCACCTAGTAGTAGTTTCCATACTTGTGAAGAAATAGACAGTCCTTATTTTGAACCACGTGGGTTTTCTCAAGTAACACTGATCTGACGGTGCAAGTTAGACAGAAATACTAATATCCCTATAACGGGTTTTCAAAGACTGTAATGATAAATACTGGACCTTGGAGCCAGCACTTAATTTCTTCTAGAAACTCTATATAATTTGCTGCCTGGTGGCGTGAATATTAACAATCATTTCCCGACTAGATTATATCTTGTGGACAAATCTGTGGTGTGACTAAAGTGAATCCTATACTGAGGGAAGGCACCGACCTGACATTCATCATTTTTAGAAACCTACGCTATTGACACTGTGCTCTGCTAACTCCCGCGCCTGGAATAATTGTTAGGTGACTTAATCAGACATTTGAACAAATTTGCATACCCAAGTAGTCGTTCCCGGAGACTCCAAGTTAAATACGTCTTTTGGAACTGGGGACTTCTTGGCAGAAGACTGCATTTTTTGAGTCTGTGTGAAAATCTAAAATCAATGTGTTCCAAGAGGCAGCGAGCAAAGTCGTGAGTACAAGTATGAGAAGCCATGGCGGAATGAATGAGTGTACGCTGGTTTGAGTGATATTTTTCACTATTATATCTTTGACACCCTGTTGCTGTCCTAATTTTTTTTTCCAATCTGCATAATTTGTTGCTAAGGCTAGAGTTCTTGTGTTTTTGTCTTAGGTTAAATCAGATTTTTTTCAAACTCTGTGCATATAATTACGAGATAAAACAAAGAAAAACTCTTAGACTCAAACCCTATGTATCTGTGACTCGGGCGCCATCATCTGTTCTCTTAACGGGGCCGGGCTAAACCTAGAGTTAACACTATAACGGGGCTATCATCCTTGCAACATTTCCTTGATTTTTTATGACTATGTGTATATGTATTTTCCTTGATGTACTTTCTTTGATGTTGTGAGCCGATTTTTCCTGATAATAAAATCGCTCTTGAACTTAATAATCGTGTTTGGTCAGCTCGTTCTAGATAATATATATATCATTGTTATAGTTTTCCCACGTCTGTGTGTTTACCTGTCGTCGCGTGTATGTGCGTGCCTGTGAGTGATAGAAATATACGTAATATGTATATTGGTGTAGTCTGTCTGACGCTGTAACAACTGTTGTAGAAGATAGGTGAGAGAGAGAAGAATTCTTTTCGCTTTCAGAGACAGCCACTATATCAAAATCTATCATCTCACGTGTGTGGAAATTCTATTACCTTTCACTAACTCTCACTGAGTCTATCACCTATTCAAACCTATTCAGAAGGGACCAAACCTAGTCTTAATTCTCCTATCGGAAATCTACGACAAATGGGGACTCGTTTCCGGTCTTTGAACTTAGAATAGGAAGACGAGTACGACAAACGTGGACTCGTCTATCTGGATTTTGAACTTAAGATTCTGTATTCTGATATAGAGTAAGAGTGTGATGTCTTGTGAGTTGTTATATCTTTAAATAATTACCCCCTAGACTAGCGATCTGTTTACGGGCGTGCTGACCACACAAACTAATAAGTTTTTTTTTTTCCACAGCATCTTTGAATAATATACATTTTGGTTACAGGTTGATTTTGTCGGGATATATGTTAACTGCTGATTGTAATACTAAATGCTGGTAAAGTGGTGAGTGTATAACATTCACTGGGTACTGAGGCAGAACGGCGTTTGAACTAAGTTAAGGAGTGTGTTTCGGACTTTTTGTCCAGATTAATTCCCTCCCTTACCCGATCTGACTTCAGGGGCGAACTTATAGTGGATTTTTAAAAATTAAGGGATTATTTTTCTCTTTAATTTTTGCAATATTCTTTTGCTTTTCCACTGTAGCAACTTATTTTTCAGTTGTAATCTTAACTACCATTTATTTGGCGTAGTCGTGTTTTGCATTAAGTGCTTTATTGCCGATAATAGCAGCGATAGTTAGATTTTATTTTGGAGGAGGTATCCCAGGGTTAAGGATATCATCTTTTGATTTTTGGAATTTTTTTCTCGTAAGTGGTAGGAACCAGGGTATTCTTTTTCCTATTTTCTTTCTCCACTAGTCTCAGTCACTGACATAATATGGCCGAGAGGGCAAAGCTTAGACAACTCCTCAGGGACGAAGCGAGAGAGGAGGGACTGGAAGGAGAGGAAGCGAAAGCTTTTGTCAGAGACGAACTTGAGAGATATGATGCGGAGAGGAAAGCAGCTGAAGCTAGGAGCAGGAAAGAAGAGAAGACGGATTACAGCAGAAGAAGATGAGGAGGGAAATGAGAAATGAGCAGGAGAGACAGCATGAGGAAAGAGAGAAGAGAGACAGCATGAGTTGGCTCTTAAAACTCTAGAGTTCCAAAGTCGTGGTGCTGCCTCTACCTCCAGCAATGGAGAGTCTTCTCCTCATTCTTCCTTAACTGACCCTGCTAACACTCAATCTCTTCAACTAAATGCTATGTCTTTCACTCTTGAATCTTTTCCTTGTCCAAATGAGAAGATTGACACATGGTTAGAAAAATTTGAGAAAATTGCAACTCTGTACGGGTTAGAGAGGTCGCGTTGGAATATGAAACTTTCCCAGGCCCTAAAAGGTTCTGCTTATGATGTTTATTCTAAGCTGGAAAGTAGCCAACAAGACGACTACGATGTGTTGAAGAAAGCGTTACTGGAGCGCTTTGAAATGAACGCTCGCAAGTTTTTGCAACTGTTTCGCAACAGCCGGAAAGAGAATTCTGAAACTTTTCACCAGTTCTCATCTCGTCTTAAGGGATATCTAACAAAGTGCCTTGAGCTTTCGCAGCTCCCCTCTACCTATGAAGGTCTTGAGGAACTTGTTCTAACTGAACAAATAAAGAACACTTTGTCTGCTGATACCCGGAGATTTCTCGCTGAGCAGGGGGCAGAAAAACTTGAAGACATTTTGGAAAAGTCTGAGCGTTATCACAATGCGCTGGCTGAACTACCGGCCACAAAGCGGAAACCGACAGAGGAGCATTTTCGAAAACATAACCTAGAGCAATCTTCTCAGGCTTCTAACCAAAATAACCACAGAGAAACTGGACCTCAAAACCCCCCTCCTGAAAAATCCAAGTTCTACAAGAACAAGTACCCCAACCACCCCAAACAGTCTGATCAACCCGACCGCCCTACATGGCAGCGTAGCCAGAAAGGACAAGGTGGCAAAGGGAGAACCCCTGAGCACGGGACATATGATCAGACCGAGCACACCGAGCCGAAACGCATCGGATGCTTATTGACAGTCTCGCAAGGCGGAATTATTGACAGTGATTCCCAACCTGTTGGGGATAGACCCTCAACGCGAGGTACTGTTACTTTGAACGGTTCTCAAACTTCTTGCTTATTTGACACGGGGCTTTCTTACGATTGCATTGTTGCCAGAAACCTGGTTAAACCCGGTCAAGAGACAGGAGAGACCGTCAAACTTTGTGGAGTTCGTAAGAGTGATGCACCTACAGCGCTTCCCATCGCATTGGTGGAGATACACTCTGACTTTGTCAGAGGTGTGATCAAAGCGGCTGTTATGGATGATCCCATCTACCCAGTCATACTTGGCGGGAGATACGTGTGTATTGGGAAACCGGAAGAGCCGATTGTGGCAGCAGTAACTACAAGAGGGCAAACCAAGAAGGAACGGGAGCCTGCGCCTAATTTGTTACCTATGGAACTTAAAGAAGCGCAATACAAGGACCCTACTTTGGCACCCTGCTTTAGGAAACTGCCCATGGCTAAGGAACCCAAACAGCACGGGGACATTTTTTCTGAGGATGGCGTACTTTATCGGAGAACGGGCAAGCCTGACCAAGGTTACAACCAGCTCCTAGTACCGAAACAGTACAGAAGCCAAATCCTAGAAATGGGGCACTCTCTTCCCTTTAGCGGACATATGGGACAGAACGCCACAAACCAACGTATAACCACTCATTATTGGTGGCCAGGAGTAAATACTGATATTATCAGATATGTCAAATCCTGTGCCCAGTGCCAACGTGTGCCACCCAAGCAACGGACACCCCCAGTCCACATGGGTGAAATGCCAATAATGGGAACACCATTCGAACGGGTTGTGATCGACATTTAAGGGCCTTTCGAAAGGACTAAAAGAAGGAACAGGTTCATCCTGACCTTAGTCGATACATGCACTTTATGGGCAGAAGCTATCCCGCTAACATGCGCAGATGCCAAGCATGTCGCAGAAGCCCTCGTGCAGATTTTCACTCGGTTGGGATTCCCTCAGCAAGTGTTGACGGATAATGGATCTCCATACCGAAACCTGTTGATGGATGAGATCGTTAAGATCTTGAGGACCCAGCACATCCACACTAAGCCATATACTCCGGCCGGAAATGGGCTCGTGGAACGTGCTAATGGAAACCTCACCATGATGCTAAGTAAGCTGGCACAAGTGAAACCTGAAGATTGGGATCTCTGTATTCCTGCAGCATTATTTGGCTACAGAGAATCTCCTCATACTTCCACAGGATTTCCGCCAGCTACACTCTTATTCGGCAGACCCATTAAGGGCCCGCTTGAAGCCTTACTTCAGTCTCTAACAGACGAGAAGGCGGATGAGACAGTTGTCTCAGCAAGTAAATATGTGTCGGTTTTAAAGGAAAGGTTGAAACTAGGGTGGGACCTAGCAACGACTAACTTTAAGCGAGCACGCACAAAGCACGCTAACCGATACAGGAAAGTCGCGGAAGAGAGAGAACTGGAAGCAGGAGAGAAAGTTTTGGTGTTACTCCCTACCGAGAACAACCAACTGAAGATCGGATGGCAAGGGCCGTTTACCGTCCTGAAAAAGATTTCTAAGGCTAACTACCAGATCTCTATTGAAGGAAAGGAGAGGGTTTTCCATTTAAATCTCTTAAAGAGATACTTGGAAAAACCAGTGCCAACCTCCGACCATCTCCTGACGATCGCCAAAACTGACGAAGATGACGATAGTGGCAGGGATATTCCACCGCTATCACAGGAAATCTTTCAAAAATGTCAGAAGCGGCGACGCTCTTTCAAGCGCGCATGAGACATTCCAGGGGAAGGAAACTTTGAGGAGTGGACTTGAGTAGGAATTGGACAGAGATGGAGGGGGAAGAGGAGAGGGAAGAAGACAAACACCCCGAAGCTACGGTTATAGGAAATTAAACTCCATAACGTAGACATGGAGTGCTTCCATATCTTAAAGGGGGGGGGCTCTGTCACGTAGGGTTTATATTCATTTAATTTCCTACATCTTCTTCCTATTCTTTCACCCAAATTCTCTCTTTTATTATCTCTGTATTTTTTTTTCCTGTATATTTTTCATCCATTCGTTTTGCGAATATTATTTTCATATAATTCGCAAACTTTACCTGTTTTCCTTTCTCTAAAACTGAGAATCGCGCTAGGACGATATTACGTAGATGTCAGGGCTGCAGGGCGTCAGAAGGCGTGATAAGTCGGTTCGCTGAACATAGGACGTAGCAAATCGTCTACATTCTCACCGAGCGCGCGAGCTTCTTCTCGGCATTAGTCCCGGTGAGGTGTGATACTTTACATCTGCACCGGTCAGTATCCAGACATTTGTCTGGAAAATCCCAAACTGACACGGCGCTCACTTGGGCCATGGTCAGCTGTAGTGTGAAAACTGCCCTGCAATGGAGTCAGGCTGTCTGGGATTTGAAACTGACACGCGTACATCGTGGTCAGTAGGTGACAGTTACGACACGCGTTAAGCGGACGTAAATGTTGGGAGTAGGGGAGATAATTTCGCTTGGCGAAATAAGTTTGGGCCCTTTGTCTGATTTTAAGATATTGGCCAAGTTTGAAACTTTAATTTCATTCTCGCTCATAGACTCCACAGTAGATAGGTCGCTCGAAAACAGAATAGCTGTTAGCGAAGATCTCAGTTTGTTTCGGCAATTTGTCGAACTTCTAGACTTCCAGAAATATTTTCAGCATTTTTATTCTTAAGTTGTGCGACTACCTGTAATTCTGTGGTTGAGGTAATTAATATGATAGATATATAGATTTTGTGAGTGTTAAAGTGTTAAATCGCTTAATTCATTTTAATCTATTTCTTTAGCGCAGAAGAGAAATAAAGTGGTAGGCTATTATATTTTCTAGGGAAGCATTCAGTGGAAAGCAGAATAAAATTAAAATTTCTAGCTTATAACGGCAATTGTAGCTATTTATAAATTTAATTTAACTGCTAATACTCAGTCGAGTGTATTTTTCTAAACTAACGTATAAACTCTAGAATCCAGCCTCATGAATGGTGACGGAATACGCACGTGTTCGTAATTTATGAGGATTGCTGATTTTTAAATATAACTTACGTCACGGGAAGTTTAAATGATAAGCAAAGCTCTCTGCTTGCAAGTTTAAATGTAAGTTTTAACCAGTACAGATTCTGTTTATTATATTATATGTGTTATTTTTCCTCCACACAGTGAAAGTTTTGGGGTGACCCTAACTTTACCAGCACCTAGTAGTAGTTTCCATACTTGTGAAGAAATAGACAGTCCTTATTTTGAACCACGTGGGTTTTCTCAAGTAACACTGATCTGACGGTGCAAGTTAGACAGAAATACTAATATCCCTATAACGGGTTTTCAAAGACTGTAATGATAAATACTGGACCTTGGAGCCAGCACTTAATTTCTTCTAGAAACTCTATATAATTTGCTGCCTGGTGGCGTGAATATTAACAATCATTTCCCGACTAGATTATATCTTGTGGACAAATCTGTGGTGTGACTAAAGTGAATCCTATACTGAGGGAAGGCACCGACCTGACATTCATCATTTTTTAGAAACCTACGCTATTGACACTGTGCTCTGCTAACTCCCGCGCCTGGAATAATTGTTAGGTGACTTAATCAGACATTTGAACAAATTTGCATACCCAAGTAGTCGTTCCCGGAGACTCCAAGTTAAATACGTCTTTTGGAACTGGGGACTTCTTGGCAGAAGACTGCATTTTTTGAGTCTGTGTGAAAATCTAAAATCAATGTGTTCCAAGAGGCAGCAAGCAAAGTCGTGAGTACAAGTATGAGAAGCCATGGCGGAATGAATGAGTGTACGCTGGTTTGAGTGATATTTTTCACTATTTTCTCTTTGACACCCTGTTGCTGTCCTGATTTTTTTTTTCCCCATCTGCATAATTTGTGGCTAAGGCTAGAGTTCTTGTGTTTTTGTCTTAGGTTAAATCAGATTTTTTTCAAACTCTGTGCATATAATTACGAGATAAAACAAAGAAAAACTCTTAGACTCAAACCCTATGTATCTGTGACTCGGGCGCCATCATCTGTTCTCTTAACGGGGCCGGGCTAAACCTAGAGTTAACACTATAACGGGGCTATCATCCTTGCAACATTTCCTTGATTTTTTATGACTATGTGTATATGTATTTTCCTTGATGTACTTTCTTTGATGTTGTGAGCCGATTTTTCCTGATATTAAAATCGCTCTTGAACTTAATAATCGTGTTTGGTCAGCTCGTTCTAGATAATATATATATCATTGTTATAGTTTTCCCACGTCTGTGTGTTTACCTGTCGTCACGTGTATGTGCGTGCCTGTGAGTGATAGAAATATACGTAATATGTATATTGGTGTAGTCTGTCTGACGCTGTAACAACTGTTGTAGAAGATAGGTGAGAGAGAGAAGAATTCTTTTCGCTTTCAGAGACAGCCACTATATCAAAATCTATCATCTCACGTGTGTGGAAATTCTATTACCTTTCACTAACTCTCACTGAGTCTATCACCTATTCAAACCTATTCAGAAGGGACCAAACCTAGTCTTAATTCTCCTATCGGAAATCTACGACAAATGAGGGCTCGTTTCCGGTCTTTGAACTTAGAATAGGAAGACGAGTACGACAAACGTGGACTCGTCTATCTGGATTTTGAACTTAAGATTCTGTATTCTGATATAGAGTAAGAGTGTGATGTCTTGTGAGTTGTTATATCTTTAAAAATTACCCCCTAGACTAGCGATCTGTTTACGGGCGTGCTGACCACACAAACTAATAAGTTTTTTTTTCCACAGCATCTTTGAATAATATACATTTTGGTTACAGGTTGATTTTGTCGGGATATATGTTAACTGCTGATTGTAATACTAAATGCTGGTAAAGTGGTGAGTGTATAACATTCACTGGGTACTGAGGCAGAACGGCGTTTGAACTAAGTTAAGGAGTGTGTTTCGGACTTTTTGTCCAGATTAATTCCCTCCCTTACCCGATCTGACTTCAGGGGCGAACTTATAGTGGATTTTTAAAAATTAAGGGATTATTTTTCTCTTTAATTTTTGCAATATTCTTTTGCTTTTCCACTGTAGCAACTTATTTTTCAGTTGTAATCTTAACTACCATTTATTTGGCGTAGTCGTGTTTTGCATTGAGTGCTTTATTGCCGATAATAGCAGCGATAGTTAGATTTTATTTTGGAGGAGGTATCCCAGGGTTAAGGATATCATCTTTTGATTTTTGGTAATTTTTTTCTCGTAAGTGGTAGGAACCAGTGTATTCTTTTTCCTATTTTCTATCTCCACGTGTCTCAGTCACTGACATAATATGGCCGAGAGGGCAAAGCTTAGACAACTTCTCAGGGACGAAGCGAGAGAGGAGGGACTGGAAGGAGAGGAAGCGAAAGCTTTTGTCAGAGACGAACTTGAGAGATATGATGCGGAGAGGAAAGCAGCTGAAGCTAAAGAGGAAACAGAAGAAGAAGAAATGGAAATTCAGCAGAAGGAAGAGTGAGGAGGAAATGGAAAAGGCAGAGGAGAGAGAAGGAGAAAAGAGAAGGAAGGAGACAACATTAGTTGTCTCTTAAAGCTCTAGAGTTCCAAAGTCGTGGTGCTGCCTCTACCTCCAGCAATGGAGAGTCTTCTCCTCATTCTTCCTTAACTGACCCTGCTAACACTCAATCTCTTCAACTAAATGCTATGTCTTTCACTCTTGAATCTTTTCCTTGTCCAAATGAGAAGATTGACACATGGTTAGAAAAATTTGAGAAAATTGCAACTCTGTACGGGTTAGAGAGGTCGCGTTGGAATATGAAACTTTCCCAGGCCCTAAAAGGTTCTGCTTATGATGTTTATTCTAAGCTGGAAAGTAGCCAACAAGACGACTACGATGTGTTGAAGAAAGCGTTACTGGAGCGCTTTGAAATGAACGCTCGCAAGTTTTTGCAACTGTTTCGCAACAGCCGGAAAGAGAATTCTGAAACTTTTCACCAGTTCTCATCTCGTCTTAAGGGATATCTAACAAAGTGCCTTGAGCTTTCGCAGCTCCCCTCTACCTATGAAGGTCTTGAGGAACTTGTTCTAACTGAACAAATAAAGAACACTTTGTCTGCTGATACCCGGAGATTTCTCGCTGAGCAGGGGGCAGAAAAACTTGAAGACATTTTGGAAAAGTCTGAGCGTTATCACAATGCGCTGGCTGAACTACCGGCCACAAAGCGGAAACCGACAGAGGAGCATTTTCGAAAACATAACCTAGAGCAATCTTCTCAGGCTTCTAACCAAAATAACCACAGAGAAACTGGACCTCAAAACCCCCCTCCTGAAAAATCCAAGTTCTACAAGAACAAGTACCCCAACCACCCCAAACAGTCTGATCAACCCGACCGCCCTACATGGCAGCGTAGCCAGAAAGGACAAGGTGGCAAAGGGAGAACCCCTGAGCACGGGACATATGATCAGACCGAGCACACCGGGCCGAAACGCATCGGATGCTTATTGACAGTCTCGCAAGGCGGAATTATTGACAGTGATTCCCAACCTGTTGGGGATAGACCCTCAACGCGAGGTATTGTTACTTTGAACGGTTCTCAAACTTCTTGCTTATTTGACACGGGGCTTTCTTACGATTGCATTGTTGCCAGAAACCTGGTTAAACCCGGTCAAGAGACAGGAGAGACCGTCAAACTTTGTGGAGTTCGTAAGAGTGATGCACCTACAGCGCTTCCCATCGCATTGGTGGAGATACACTCTGACTTTGTCAGAGGTGTGATCAAAGCGGCTGTTATGGATGATCCCATCTACCCAGTCATACTTGGCGGGAGATACGTGTGTATTGGGAAACCGGAAGAGCCGATTGTGGCAGCAGTAACTACAAGAGGGCAAACCAAGAAGGAACGGGAGCCTGCGCCTAATTTGTTACCTATGGAACTTAAAGAAGCGCAATACAAGGACCCTACTTTGGCACCCTGCTTTAGGAAACTGCCCATGGCTAAGGAACCCAAACAGCACGGGGACATTTTTTCTGAGGATGGCGTACTTTATCGGAGAACGGGCAAGCCTGACCAAGGTTACAACCAGCTCCTAGTACCGAAACAGTACAGAAGCCAAATCCTAGAAATGGGGCACTCTCTTCCCTTTAGCGGACATATGGGACAGAACGCCACAAACCAACGTATAACCACTCATTATTGGTGGCCAGGAGTAAATACTGATATTATCAGATATGTCAAATCCTGTGCCCAGTGCCAACGTGTACCACCCAAGCAACGGACACCCCCAGTCCACATGGGTGAAATGCCAATAATGGGAACACCATTCGAACGGGTTGTGATCGACATTTTAGGGCCTTTCGAAAGGACTAAAAGAAGGAACAGGTTCATCCTGACCTTAGTCGATACATGCACTTTATGGGCAGAAGCTATCCCGCTAACATGCGCAGATGCCAAGCATGTCGCAGAAGCCCTCGTGCAGATTTTCACTCGGTTGGGATTCCCTCAGCAAGTGTTGACGGATAATGGATCTCCATACCGAAACCTGTTGATGGATGAGATCGTTAAGATCTTGAGGACCCAGCACATCCACACTAAGCCATATACTCCGGCCGGAAATGGGCTCGTGGAACGTGCTAATGGAAACCTCACCATGATGCTAAGTAAGCTGGCACAAGTGAAACCTGAAGATTGGGATCTCTGTATTCCTGCAGCATTATTTGGCTACAGAGAATCTCCTCATACTTCCACAGGATTTCCGCCAGCTACACTCTTATTCGGCAGACCCATTAAGGGCCCGCTTGAAGCCTTACTTCAGTCTCTGACAGACGAGAAGGCGGATGAGACAGTTGTCTCAGCAAGTAAATATGTGTCGGTTTTAAAGGAAAGGTTGAAACTAGGGTGGGACCTAGCAACGACTAACTTTAAGCGAGCACGCACAAAGCACGCTAACCGATACAGGAAAGTCGCGGAAGAGAGAGAACTGGAAGCAGGAGAAAAAGTTTTGGTGTTACTCCCTACCGAGAACAACCAACTGAAGATCGGATGGCAAGGGCCGTTTACCGTCCTGAAAAAGATTTCTAAGGCTAACTACCAGATCTCTATTGAAGGAAAGGAGAAGGTTTTCCATTTAAATCTCTTAAAGAGATACTTGGAAAAACCAGTGCCAACCTCCGACCATCTCCTGACGATCGCCAAAACTGACGAAGATGACGATAGTGGCAGGGATATTCCACCGCTATCACAGGAAATCTTTCAAAAATGTCAGAACCGGCGACGCTCTTTCAAGCGCGCATATGAGACATTCCAGGGGAAGGAAACTTTGAGGAGTGGACTTGAGTAGGAATTGGACAGAGATGGAGGGGGAAGATGAGAGGGAAGAAGACAGACACCCCGAAGCTACGGTTATAGGAAATTAAACTCCATAACGTAGACATGGAGTGCTTCCATATCTTAAAGGGGGGAGGCTCTGTCACGTAGGGTTTATATTCATTTAATTTCCTACATCTTCTTCCTATTCTTTCACCAAATTCTCTCTTTTATTATCTCTGTATTTCATTTTTCCTGTATATTTTTCATCCATTCGTTTTGCGAATATTATTTTCATATAATTCGCAAACTTTACCTGTTTCCTTTCTCAAAACTGAGAATCGCGCTAGGACGATATTACGTAGATGTCAGGGCTGCAGGGCGTCAGAAGGCGTGATAAGTCGGTTCGCTGAACATAGGACGTAGCAAATCGTCTACATTCTCACCGAGCGCGCGAGCTTCTTCTCGGCATAAGTCCCGGTGAGGTGTGATACTTTACATCTGCACCGGTCAGTATCCAGACATTTGTCTGGAAAATCCCAAACTGACACGGCGCTCACTTGGGCCATGGTCAGCTGTAGTGTGAAAACTGCCCTGCAATGGAGTCAGGCTGTCTGGGATTTGAAACTGACACGCGTACATCGTGGTCAGTAGGTGACAGTTACGACACGCGTTAAGCGGACGTAAATGTTGGGAGTAGGGGAGATAATTTCGCTTGGCGAAATAAGTTTGGGCCCTTTGTCTGATTTTAAGATATTGGCCAAGTTTGAAACTTTAATTTCATTCTCGCTCATAGACTCCACAGTAGATAGGTCGCTCGAAAACAGAATAGCTGTTAGCGAAGATCTCAGTTTGTTTCGGCAATTTGTCGAACTTCTAGACTTCCAGAAATATTTTCAGCATTTTTATTCTTAAGTTGTGCGACTACCTGTAATTCTGTGGTTGAGGTAATTAATATGATAGATATATAGATTTTGTGAGTGTTAAAGTGTTAAATCGCTTAATTCATTTTAATCTATTTCTTTAGCGCAGAAGAGAAATAAAGTGGTAGGCTATTATATTTTCTAGGGAAGCATTCAGTGGAAAGCAGAATAAAATTAAAATTTCTAGCTTATAACGGCAATTGTAGCTATTTATAAATTTAATTTAACTGCTAATACTCAGTCGAGTGTATTTTTCTAAACTAACGTATAAACTCTAGAATCCAGCCTCATGAATGGTGACGGAATACGCACGTGTTCTTAATTTATGAGGATTGCTGATTTTTAAATATAACTTACGTCACGGGAAGTTTAAATGATAAGCAAAGCTCTCTGCTTGCAAGTTTAAATGTAAGTTTTAACCAGTACAGATTCTGTTTATTATATTATATGTGTTATTTTTCCTCCACACAGTGAAAGTTTTGGGGTGACCCTAACTTTACCAGCACCTAGTAGTAGTTTCCATACTTGTGAAGAAATAGACAGTCCTTATTTTGAACCACGTGGGTTTTCTCAAGTAACACTGATCTGACGGTGCAAGTTAGACAGAAATACTAATATCCCTATAACGGGTTTTCAAAGACTGTAATGATAAATACTGGACCTTGGAGCCAGCACTTAATTTCTTCTAGAAACTCTATATAATTTGCTGCCTGGTGGCGTGAATATTAACAATCATTTCCCGACTAGATTATATCTTGTGGACAAATCTGTGGTGTGACTAAAGTGAATCCTATACTGAGGGAAGGCACCGACCTGACATTCATCATTTTTTAGAAACCTACGCTATTGACACTGTGCTCTGCTAACTCCCGCGCCTGGAATAATTGTTAGGTGACTTAATCAGACATTTGAACAAATTTGCATACCCAAGTAGTCGTTCCCGGAGACTCCAAGTTAAATACGTCTTTTGGAACTGGGGACTTTGTAACTGTCTTTTTTTTCTTGTTGAGGTGATCACTGGCCCAAGACAGTTTACATGTTGTTAGATGTGTAGTGCGAGCGTATGATGAGTTGAGTGTGGGTGCGAATGAAGACGCGAATGTGTTTAGGCTCGTATAGATGTAGATCCTGCAACCCATACTCTCACATGCAGTAATCAAGGATGCTTTGACACTGCAGGCATGTTTCAAGACATTTATTGACGGGAACACACATAATATCAACAGGAACAGTCAGTGTAACAAGGTCATGCTGACCTGACATCGATAGGTATACATTTGGCATTCAAAAAGGTAAACATCAGAATAGACGTGCATGGTCAATAGCAAAGTTCTTCAATAATGACAGTTCGTAGCGTCGCCCTTGGCGTCTCTGACTAAACGCGTCAGATGCCTTAGTTACCTTGACACACAGGTGCAACTTGGCACTCCCTGCCAATTGCACATATCAGGCTGTAGTATAATAGCCGGAAGCACAGGCCTCGTCCTAACGTCGGCCGTGTACTTCTGTTAAATAGGTTATCATCAACCCTGCAGTAATACTTATTGTAGATAGAAGTTCCGCCAATCTGCGGCTCCCACAATATATCTTCGTCACTGGATTTCTGGACAATATAAGACTAACAGTCTTGGATGGCTACCTCGAGCACAAATATATAAGTTCTGAAATGGCGGATCAGTGAGCTGCTGTTCACCCTAGGTAATCCTTTACATGTTCTGCCACCGAAAAGCGTAATAATGCATAAAGGTCGGTATTACCTGGTAAATGAATCCTCAGAACTACACAAGGAATTCTGTCGTCATCCCGACGCACAGAGATTCACTGGGGAAAACTGCCATAGCAGTTACTTCGAAGATTCTCCCCGAAAAACAATGGACTCTTGGTCCCTTCAGAAAAACAGGACCTCCCGGCTTCCCGGAAGTATATCTCACTCCCGCTTAAAAAACCTTCCCATAGGCCTACGCCGAACTGTCAACCTCTGACCCTAAAGGTCAAACACAATGAATGAATAAACATGGGAAGACAACCCCTAATCAACCTGACATCGCAGGTAAAGACACAATTATACTTATGATACAAACATAAGCAAATAACTTGACAGATGACTCCGTCGAAAATGACAGCAACATTACTACCACCCCCCTGTAAAAAAAAAATGCAATTTTTTTTTTTTAATATGTTCATGAGCAAGATAGCACCAGTATCACTTCTGTGCTCATGCAAACAATGAACCTAATATCAGGTACAATAGAAGAGGGTACAAAGCATCTCCCAACATAGGAGAAAATATTTCCTTTAAGCCAAACAAACTAAGGGATACCATTCAAGAAACCTAAGTTGCTGGCAATACCAATCATATATCAAACATTACTAAATAATATAATCATAGCAATATACAAATGTCAATGCTATTTTAGCAACATATCACTGATGGATGGACAAAATGAAATTTGTTAAATTATCTAAACATCATCCAAATACATTTGTATTACAACATATTATGATATTAAGGACAGACCTAAGTCTGAAAATATATCAGGAAAAACTAGGACACAAGATTTAACTGGAATCATGTGGGCATCTAGACAATATGTCCGCCATCACATTATCCGAACCACGGATAGCTCGCACCGTGAAATGGAAAGGCTGAAGAGCAATAGCATAACGAGTAGATCTCGAGCTCTTCAAATCCTTACTTTGCATAGCCGTAAGAGCTTTTTGGTCGGTTTCCATAAAGAAATGCGCGCCCAGAAGGAACCTTTGTAGCTTAAGAATGGACCAAACCATAGCCAACAATTCACGGTCCAAAACCGAGTAATTCCTTTCTGCCGCATTCAGCTTCCTAGAAATATACATTACAGGATGCAGAGTTCCTGAATATTCCTGCATTAGTGCCGCTCCAATGCCAGTGGAAGAGGCATCACTACGAAGGACAAAAGTCTTATCAATCGTCGGTAGTCTTAAGATAGGATGAGATGAGAACAAATTCTTAACCTGATCCAATGAAGATTGGCATTCTTGGGACCAACGCACCATATTAGGAGAACCTTTTTTCAATAACGTTGAAAGTGGTGCCATAATGGAGGACAGATTCTCAATGAATCTTCCATAGAATTGTATCAATCCCAAGAGACTACGCACTTGCTTTTTTGTCTTCGGAACCGAGATATTTAATATCTTTGAAATGTTTTGGTCCTCTGTCTTCAACAGACCATGACCAACTCGATGACCTAGGAAGGAAATTTCACTAAACCCAACAAAAGCTTTAGAGGGTTTAGCAGTCAAACTATGCTCACGTAGAGTAGATAGCAATTCCTTCAGACCCACATAGTGTTCTTCCCAAGTATCGCTGAAAAGACAGATGTCGTCTAAATATGCAATGACATCTGCACGATCTGATAGAATTCGTCGCATCATGCGCACGAAAGTCGCTGGGGCGTTCATAAGCCCGAAAGGCATAAAATTCCATTGAAACAGACCCCTAGGTGTCGAAAAAGCAGTGAGAGGTTTGGCGTGTTCCGTCAATGGGACTTGCCAATAACCTTTCGACAAGTCTAGTTTAGTAAAGAATTTAGCTTTAGAAAGTCTAATAAGTAGATCATCTAATAACGGCATAGGTTCAGCATCGAACTTCGTAACTTGATTTAATTTGCGATAATCAACGCAAAGACGTATGTTATTGTCTTTCTTTCGAACAATAACTATCGACGAAGAATAAGCTGAAGTGGATGGTTCAATTATTTGTAGTTGAATCATTTCATCCAATTCTTTCTCGACTTGTGCTTGAAAATGAATAGGTATTGGGTATGGTCTTGCTCTGATCGGATTACGATCAGTAAGTATGATGTCATGTTCTATGACATCTGTGTGTCCAGGAATGTCGGTAAGGACATCCTGATATGATTGTAACGTAGAGGATACTTGACGTTGTTCCTCAAAAGACAAGTTGGAAGAGACTGTAACGTCTCTCCACGATTCCGTTGAAGTAAGTGGAATCGTAGGAAGAGGTAAGTTCACGTCAGAAAAAATAGTTTCCTCATCCTGTATAACGGACAGGGATGAGATGTGACCATGTTGAACTGGAGAGTCGTCCGTCGCCTGGAAAATAGGCTGTAAATAGTCTGGACGTTCAATAAACTCTGTTAGCATATTTATATGGAAGGTTTTATGCCTTCCATCCACATCGACAATATAGTCGACATCAGAAATTTTCGAGACTATAGTGTATGGACCCTTCCAAGAAATGAGAAGTCTATTCTCTCTTGAGGGCAGTAAGACATATGCTTTGTCTCCAGGACAAAGTTGACGTAGGCGTCTTTTCTTATTAGCAAATCGCCTAGCTTTTTCTTTCGCAAATTCGGAAGATGAAGTTGCTAACCTGCACGATTCGATAATCTTTTCTCTAAGAGCTATAACATATTCATATGACGATTGTGTATCATCGTCAATATTATCGGAAGTTATCAAATCGTGTAACAAGGACATTGGCCCGCGCGGTTGCGCGCCAAAGACAAGTTCGAAAGGAGAAAACCCTGTATGCTCGTTGGGAACCTCTCTATAGGCAAAGAGGACTGCAGGTAAAACCCTGTCCCAATCTTCAGGATGATCCTCCGTTATCTTGCCAAGTAAGTTCTTTAGTGTCCTGTTAAGACGTTCTACCAATCCATTGGACATTGGATGATAAATACTACTGAGAGACCTTTTAATGTCTAGCGTAGCCATTACCTGAGACATAACGTCCGAAATTAACTGAGTGCCGTGATCCGACAGTATTTCTCCGGGGAATCCCAGACGAGAAAATACGAGCCAAAGAGCATCAGCGATATCGACAGTTGATATGCTCTTCAGAGGAATAGCCTCTGGCCAACGCGTGCACATGTCCACGCAAGTGAGGATAAATTGGTGTCCTCTGGCTGACTTAATTTTGAACGGACCAATGATGTCTATAGCCATTTTCTGAAACGGCCGAATCGGAATATCTGCAGCCTGAATAGGAGCAGCATGTCTCGGACCCCTAGACTTGACCTCTTGACAAATTTTGCAAGATCGGCAATAAATTCGGATGTCTTTATTCACGAATGGCCAAAAGAATGACGCAAGGACTCTAGTTTTAGTTCTGGAAAAACCCATGTGTCCCGCACACTGAGAATCGTGTGCATGCCGAAGAATTAAGGCTCTCATACACTTAGGCACAAGAATTTGCGAGTGCATAGACTTGTCCGAGTGTTGTACCATTCGTACCAATATACCATTCTTCATAGTGATATACGATTTGTGATTCGTATTTTGATTGGGATCCCCTTTCTTTGCAAGAAGGAAGTATTTCTTCAAAGAAGGATCCTCTTCTTGACGTTTAACAAACGAGTCATGGGAAATCACCAAGTGCTCGTCTTGGCTATCAACTTCATTACTATTATCAGATGAAGTTGGGGGATTAAGAGCTTGAGCTCTTGTCACCACTGCATTGACCGTTTGAATGTTTTTTTCTTCCCAACTAGAAATTTGTTGCGGGGTGCATTCCTTAACCCCATGAATACGACCGATTATAAGATCCGCAATAGGATTAGGAAGAAGACATGCATGGACATCTCCTGTGAAGAAAGGAGTGTCAATCCTAATAATAGCAGTAGGATAGCTTTCCATAGTACCACCAAATGTAACACATTTGATTGTTTTTCCAGTGGCACAGCAAGGATCTATCAGAGACTCCTTAACCCCGACGGTAGTACATCCCGAATCGAAAAGTACTGAGACTAGCCTATCATTTATTAGACCTTTATGTAAGATGAGAGATCCTCTCCCATCATGCGCAACTGTAGCAGGTAGAGCAGGAAGAGGGTGACCACAACTTAGCGTAGATACAGTTGATGAGTCAAACAATGTTAAGCATTGGGGGCATTCAGTTGCTCTCCCAAAATCGAAAGCACAACCAGTGATAGCCCTAGAGTTACCACTATCATTTACTGTATTACAGGCTCCATCAAACTCTTGTTGCGCAGAGTTTGCCTGTTGGTAAGGTCTTTTTTTGTTAAACCTAGGTCTACCTCGATTATCATTTCCCCTGTAATTATTTTGACTATCATTTCCCCTGTAATTATTTCGATTATCATTTCCCCTGTAATTGTGATCATATTGTCTATTGTACTCATCATTCCGGTTTGAATCCCGGTTTCTAAATTCACCATCGTCATAATCTTGACGTCGAGAATGATTACCTCGAAAATTTGAATAGTTATTATTTGGATAGCCTTTACGAAAGTGTCTCAAATTATTACCACTAAAATTACGAGAACTACCATCTTGTCTCCACTGCATAGACGAAGAACCATCATGTGTTGGATTACTCCGCTTCTGAGTGTAATTTTGATTACTTCCCCTATTCCAATTTTGTTGAGCACCCTGAAATTTTTTTCTGAAATTAGGGCCATATGGTGTTGCCGAAGCAGCTGGCAACCCTTCTTTCACTTTAGAATTGCTAACTGTAGCATGGGGATGTGCTGTGGCATACTGACAACAGTATTCCTCCATTTCTTTTAAGTTTTTAGGCTTACGCTCATGAAGGAATGCAAGAAAAGAATCATTAACAGATGACAAAACCTTATCTCGCAATAATAAGTCCATTAGACCTTCATATGTTTTCTCAATCTGAGACAACTCAACCCATCGTGTAAATGTACGACGTATCTTTGTAACAAAATCAGAGAAATCTACTCCATTTTCTGGCAACATTGTCCTAAAACGAAGACGATAGTCTTCTTGTTTTAATTGGTATTTCTTTAGTAATGCTGCCCTGACAACATCATAATTAGTCCTCTCATGTTCGTCTATTGTCATAAGAGTAGTCACTGTGTCACCTGTAAAAAATGGCATCAGTTGTTCAACATATTTTTCCTTTTTTATGTTATGCGTATCGCACAAAAATTGGAATCTATCTAGATAATCTGCTACGTCATCCTTTAAAGGATTGAAATGAGGCAATTTAATCCTACTAACAAACTCCTTTGTCGTACTCGAAGTTGTTTGCTGAGCACCCGTACTCGCCAATTTCAATTTCTCTAACTCCAAAATTGCGAGTTTTTCATCAAGTTCCATCTTCTGTTTTCTTTCCTCATGTTCCATTTTTCTAATTTCAGCCTCAGCAGCAGCTTGAAGTTTTTTTTCCTCTGCAGCAGCTTGAAGTTTTTTTTCCTCTGCAGCAGCTTGAAGTTTTTTGTCTTCCATTTCCATCTGGAATTTTCTTTCATCAGCTGCAGCTTGAGCTTTCCTCTCCTCAGCAGCAGCTTGAGCTTTTCTCTCCTCAGCCTCTCTTTGATACCTTCTTTCTTCAAGTTCTAATCTTCTATTCTCAGCTTCTAGCTTCTTTAGTTCAGCTTCTGCTTTCAATTTAATTTCCTCTTTTTGTTTCTTTTCTTCTGACTTTAATGCAATGGCGAATTGAGCAGATGAATATTCTTCCAATTCTTTACCAGACTTACCAAGGGTCAACCCTTGCTGGATGAAGAAATCCAATGTAGACATTCTGTCTAATGAGATCAGAAACCTGAAAAAAAATTAAATAAATTACCTTATCCCACTTCAATGGGAGACAAGTCTGAAATGCTAGACTTGTATACTCACTTCACTTTATTTTACTGTCTCAATCTTTGTAGATAACAAGTCTTTTATCAAAGAACTTGTATAAATATCTTATATAATATTATTTAACAAACTCTATATGAAGAGTCTACCTTATCAATAATATCAAAACATGACCAAGTATGTGTATGTAGACTGTGCATGACAGTAATGTAGTACAACCAAAAAAAAATACAAAGACAAAAATACAAAACAATACAAATGGCAACACTGTTTTAACCAAAAATGTGTAGAGAAATACACAAGAAAGGAGAGACCTACAGAATACAAACAAAACAAATCGACAATCAAAACTGAAAAACAGACAAAATATTACAAAAACAACGTTAAGTACAATTACATCACAGCTAACATCAATAGCGACCAATTGTCACTAGCAAATTTCCAAATTAAGAAAATTTGCACCTACAGACCGCTTACAGTAAGCCTCGATCAAGTGGCATATTTACCGTAAGACCCACCAACCGAAAAACCCGCAGAAAAATACACAAAACAGTAGAAGTGACATAAACATATAGCAATCAATTTCAATGTGTTGCAGAACAAGTTCAGTCACAGCTGAAACTAAAATAAATTTCTTGCTCCTTGCGAACACAGAAACGAAATGTCAAACGCGCACTGAACGTCAAATCCACTGTAACATAAAGTGGTATTCACGAACCAAAGTTACTATGACCTTCTCAAATTAGGGCTTGCACATTGAATGTTTACAATTTCACGTACTGTTTACAGACACTTGACCTCCAACAATGTAGCTTGAATGCTCTGACCTAGAAAAGTCTGTTGTTGAATGAAACGTGTAACAACCCGCAGTACTGTTTACAATAGGAACCCGCCTTCTATGCAGTTATGGTCCACGTAGCAAATGCCTAGTAGTTCACTTCAGTACTTGTCTTGTTATGCTTTATGTAGCATTATAATATAAATGCTCGTACTGTTTATTTGTGTCAACCGTTGATGACCTATATCTGTCCTGTTGTAGCCAAAACTTGCAAGTGTAGAATTAGCGCTGTGTGTTACGGCTGTCCCGTGTGTAGCTTAGACCCACAGATCAGAAGTGTAATGTGTACTTGTCCTTCTTGTAACTTTCTCGACAAAACTGGAGACATCATACATGTAACAGCCAACCAGGAATGTAAATTTCTGGATCCATAAATGTCAACAATAATGTCAAATGCTCGCTCTGTTCTTTTTAAACCCACAGATCTGGTCCATCAGAAATGTAAGTTTCTAGGCCACATTGGCGACAAGAAATGTATCATAAGAGCCCACGTAACTGGTCCACCAGAAATGTAACTGTCTTTTTTTTCTTGTTGAGGTGATCACTGGCCCAAGACAGTTTACATGTTGTTAGATGTGTAGTGCGAGCGTATGATGAGTTGAGTGTGGGTGCGAATGAAGACGCGAATGTGTTTAGGCTCGTATAGATGTAGATCCTGCAACCCATACTCTCACATGCAGTAATCAAGGATGCTTTGACACTGCAGGCATGTTTCAAGACATTTATTGACGGGAACACACATAATATCAACAGGAACAGTCAGTGTAACAAGGTCATGCTGACCTGACATCGATAGGTATACATTTGGCATTCAAAAAGGTAAACATCAGAATAGACGTGCATGGTCAATAGCAAAGTTCTTCAATAATGACAGTTCGTAGCGTCGCCCTTGGCGTCTCTGACTAAACGCGTCAGATGCCTTAGTTACCTTGACACACAGGTGCAACTTGGCACTCCCGCCAATTGCACATATCAGGCTGTAGTATAATAGCCGGAAGCACAGGCCTCGTCCTAACGTCGGCCGTGTACTTCTGTTAAATAGGTTATCATCAACCCTGCAGTAATACTTATTGTAGATAGAAGTTCCGCCAATCTGCGGCTCCCACAATATATCTTCGTCACTGGATTTCTGGACAATATAAGACTAACAGTCTTGGATGGCTACCTCGAGCACAAATATATAAGTTCTGAAATGGCGGATCCGTGAACTGCTGTTCACCCTAGGTAATCCTTTACATGTTCTGCCACCGAAAAGCGTAATAATGCATAAAGGTCGGTATTACCTGGTAAATGAATCCTCAGAACTACACAAGGAATTCTGTCGTCATCCCGACGCACAGAGATTCACTGGGGAAAACTGCCATAGCAGTTACTTCGAAGATTCTCCCCGAAAAACAATGGACTCTTGGTCCCTTCAGAAAAACAGGACCTCCCGGCTTCCCGGAAGTATATCTCACTCCCGCTTAAAAAACCTTCCCATAGGCCCACGCCGAACTGTCAACCTCTGACCCTAAAGGTCAAACACAATGAATGAATAAACAAGGGAAGACAACCCCTAATCAACCTGACATCGCAGGTAACGACACAATTATACTTATGATACAAACATAAGCAAATAACTTGACAGATGACTCCGTCGAAAATGACAGCAACAGACTTCTTGGCAGAAGACTGCATTTTTTGAGTCTGTGTGAAAATCTAAAATCAATGTGTTCCAAGAGGCAGCAAGCAAAGTCGTGAGTACAAGTATGATAAGCCATGGCGGAATGAATGAGTGTACGCTGGCTTGAGTGATATTTTTCACTATTTTATCTTTGACACCCTGTTGCTGTCCTAATTTTTTTTCAATCTGCATAATTTGTTGCTAAGGCTAGAGTTCTTGTGTTTTTGTCTTAGGTTAAATCAGATTTTTTTCAAACTCTGTGCATATAATTACGAGATAAAACATAGAAAAAATCTTAGACTCAAACCCTATGTATCTGTGACTCGGGCGCCATCATCTGTTCTCTTAACGGGGCCGGGCTAAACCTAGAGTTAACACTATAACGGGGCTATCATCCTTGCAACATTTCCTTGATTTTTTTATGACTATGTGTATATGTATTTTCCTTGATGTACTTTCTTTGATGTTGTGAGCCGATTTTTCCTGATAATAAAATCGCTCTTGAACTTAATAATCGTGTTTGGTCAGCTCGTTCTAGATAATATATATATCATTGTTATAGTTTTCCCACGTCTGTGTGTTTACCTGTCGTCACGTGTATGTGCGTGCCTGTGAGTGATAGAAATATACGTAATATGTATATTGGTGTAGTCTGTCTGACGCTGTAACAACTGTTGTAGAAGATAGGTGAGAGAGAGAAGAATTCTTTTCGCTTTCAGAGACAGCCACTATATCAAAATCTATCATCTCACGTGTGTGGAAATTCTATTACCTTTCACTAACTCTCACTGAGTCTATCACCTATTCAAACCTATTCAGAAGGGACCAAACCTAGTCTTAATTCTCCTATCGGAAATCTACGACATGGGGCATGCCACGTTGTTCTTCTTGATAACTTATGAGGAAATAGTGTATTTGCAATGGTTAGTTTATAGTTGCTGGCAAATTCTAGTAGCCTTAGTCCTCGATCGTTGGTTTCACCTGTCCCAAATCTCCCCACTGTACCAGCCCAGTGACCGTATGCATCTGGCCCTATTTTAGCATTCCAATCACCTAACACGATGAGAAGATCTTTCTTTGGAATTTTCTTAATTGCTTCATCCAGATTGTCATAAAATGTATCAATTGCCTTATCCTCATAGTCAGTAGTGGGGGCATATACCTGTATAATGGAGATGTTCTTTGGATGTGCTGCAATACGAATGGTGATAAGCCTGCTATTTATTGGGGTGCAGCTGATGACAGAGTTCAATCTATCTTTATGTACGATAAAACCTACTCCATGCTGATGTTTAGACTCATCTCCACTAAACCAAATTTTGTGACCATCATCCGTTATTGATTCACCTAATCCTGTCCATCTGACTTCTGCTAGGCCCAGGATGTCCCACGAGTATCTAACAAGTTCATGTGTTAGTTCTTTGACTTTTCCACACGCATATAGCGTGCGTACATTCCAAGTTAGAAGCACCATTAGTCGCCTTTGGAGGCGACTTCAAGAAACTGGCTCAGTGGCAGACCGGCCGCGCAGTGGAAGACCCAGAGTCACAACTCCTGCCGAAGACCGCTTCGTACGGCTGCTTCACCTCAGGAATTGACTTGCATCTGCGTCTTCCACAGTCCAGTCAATGTCAGCAGCTCGTCGAATTTCAGATCAAACGGTCAGGAACCGGCTGCACGACTCTGGTCTTTGGGCTAGAAGACCCTACAGAGGTCCTGTTCTTACGGACCGGCATCGCCAGAACCGACTGCAGTGGGCGAACCAGCATTGTCAATGGACCGTTGGGAATGACTGAAGACGGGTTTGGTTTAGTGATGAATCATTTTTTTTTGGTGCTCCAGCGACACGATAGACGGAGAAGAGTTTACCGCAGAGTCCATGAGCGCTATGCCCAGAACAGCGTTGATGAGGCTCCTCCACATGTTGGTGGAGGTGTACTGATGTGCGGGGCGATCAACTTCATGGGAAGAAGTGACCTGGTGTAAATTGAAGGACACCTGAATGCCCAACGATACGTCGCTGAAATTCTTCGTCCTTACGTCCTTCCACTTCTGGCTGCACGAGGGTCGATTTTTCAGCAGGATAACGCTCGACCTCATGTGGCACAACTCACCACCCAGTTCCTCGCTGACAACAACGTCCAGACCATTCCGTGGCCAGCCATGCCATCAGACATGAACACCATAGAACACTTATGGGATGAACTCGACAGACGACTTCGCCAGCGAGACGTGCTCCAGCCAATCTCCGACAGTTGTCTCTTGCGCTTCGGGAAGAGTGGGCAGCCATCCCACAACAACAGATCCAACGGCTAATCGGATCCATGTCAAGGAGATGTCGTTCTCTGATAGAGGCCAGAGGAGGCCATACACCTTACTGAAACGGAGGCCTCAGTCGCAAAGAATAAAAGTCCAAACAACATTTAATGAACATCCTTTCATTGTTAATGTCTGAAAGTTTCTTCTTCCCAAGATTGAAACATTAATTCCGTAAAATAAAATTTTGGTACAAGTTTAAAATTTGGTGTCCATTACCACTGCAATAATGTTGCGTTTCTTTTTTGAACAGTATATACGCAAATAAATACTTTCTATGGGCAGGAAGTCGACACATCCAAAGCCAAGTAATCCAAGTCTAGCAGTTTACCATCTATTCTTGACTGTACAAATGACTGGGAGATGGCAGAAGATCTTCACCTGGGCGAATGTTGAGGACTTTTTCGGGGTGGGAAGTAACTTGGGTAGTTTGGTAAATTTTTTTTTTTGTATCGAAGTTTTTGCACCTCGAAACATTCTTTCAACGATGAATATGTTTTCACAAACCATTGTTGATGATCATTGTTGATGTTTTAAAACAAATGAGAAGGGCTCATATAAATGGTAAGACACGACATGACCGCTCATGGGTTAACAACTGTTCACAAACGTGCATGTATTTTTTGTAACACATAAGGAACGGAAACCCGAGACCCGTAAACAGTAAATAAATATTAGACAAACGTAAAGGTATGTTTTCAGGCACTCGTAAAAAAATAAAGTAGTAGAACACTTCTTCTTCTGTCCTTAGCCAACGACCGGCAAAGCAGTCAGTGGCCATTACGCCTAGTGGCATCTTAAGGGCAACAGCGAATAGATTTTCTTTGCCATTGTTCCCATCACGCCTAATGGCGTCTTTAGGGCAACGACAAATCAATCCGTTTGTTGTTGTTTCCGTAATCAAAGTGACTGGCAAACGGGTGATCAGCCCGTTGGGAGTAGAACACTAGACAACAGAAAAACAACAGTCGTGAGTGGCTTACCCAGGACTCGAACCCAGGACCTTCCGTGCGACAACCCCGCCTAGCTATGCAAGCGAATCACACTATCCTACCTGCTGACGTTGATAGAACAAAGTGACAGTCAGACAGTGTGCTTGTCGCCTCTGAGCGAAGAGGAGTTTTTCTTCTTTTGTCAAGTGAGTGTGTGGTCCTCGCCATTATATTCATATTGATGGAATGAGTTTTCATTTGTATATTACAACGTATGATGTCCAGTGAAGTTTGATATTTATTGGTACGCTCAGGTTGGAGCTGTACGACCTTAATAGGTGATTTCTTATTACGCATATTTTACAAGTATATCACGAGAAAGCACAGCTCTGTTATAGCCGGGAAACTTAGATTAGAGCAGACATTTATCCTGCTGAGTTCATTTGTCCATGAACTAAGGCTCGAGTGGCCAGAGACCTGTACTTAAATTAATTGTCAGTCTTATGCGTGCTCACCGCACAGACCGATAGTGTGGTTTCTGTTATGAAATCACCAGTGCGTTTTCTTATATGTCACGTCCCAACATTTGATTTGAAGTGACGTACGATGTAATTTTGTGTGAACTGTTATGTGATGTGTGACAAGTCCGATGTTAATTGTAATAAATTGTGCAAGTCGTCTATGCCAGGCTTCCGAGGACATTTTATTCAACTTCGTGTGGTGATCTATTGAGTGTTGTTTTGACTAGTGTTGTATGTATTGTTTAAACTCACAGAACACCTCCAAGCACGGTTACCAATCGCAAGTAGTGGATAATACTCGTGTGTACCGGCCAGTACACATCTTTCGGTTCGCCTCTATCGTGAATACGTTGCCTTGCCTGTGCATGCTTATTGTGCAACCCTGCTGCAGTGACTTTTTAGCTGCATGAAAATTTTCTTTCATGAATGCTAGCAAATATCGTCGTCGTGATGAGAAACTGTTCGTGATGAGCAACTATACGTGATTTGCTGGGCAACAATAACTTGAATGCTGATGCTTATATATATCGTTTGTGCTTATACAGGACATTACGGTAGTGCTGAACTGTAATGAATGGTGCAGTTGTCTATTGTACGCGGATGATACATGACATGTCTTGCTGATGGACTTTATGTCACATGTTACTGCAGCGATAATTCGATAACCAATGCTGACTTATATCCGTTGCTGAGTTTACCAGACATCATTCACTATGCTGGTAAAGCCTTCCTTGGACGCGGACATACGAATGCCAGTTACATTGTAGTGACATTTTACGAACGGAACGGAATAGGATGATACTGAACAGTGCTGAATTTTCTTATTACTACACCCATTGGGGGTTTCATGGCTTCAGATGAGAGAATGACAGATGCCAATTATAGATCCCGGTTTTGTACTTGTTCAGAACATTTTACCGCTACAGGACAGTGCATAGAGCCCTGAGCGTCACCGATTGTGGCACTAACATTTTTCGTTACTGTGCGTGACTTTTGTCTCGTGATTCATTATCATCATTTGTTTGAGGAGCTCGTTTTGTGAATTTCCTGATTCAATTTACAGAAAGACAATCATATAATTTACTTATTTATTTATTTTTGCTCTCATTTTATTTTATGTGAACATATTATCGTCATGTTTTTAATTACTTGTCTATTCTGCTCATTCATTTAATCTATTTAATTTAATTCGCTTTTCTATATACTGTTATTTTTTTTTACAATACTTAACTGTTACAATTTTATCATCTCTTCTTTCCATTGTCGCTGATAGGATACAATTTCTTTTGGTTCTCATCATTTTTGGTATGACTTTTTTGACGACTTGGACATACCTATGTCCCAGTTTTGACGTATCGATGCGAGTCATGGGCAATGACTACAACCCACAAAAGCCAGATCCAAACCTCAGAAATGAGGTATCTGAGGAAGGTGGTTGAAGTATATATATAGTCAGGGTATTGGTACAATTTGAGGGGTCAGTAACTTTCATGATTTTACTTATGTCTTGATGTGCCACTATATTTGTGTTGCACTTAGCGCAGTAGCATAGTGGTTAGTGCACTGCCTTCCTAGCTCAGTGGTCTATGGTTCGATCCCCAGATGAGGTGAGATTTTTTTAGGCCGCAAACGGCTCCTGGGTCGACCCAGCCCCAACTTGGTACCAGAGAAACTCTGGGAAGGTTAAGGCGGCCGGCGTGATGCTGACCACATCACCCCTAGTGTGCCGATGGTCAAGAAAATATGGGCCTAACACCATGTGATAGGGTGGGCGAGATGATGATGATGATTATATTGTGATGTGTGATCACTCTCTTCTCACACTCGCACCGACCCGAACAACAATAAAACTCTTGATTCTAGAGGCAGGGGCTGCATTTATTTTTACAACCCATTCAGTGATTCAGCAAACATTAAACAAATAAACCAACGAACATAACAAAACAAAACAAAACAAAACACCCAGCATGTGCCCGATTGCTAATTCTGGAGAAGCAAACAAAGCAACGACTGGTTAAAATCATAATAGTTAAATAATGATACTCTCACCTGTTAAACAGTCCTTCAACGTGTACTACCTGACACCCTCAACTATCACACACGCACACACTCATGCGTGTCGTCCAGTGCGACTAGTATGGTGTTGTGCATGAGGCTGGCAACCTCACCATGTAACACAGATTGCTACCGAAACCACTACTGCAAGAGCACACACTCGGCTATCATACACACACACACACACACTCATGCATGTCGTCCAATGAGACTAGTATGGTGTTGTGCATGAGGCTGGCAACCTCACCGTGTAACACAGATTGCTACCGAAACCACTACTGCAAGAGCACACACTCAGCTATCACACACACACACACTCATGCATGTCGTCCAGTGAGACTAGTATGGTGTTGTGCATGGGGCCGGCAATCTCACCATGTAACACAGATTGCTACTGAAACCACTACTGCACGAGCATATGAATACTTCATGCAAAGGCAAACCACACTGGTGGCCCCATGCTCCCACAGGAGCGGAGAAGAGAAATATATATCTCCAAGTGAGCCCACGTGCTCTCACAAACCATTCTTCACATAACCATAATTAAATAATAATCAACTGGACATAAAATAATATTCTTCAACTACATGTACAACAAATACTCTCAATAATAAGAGTAAATCACCACCTCGATCTGATCCATCTCAATATTCGTCACTGCCCTCTGAACATGTCGTAAGTGACGACTGGTGCGCCTGGTAACAAGCGTCTCGTATACGACCCCTGATGTTACCGTCACCGAAACAACCACAGCAATAGCATAAAAATGCTTATTGTTGGCCTGTAATGGACACCAGCTGCATTGGTGTTTCCATGCTCCGCCGGGAGCAACCAGAGAAACACATGTCTCAACAAAGGAGTGGCCTCGCGCTCTCCAGAAATCTAAATACATATTCTCACTTCAAAGTAACCCATAAATATATACAGTAGAATAATCAATCATCGTGAAATACGCTCAATTACTTTTACATTAAAGAAATAAAATATAATTATTCTCGACTTAAACCAAACTGGAACTAAATACACAACGTGTCACATGGCGTAACATTTACCACGCGGGTCGTGTTATTCCGACTCGCTGGCGCCGCTTTTTATACAGTCCTCGCCACGTGGGTGCCATCTTGCTATTGTTAATCTTATCTAAATTCCAGTGAAATAGCATATATCTGCCTTTCTGATAAATGAAATAATCGCTCTTAAACTTTCACATCTATCTATCTATCTTTTTATCTCATTAAACATTAAAATAGCCACATCGATATTATTTCAGAATTATATAAAACTAATTCTAATTTAAATTAACTCACGTGCTCAAGGCATTTACAGCTTGGCTCTGTGTGTCTTACTTCGTCTGTTTTCACTGGGCGGCTGTGGCAAAGTAGGCCCGCTTTTTCTTTTATAAGCCCAGGTCGAATCACTCACTTTACTGCGCGCTAGGCGTATGGATTTGGCCGCATAAACAACACTCGCGATTATTTGCTTTAGAAGGGCCGAAAACAGAAATATACACAACTATTTCTAGAGCAAAAACACAATTCTACACCACAACTTAATTTTAAGGCATTATTATGGCCTTTTCATCAATCTTGAAGAATTTACATCTCAGCATGCTTCACGCACATCGAAAATATGTGGGCGATAAATCTGCCTAGAAACAGGTAGGGGGCGGGCGTCTCCTTTTCGGCCCCCTCACAACCATATTCCCAATATGCCTCAATGGGCGTGTAACGGAATCCTTTACCTTTTTTTTTTTACTTAGTTCATAAAGTTATTGAAATTGGAGAGAAGATTGGAAAGTCGGGTGGTTCTCTGAGTGGGCAAAGGCCGAACTCAAAGAGTATGAGTTAAACAAAAAACAAGAAGATGACAGACGAGAACGCTATTAGGAGCGTTCTTTAGAAAAATTTAAGATCGAAGCAGATAAAGTGCTGAAACAGATTGAAGCAGATAAGGTGCTGAAATAGATTGAAACTGATAAAGATAAGAAACTGAAACAGATTGAAGCAGATAAGGTGCTGAAACAGGTTGAAGCTGATAAGGAGCTGAAACAGTCTGAAGCAGATAAGCAGCTGGAAAAGACTGAAGCAGATCTGAAAAGGATGAAAATTGAGGCAGAAATTGCTATGAAAGATTTGGATCAGTGCTCTTCCATTGCTCTCAGGCTTCGCGTTAAACACCGTATATAATTTGCCTGTGGCTGGCAGAGCTAATTATGATACCGTAAAGGCAACATTGCCCAGAGAGTTTAAGTTGTCAGTGGAAGGTTATCAATCTCATTTCAGAGATGCGATACCTAGTGCCGACCGAGATTTCGGCTCTTGTGTCACCAAGATTAAACTTCTACTAAATAGATGGACAGAGATGGAAGGAATCAACAGGATTTTGATGGACTATTTGATCTCATGATGCAGGACAAGGTGTTGTCCTCATGTTGTTCTGATATAGTTGCATTTTTTAAGCATGCAAACCCAGAGACATAGCTGCTATGGCAGAGTTGAGCGGCTGTATGTTACTGCTTACCCGGGTAAGACAATACACAGGTCCTTTGTCCCTGAGCCTTTCGCTACAAGTGTTGGCAAGGTTATTTGGAAACCTTTCTGACAACATCAGTCCAAGCATGAGGACAGGTTTGCCAAGAGGAGGTTTGATCGATAATACTCTAGTGAGCATGGATCTCCGGGGAGCTTTGAGAGCTTCAAGAGATACAGATCCCCGAAAAAAAACAAATGTCAAAAGTCTGTCCAGACAATTCAGAAAAGGCTAATGTTGCATGCTGTTTGAGAACCTTTAGCAACGAGGATTGCGAGGGTTGTAAGACTTTGTTTGAACCTGATGACAGACCATTACTGATTTGTGGTCATACTCTACCTTGTCTCTATTATCTCGATGAGAGTGGAAGCTTAGAATTACACCAGGGCATGGTGCAGAAAATTTCATTGTCTGTGTTGAGGGACACAGGATGCACAACGAAAGGAATGCGCCGATCATGTATTGACAAATCGTGCCTAACTGGTAAGAGCGTCAGATGCGTGACATTTGAGGAAAAAAATGAGTATTACCTCTTGCCATTATTGAGGTTGATACACCCTTTATTTTTGGTAGGGTGCAGGCATGTGTTTTTGAGACTTCAGTGGTCGATGTGATTATTGGGAACGTGCCTGGTGTTCGTGACTGTACACAGGCCGACATAAGAAAATGGCAGGTCGAACTGTCTTTTCTGGCCAATGCGGTGGTAACCAGAGCGCAGGCCAGAACAGACGACAATTTATTATCAATACAGCTGGAACTGCCGACGTCGGACGCTGTCCCCAGTATTGACTCTACGGGTCTTGATGAACCTGCATCGGACTTTGTCCAGCAGCAGCGAGCTGATAGGACATTGTGGAAATGTTATACTATGGCCTAAAATGGCGATGTGAAGTACACGATACTGTTTTCAGTTGAAAAACAACGTTCTTACCAGATGCTTTTCCAGTCAATTCGAATTCAAACACCAGGTTGTTGTGCCTGGTGTCTTTAGAGCAAATGTGTTGCAGGTGGCGCACGACTCACCGTTTCCTGGACATATGGGCATTGCAAAAGCTTGCCAAATAGTTATGTCACAATTCTATTGGCCAGCGTACAACAAAGACATTAACGTATACTGCAGGTCTTGCAAGGTATGCCAACAGGTGACTCATAAGGGTAAATCACCTAAGGCTCGTTTACAGGTTGTTGATCTGTCGGTCCGGCCCTTCCAGAAAGTTGCCATCGATACAGTTGGTCTCCTTTCTGTTGCATCAGAGAGAGGCTTTCGTTTTATTCTGACAATGGTGGATCTGTGTAGAAGATGGCCTGATGCTGTTTCAGATGAGGAATATAACCTCTCAGGTTGTAGCGGATGCGTTGCATATGTTGTTGAGTAGGCTTGGTTTTCCCGAGATGAAATTGTCAGACAGGTACCGTAAATGTATTTAAGGAAATGGCCGAGATCACTAAATTGTTGGGAATTTCCTAAATGGTGTATGCCAACGATTTAATGACGCATTGAAAGATATGTTGGCCAAAGTTTCTGCTGAATCCTACCAGCAGTAGTATTTGCCTATAGAGAGGTGCTTCATGAAAGCACCGGATTCTCCTCATTTGAACTATTGTTCAGGGCAAATCCGAGGGGCTCTATGCACATCCTGAAAGATTTACTGGTTGGTGGTTGCTCTGAGGGGTCATCTGTTTCCAGCTACGAATACGACATAAACCTGCGTGGCCGTATTGTTAAAGCGTGTGCCGTGGCGCGTGATAATTTATCATGGTCGGGAGGCGCGGTACCACCATTACGCAAACCGCTGTACCAATCTACAGTCCTTGGTTCCCAGTGAGGAGGTATGGCTTCTGCCCTCAAAGGAAGACCATTTGAGTATTACACGACAGGGACCGTTTCAGGTGATTAAAAAGGTAACATATTTTGATTATCTAGTAAAGGTTCAGAACAGGGAGAAGAAGTTCCACGTTCATATTTTAAACCCTTATGTGGAGCGGCCAGAGGCTCTAAAGGAGGTGGGCATAGGGAGTCGAGTGAGACTCCAAAGATAACATGATCTGTAATCATTAACGATGTTGGTGACACTGGAGATTATATTAATCTTCAGTTGTCTCTCATTCCCTTTGCTCCAAACGAGATCTGTGACGGCCTAACGATAGGACATAAATATGCGGCACAATCTGTTTTGAGAGAGTTTAAGGAAGTTCTCACTGATCTGCCTGGACATACCGACTTAATCTTCCCCTCTATCCAAGGGGGCTGTCCAACTATGCAGAGCCAAAATACTGTACGCTGGCTCTGGGCTCTCCCAAGGAATTGTCACGTCCTGCACATAGTTACTTCTCAGCCCCCTCCCCCCGGCTTATAACTGGGTCCATAGTGAGATCCTTCTGCGTGCAGTCAACCAAATAAAAACCAAAGAATTACGCGTGGCGCTCAAGTGACTTCTCCAAGCTTAGAGTGCAGTGCTGGGTTCTCAACATTTTTCACCACAGGAGGAATCTCTGGAATTGTGTGGACGATTTCAAGAGTCAATTAGGATATAATTATCCTCACAAACAGAGTTTCACTTCTACGTATGTATCTTGCAGCTGTGTGCATGGCTGGTGGTCATATAAGGATGACTCCAGAAATGCCTCAATGCGAAGACATGCGTGTCAAGGTTTGCCTCCCATTAGCTCAGCAGTAGTGGTCCAACAATGGCCCAAACTCAAGAGTAACTTATGTGGGTCTTCAAAGGTGTCTACCTTTGCACAATATTACTCTTGGCAGAGTTGTAGAAAGAAGGATAATGATGCTTCTACCTCAAGGGAGTTTTCATAGGATATTCAGAAAGCGAGAACAATGCTGCATTGGCTGAGCACGTTAACTCTAGTATCTGCCGTAAACGTTTGTGAAGGCTTATGTAATCTGATAATTTTTTAGCTCGTTCAAGCCCCCAGCTGAAATAATTCAGCGAACTTCCTCTGTTTATTATTTATGGCTCTGTTTGAGTGCATGTAAGAAATTGTCTGAGACATACGGATGTAGTACATTCAAAATGACTAAATCAACTTTAGATTTGTCTTTATACAAGGAATAAATTTAACAATCAATTTTGTTTCAATCAATACCCTTCAGCTCCCCTAGGAGCATAGGCCTTCAACAAACACATGCCAAGTCTTCCTGTCCTGTGCCATCCTCTCAAGTTCTTTCCATGTTTTCCTAATCATTTTCACCTATGTTTCCAGCTCTCTTCTCCATATGTTTTTCGGTCTACCTCTGCCTCTCTTTCCTTGTGGATTCCAGAACAAGGACTGCCTTGTAATGCTATCAACAGGTTTCCTCAATGTGTCCTATCCATCGACAGCGTCTTCTTCTCAACTCTTGTTCCACTGGCACTTGTCTGGTTCTTGTCATCATATCCACATTTGTGACTTTGTAATACCATTTCTGTCCTTCTATTCTACGCAAGCACCCGTTTATAAAAGTCTGTAGCTTTTTGGTTGTTGTTTTTGTTGTTCTCCATGTCTCAGAGCCATACAATAGGACTGACTTCACATTTGAGTTGAAGATTCTTATTTTCGTGTTGGACTTGATTTCTCTTGTTCTCCATATGTTTCCCAATGCAATGAAAGCTCCTCTTGCTTTTTGTATTCTTATTTTGATATCACTGTCTGTCCCTCCAACTTTGTCTATATTACTTCTAAGATATGTGTACGATTCTACATCTTTTAGTGGTGTTTCTTCAAGTTCAACCTTTTTGTTTAACAGTTATAAAAAATGAATAATTGTTTAGAAAAAAAGTATTCATCACAGTGTATTGTTATGGTTTTCGAAAATGGACAGTTCACTTTGCAGCTTTTTAAGTTTTACTTAGCTGCCAATAGTTGTTTCTGCTCCCGCTGATGTTTGGGTCTTTGCAGATAGATGACTGGATTGCTCGCGTCCTTGGTCAAGATTTAACAGTTGCAGCACGTTCGAAGTAGAATCAGGGAGTAACTGTAAAGCTGGTCCTGCGTCTCTAAGACCCGTCTGACGATGGTGTCTAGTGTCGACTTCAGGCAACGTATACCCTCACTTGTTCCAGAAAAAGTACCCTCAACTGGTACCACCAAGCCAATCTTTAAGCTCACAGACAGCTGGCTCAGAGACATGAGGGCATTTGTGTAGGCCTCTTGCACTTGGTCTAGGGGTGTTGTTACTTTAGCAATAAGTTCCCCATTTGTCTTGTGTTTCAGTGCCCTCACATTCCGGTTTTCCTTGTTAAACTAAAAGAGCGATTTCCTGGGCTCTAAGTCCTCAATATGCTCCAACAAAGTCAAATCTGGTACTATTCTTAACTCTGGCAAGGTTTGGTTGTCTTCTTGGTGCGAGTGAGTGTTCACAATGTTTTAACGTAGATAAAGTGTCAGGTTCTATTGCCTGTCTTCCCCCGCATTTGTTTGTTACGATGTTAAACAGGGCTCCAATCAGAAGAGGTGTTGTGCCTTCATTCCGAATATCTGCCAATCGTTTCAAACATGCGTGTTTTGTGGGGTATTTCAAAATATTTCCACATGGAAATGTCTGCGCGTTACTGCAAAGGTCATGTCTCCCGAATATGGAATAGAAACATCCAATCCTCTCTCGGCAATGTTTTCTCAAACACAACATCTTACTGTCATTAAAAGTGATATCTTTGTAACAAGTTGTACCGGAAACGATTATGTCATTCTTGTCTGTCGCTCAGACGAGTAATCTAACTACCAGTCGCTTGTGCAAACAAAATTCTTTGTTTACCCATCTGGTCGAGGAAGACACACCAGCCTTATCAGCGATTAAACAAATTCGCTGGGCGGTTAAAGTGCTAATCCGTAGCCTGATGTCGGGCACACCCTAAATTTTCCAACATCATTGTCGGTTAATATTATCTCACCCGTCTCCTTTTCCAGCAGGGATGAACTTGTAAACAAACAGACATGACGACTTATCACCGAGAGGAGTGTAAGATGATTTGAAAGTACTAAATATCTGCTTAAGAGCAGGGAAAAAAATGTGCCGCCCACAGAGAAGCACGTAATTTAGTCCACTAAAAAAATGTAACTAAATACTGCCGGAGAGGAAAAGAGATCGACTCAATCCTTCTGTGACAACAGGGTTCGTCGGTTATATTAAGGTGCATGTCCAAATATGATCGATCGTGCGATCAAGTTTAATATAGCCTCAGGTGGAGTTACAAAAAAAAATGTTGCCCTGTTTCGGCGAGTTCACTCTAGGCACAGGATCTGTTGGATATATCGGGGCGTGTTTTTGGGGGGCGGCTAATGTTCAAACATATAAGACCTTACGATCTGGGAATAATGTATATCCTTTTTTTTAAATAAAATTTTACCCCGGTTTTGGCGAGGTGAGCCCAGCTCAATCCAGACACAGGGTACATTGGTTGTATTAGCGTGCGTGTCCAAATAGAAAAAACATTGCTGTCTGTTTCAGTGTACAATATCTTTAATGCAGATGATCTCTTAAATTCACTTTGTTAAATTCAGTCTGTAATTATACTCCGCTTTTCAAAATTAGTTCTCTTAAATTTGCAGAACCAAATAAACAGAAACGTTTTTTAAAATTAAATTTTTTTTATTTTCACTTAAATCATAAGTGTATAATTAATAAATTTAAATTGCGTTGTAAAATAATAAAAAATGGCACTGTAAATTAGAAAAATGACTGAATATTTTTTATAATTTTGATTATTTCTCTTGATTACAGCCCTCAGTATGTTTGAATTTTAACGGACACATTTTAAAAATATTTGTCTGTCAAAAACAAAAAGATCTGCTGAGAAATAACCTTATGGCGTTCTCGAAAAGACACTAAAGAGTGAAAAGAAATTTAAAGGCATAAAGATTTGTATAAAGATCAAACAAACAAACAGACTTTGTTTGTCTTATATATATATATATATATATATATATATATATATATATATATATATATATATATATATATATATATATATATATATATATATGGGGGAGGGAGAGAGAGAAAGAAAGAAAGAGAGAGAGAAGTCGCAATCTTTGCCATTTTAGTCTCAACCCACTTTCATTCTTTGTCACACGTCGTCACAAAAACCGAAACCCCCTCGTATGTAACTTCACAAACCTCTCTCTCCCCTTTTTTCTTCCAATTTTTTTTTTTTATACTGAAAAGAGAGAGTGTTATCAAGTGTAAATTTGTTAACTAGTGCAGACAGTATAACAATTTGTTCAGTAATACTGAGTTTAGTTAATAATGATTTTACAATAACGATTTTCTGGTCAAACGTTGCTAAAGTTATTAAAATATATCCCTCATTTTAGCTTAATTTAATTAAAAAATATAAAGAATAAATTAAATGTAAAATAAACACATCAATAACTTCAGTTCTAAAATATGTTAAATTTTAATAAAGTAATGTTAAACTTCTAGGGGAGGAACCTGTCGTACTGATAGGTTTGGAAGATATTTATGGTCCCGTTTGAGTATAGTGGATGGTGATAAGTACGATCGAAAAAGGTGTGAGAAATAGATTTCACGGGTGAATAGCTTAAGAAGAAGATATGTCTCTGGAATGAGTAAGTTTCTCTAGTCCAGCCTATCTGTACGACTATAATTTAGTACAAGACAATCTTGCCCTCCTCATATATAAATATAAGTAAACTACACACACACAGCTATATGACACACAACTACGGTTAATTGGGTATGGGTCTGACCAACACACAAAGTTAAGTTTCTTTTGTTGTTTATTATCATTTAAACTTGACAACATCAAACATCTATAGAAAGATCAAATAAAATCAGATTTACATACATAGGAAAATAACAGAATAAATGTGCCCTCCCCCTCTTGAGAAAAAGAACCCAAAAGTTAATAACCCAAAGGTCAAAGGTTAGCACTATGTTACAGAATAGACAGTGAAGAAAACAAAGTTCCTACTGAATGCTACCCAGTAAAGTAAACAATTTGTAAGCAAAATCCAGGTTGGTACATTTCCTGTAACAAAGAAAAATATTCACTCTCTCTATCATACGTGGCCACTCAATCACTCCTTACCTACTCTTGGTGATATCCCTTGGAAATACAATTCTCCTGAATATAAAATTGCCAGTGTCTTTTATCTTCCAAATTGGCCCCAGTCCATCCCCTAGCAAATAAAATTAAGGAGGTGGACGCCGAATTTGGTGGTTTATTCCTGGATAAACAAATGTCACCTCGAATAGTTAGTGTAGAAACCGAGATCTTGGGGTTCACAGTAAAAAGAGGAAAATACTTCCAGTATTGGGAAACGTCTTGTTGCTAAAAACTCTTACAATTGATAAATGATGATAATCCTATCGGCTGGCTCTATGGTGAGTGCCGATTCTGAAACAGCGTAACTCTTCTGGATAAAATCCGCTTGGATACGACTGTCGAAAGTCGGGAGTAATGATATTTTTCTGCACAACCCCAGTGGGCTGATAAAACTGAAAAAAATATTGCTGGGTTTTGTAAGTAAAGTTAACTTTACAAGTTTAAATGTTTCTTGTTTATCGTTGGCTCACAAAGGAAATTGGTGACGCAGAAGCGAAGAAAAAGACAACGTTAACCCATCAGTAAATGAAGAAAAAAAACCGCTGGACGCCCTTGATCAGGTCTGCGAGGAATAAAGAAACATTATGGAAAAATGCTACTATTCTATATAACTACATGTCTGCACACGGACGGGACAAGACGATCTCTTATCAACTCCGTCAGTCCTGATTAAAATTAAAAGGCACATGGTGTCTTTCTATTACACCTATACGGTCAGCTTTTCGCAAGCGCTACGTTTTCTAGGTCGGTTGAAAGTATGCAACCCTCCAAGCCCTTTACGCGCGCGTTAACGATCAATGTTAATTATTATTTAATTGTCCATACGCGCACTTACATAAATATCGCCTGTCGTTAATATCTATTCAATTGTCGGCGTCTGTTGTTCATCGTATGGTATTAAACAATAGTCACTATAAATTACACAAATTGAAATATAACGTGAATCCTTTTCTGTCACTATCAGTCGCGCCTAGCAAATTCAATATCAGTCCACTAAAACCGTCTCTTCTTGTGTGAGAAAGCGGGTTATGAAAATTAACATTATAACAGAACGTCTGGCATAAAATAGCTACGCGTTATTCTATTTCACTGGTTTTAAACAGCTAGAACTCCAAGTGAATTATAATGGTAAAAGCTTTAACACTGTAACACGTAAGCACTAATTTCCATTATCAGAAATTCACAATGAAAAGATCCCCACGAATGTTATTAACACATTTAGCGAATATGGTTCTAGTCTACGTGCTTAAACTTTCCAAAAATTCTGAATGACGACTGATAGCAGGTTTTAGAAGACACAGTTTATATATCATCAAGACTCTCTGATCTATAGATGATGCTACTTTTCACACGATTGTGTATACCAGAGAATCAGAAACATGAGTTCCCCAGATTAAAGTTTTACGGTCGCTCTGTCTCAGCGCTAGACCGCCATCAAAGACTTAAATCCGTGTAACGGGGTTCTCGGAGATTTTGCCCGTATCTGAAGATCAAAGCTCGAGGTTTTCCTATATGTACGAACCTCAAAGGGTACTCCGGGATAAATTTTTCCCCGTGAGTCTACTTCAAAAGGACCGGTATTATTCACGTGCGGTCTGTCAGGTATCCGATGATTGACAGAGCAGGTAGCGTGATAAACGTAGGTAAACAAACCTGATTCGCTCCCTGTTATGACTGGCAGGTCAAGAAAGTTTGTAAACAACTTCGTTTGAATATGTTCAACGAAAAGAGGCATGGACTAAAAATAAGCTCGAGTGAGTAAGACAGGCAGAAAAATTGCGTGGTTTTGGTTTGCAAATCATAGAACGCTAACGGGATTAAAAAGGCTGTCAGATTACTGACTACCAAAGACGCAACAATAGAGAATGCAGTCAGCGACCCATAGCTTGTCTGCTTGCGTCAGGGTCAGCGAACCAGAGCTGACCAAGACCGTACTCCACCTCCAAGTGGTGGTCCTGGAAACAGGCTGCATCACTGCAGTCTGGCTGAGTGAGTAGGGATCGAAAAGGGAAGGCTAACCCGTCCCAAAAAATGCTGTGCGGAAGTCGGATGTGTTGGCCGAAAGGCGCAAATATCTCAGCTTCGCTGTAAACAGGTGTCAGCGTTGGGTTTGCCCAAAGCATTATTTGTGCTTAAAGCAAGGTCTATATGAACGGTGATTTGGTTTTAGTCAAGTAAAAGAGTGTAGAAAAATGGTTTAGGAAATATGAATGGATTTGGATACAGATTATTTGTCTTAGTTGAAGGGAGATAAAATGAGTGAAGGGATGCTTTGAGAAAAGGGAGGAAACTCCGCATATTACGGTTGGTGGATACAAATCTTGAATTAGGGTTAGACAGATTTAGTCGGTTCTCAACTGTGGTTGAGAAAATTAGCATGTAACGATTTTGTAGTAAGCTTTAAAGAAGAGAATATGGTGTTCAGTTAAAACGTCAAAGGGAGATAACGTAGAATTAAGTCCCTTGTAGGTTTTAGTGAGTTGAGGGGAAAATACACACGGGAATAGAGTGAGAGAAGTCTAAAAATAACAGATGATAGTTCACTGAATTCGCTTACGTTGTAAAAGCGTGAGCAATTTTTTCCAGTGAGTGAAAATAAGGCCGACCAATGGTTTTAGCTGGTAAACAGGGACAGATCAGCTGAACATTGACTAGAAGTCAAGAAGAGAACAGTTTACGGCTCGCAAGTGTGCGGTCGTGTATTTCTGAAGATGAAGAAACCAGAATGTTGTGCGGTTGCCACAAGTTTGATAAGATCTGTAGAAGTTATCACAGATAGATTAGAAGTGACAAAGTAAACTCATAAGGTATATAGATAAGTTAGGAGATGCTAGTCCTAGGAAATTCGGAGGATGTGATAAAGATTAGTGTAGAGCCCTTTTCGTAGACAGATGAAGGTAGTATCATATTGTTAATATGTTGTCCTACCTCTGTAAGTAACTTTGCGCACCGACTCACATGAGAGTAAGTCTTATTGGTGAGTTTGATTTCATTAGCGCACTGTTGTGCACTAAGGCGTATAGGGGGTTATGTAGACCGCACGTGTATCTAGACAGTCAGTCTACGTCATAGCTGGGGTTGAGAAGCTTAGTGCCCAAGAACGAGTCCATTGATTCATGGCGTTCGAACCCGTTTGCGGGTATATTGTTATTGTGTATGACCGTCCGTCTGTTCATAGATGAGGACTCGGGTCTACAGTAATCTAGTGTTATTTCTTGAGGAAGAGAAGCAAGTATGATTTTTTGATGATAATGTCTTTTCGTTCTCACGTAGACGTCTAGTTGAACCAATACGTCATTGGTACAAAATGGAGTCTTACGTGAAACTTATTATGTAAACTTTAAAGCCGACGGATTCCGACGTTAGGATCATCCCGGATTGGCTTGATATAAATTGTTATGATATAAATTAGTATTCGGCTGTTACGAATACGTACCCCGCAAAGCAGAGGTGACTCAAGTATTTTTGCTATATCAAAGCTATGATGACACGAAGGTCGTGGACAGAAAAGTATATAGTATTGTTATTCGTCATTGATTGAAAATAAGAGGCCAGTACTAAAGGAGATACGTAGTATCGGAATCTTATATGATGTTACAGACCTGACAAAGTTCTCCGTCATTGCCAAGGTCATAGGACAGTGGAAGATTGAACTATTTTTATATAACTGCCTCATTTGCTTAATTAGATGCCATGTTATGAACACTGTAACTATTCTGACGTTACCTAAGCGATGATCTTTATGAACGAATTAACTGCATTTTTTAAATATGAACTTTACGTGGTGTGCTGTCCAGTGAACGTCAATTATCCGTCGTCAACCTTATATGTTCGTCCAGTGAACCGTACCATGTTAAATAAATTGATTGAACTATACATCTTCTTGGCATTAGTTACCATGCCCAGGGTTGGCGGTTGCAGTTGACTTTTTACTACTTGTTCCAAATTGAATACATTCGCGTTACCAAGTAGACAGCTTCGACAAACTCATTGTCACACCTCAAACAACGAACAAACAAGAACCAACACCATAATCGAACCCAACAATTAGTCAGAACAGTATGAGTAAACTAAGAAGTTTCATAGTCAGAGAAAAATGCTTCTTAAGAGAATTTGTTTTGTAATATCACTAGTGAGTGTATTCACAGGAGAGATTCAGGGAATCACCTGTAAGTATTGATCTTTTATGAATTATTATGCACTTTGATGAACATTTTCCTGACTCGCAGTAGAGAAATCACAAGACGATATGTTAGAAAAATGAGTAAATGAAATGGTACTGAGCGAGAGGTTTAAAGAAGAGAAGCAATGGAATGCCCAGGATGTACCAGAGGAATAGAAATACAAAGTACTTTGCATAAAGTTGATCAGAAGTTTTGAGGCAGATTGGGCAAAATGAAATAGAGCTTGATGAAGCTAAATAAGTACTTTGAGATGAGATAAGCACAAAGGGGATTAAATGCCTACATACTTTTGAGATACAGAATGTATACTTGAGGTAACTATGATATGACTGCAGGTGTGCTCTATATGAAGAATTACCTGCATCTTTGAAATATATTTATATTACATGTAAATAAATAAGGATTTTGTAAGAGAACAAACAAATGCTTGAGTTGATCCATGAAAGATTGTTGTTGAATGCCTGATCATCAATCCCTATAATAAAATCACTGTACGATCATTCACGGAATAACAACAAAGAAGGGTACGAACGAGCCAAGGGTTGAAAGTAAGAAGGAAAGTAGTTCATCCAAGAATTGTCAACTCTGGCGGAGAGGGCCAGTACCAAACACTACTAACTTAAAACTTGGAAGATATACAAGGAGACTGGTGTGAGTCACACAATTAGGCCTGCCATCTGCCACCTAGTGAAATACTCAGTCACGGTTACATCTTTTGAATTGGCGCCGTGACCAGCTCTTCTGGAGTGACATGGCTACATCACAAGAAGATATAGTGTACCAACAACAACAGCAACAACAACAACAACAGCCGATATTTGCTTCACCACCACAGGAGCAAGAACCAACAATGGCTGCACTCAAGAGTATTACTGAGACGTTATATTATGTTGACTTATAAGCAAAATATAATCAGATTAGATCAGTGATAACCCCATTTAAAGGAGACTCGAAAGAATTCAGAAGATGGATGAAAGACGCAGACAGATTTGCTATTATGATAAACGCAAGCACAGATACGGAACGAAAGAAGATACTATATTTTTCATCTGACTCTCTCGTTACTGACTTCCTAAGGAGACGTGATAATACATATTAAACTGAGACATATGAGTCATTAAAGAAAGAGTTAACGAAACGCTATAGTGACATTACTAGTACGGAACATGCGTGGTCATTGCTTCGCCGCATCAAACAACAACGTAACGAGTCTGTACAATCTTATGCAGAGAAATTATTAAATTTGGCAGAGGAAGCATTCCTGAATGGGTTGACAGCATCACCAGACCTAGAGAAGCATCTGGTAGGAATCTTTATTGACGGACTGTTGGGCAGTAGTACAAAACTCCATATGATTCGCAAGGATCCCAATACAATAAATGAAGCGATCCAGACAGCGATTACAGACGAAAATGTTCAAACGAGATTTAATCAATGTATTGAGCAGGAGCCAACAGTTGAGTCACAAGTAGAACCGATGGACAACATAAACCAATGGAGATTGGACATTCCCGCTCGCGTTGGCGTCGCCCAAGCCGGATGGAAAACCAGGGACAGATAAACACAAATTATCCTCGACATTTTCCCAGACAGCAGAGCATACAACAGGTTAATATCCCTATTTGCTTCAATTGCGGTTTTAGAGGACACATAGCCCCTGAGTGCCGACAACAACATCCTCGCCTACGCCAGCAGGATTACAACAATTCACAACAGAGTGATTATAGTAACACTCGTGGGTATAGTCAAAATTTCCGAGGAGCGCACACACCATCCAACTTTAGTACCAGACGAGCACGAATGTACAACCAGGAAACGGAACAGTCAATCACTAAGCAGGACCGTTAGTGATGACTGTAAAGGAAATGAAGAAAACAACTACCTTCATCGGAGGTCCGGAAACATAAACAACAACAATATGGTGTCACATCTAACACCTTTTCCTCAAAGGACACCGCAACAACAAATACATTCCATAAATATCACCCCAGATCCTAGTTCATGCCTGATTAAGATTCATAACAAAAATTATCGCGCACTTGTGGACGCCGGCGCTTCAGTAAGTTTGATTAGAGAACAGTTATACAAACAAATCAAACACCTTGTAACTTTTCGACCCTCAAACACGTTTATGGCATCCGTGACAGGAGAATCTCTGAAATCTTGTGGTACAGCATATATCAAGTTCCATATAGGACAACAACAGATTACACATCCCTTTATAATTATACGTGGGATGTCCAGAAATTTCATTTTAGGTAGAGATTTTCTTACCTCTCACAACTCTAAGATATATTTCGACCTGAACAAGATCAATATTAATGGTGAGTACATACAATTACAAGACGATATACACATAGCATCTTTGGTGTGGTTGACGACTCCAGTCACAGTACAGCCTAACACACTTGTGATAGCCAGAGGACGAATCAAGTGTTCTAATTATATTGAACCAGGACAGACAGTATAAAATGAACCTTTGGAGAATGAGGATATAAATGATGAACCCCTCATGTTTGTCACAGAAGGTATCACACAAGTTTCATCCTCACGTGATTTCCCGGTCATGATTATAAACACGTCGGGACAGGCTACAACGATACACAGAGGTACAATAGTTGCTAAAGTACAAAGATCGTCCTTAACTGCTACCAAGAACAGTAAGATACCTGAAGTTAGTCAGAGTCGAAACCATTATTCCCCCGTTCCACGCATATCCCAAAGTCAAACCCCAGGTTACCCTACCGACTCTGGCAGAAAAAGTCATTGGCAGAGTACAGATGTTAACCACTTCACTAACAGATATGGAGTTAGGCATTATACACGAGCAACAAGGAAGATGGGTCAATCAAATAGTATAGTGGACAGATACAGAATTGATGACCAGCGGAATAATAAGGGAAGAAGATGTCAACAAACATTGCATAGGTATACGATGAATGACGCAAAACATATACCTAATAATCATGTTACGCCCACACACGGAGAGAGGAAACATAATAAGCAAGATGATACACTGTATAAAAAAGCTTGCAGAAATGAACCTGAACACATAAATGCAGGTGCGAAGAAAGATGAATATTATAGTTATGCACGGAGAGTGAATCAAGTGATCCAAAGAAGAGCACAGGATGGAATATATAGAAGACCAGGTGATAGCACAGGACAAGTTCATTATGTCAATCTTGTTACCCACCATATACCACCAACTTCAGCAAAGCCCTTTGAATACTGTCGTAGTCAACGACAAAGTAGACGTCATATTTATATTACAGAGGAAGAGCATACTCCATGGCGGAAACCCAATACGAGATACTCAAACAAACCACTGTATCAAGGATACGAGTTCAGATATTCAAATCCCTTCGAATACGGTCGTAGTAAACGACAGAGCAGACGGAATGTATATAGAACATATGAAAAGCATACTCCATGGCGGAAACCCACTGCGAGATATACAAATAAATCATTTTGTCAGAAAGAAGAGCCCAGATGGTTTAAACCTTTTGATTATTCTAAGAGAGAACAAGACAGAAGAAGGAGCTTCTACAGAACTGAAGAACATAATACGTATGTTAAAACACCTTGGACAAATAATGAGTCTTACAGACGAAATGACACACCTGATCGGTTGTCACAGTTATTGACCACATTGAAAGTGGATGATCAACATAAATACAAACTCACCACGTTCGTTACTAAACACCAGGATGTGTTTGCACTAACAGATATGGAGTTAGGCAGAACTAACACAGTACATACGGACATTCAAACTTTAACAGAAGAACCCATTAGTTTGAAACCATGCCACACTCCATTGAAAAACCGTGAAATAGTGGAAAAAGCCATAAATGATATGTTGAATGTAGGAGTTATAGAGAGATCGAGATCAGCATGGTCGTTACCAATAGTGTCTCAAAGAAAGATGGAACGAGTAGATTCTGTTGCGATTATCGAGCATTGAACAGAATTACAAAAACGATTTCATATCCATTGCCACGCATAGATGATATTTTGGCGACACTTGGACATTCTACACACTTCACTACATTGGACGCACGCTCAGGATTTTGGTGTATTCCTATGACACCAGCAGCGAAAGAAAAGTCAACATTTTGTACACACATGGGTAGTTACAAATGGAACGTTATGCCTTTTAGTTTGAAAGGAAGTCCCGCGACATATATAGCATTGATGGACGAAGTTCTACAAGGGATGCATTATTTTGCATTAGCTTATATAGACGATGTACTTATTCACACATCAGGTACTGTGGATGACCATCTAAAGAAGGTTGAACAGGTTTTTGATCGCCTCCGACACCACCAAGTTAAACTCAAACTAAGTAAATGCGAGTTCCTAAAAACAGAAACCAAATATTTAGGGTTTATAGTCAACAAAGATGGTATTCGCCCGGACACAGATAAAGTAAAATCAATAAGAAAAATGCCCGCCCCAAAAACAGTAAAGCAGGTACGAGCGTATATTGGTTGCTGTGGATATTACAGACGCCACGTTATTAACTTTTCAAAGGCTGCTGAACCACTCATGGCCCTTACCAAGAAATATTCAAGATTTAAGTGGACAAAAGAATGCCAAGAATCCGTCGATTACCTTAAGGAAGCACTTACAAAGATACCACTGCTTGCACATCCAGATATATTTCGCCCAATGATCTTGTATACGGATGCTTCAGATACAGCAATAGGCGCTTGTTTGGTCCAACCCAGAGAAGAAAATGAGACACCTATTATACCAGAAATTCCTGATGAGATGCCTATAGCATTTGTGTCACTTGCCCTCTCTAAAACACAGAAACGATGGTCGACAACAGAGAAAGAAGCGTTTGCCATACATTACGCCATACAAAAACTTGATTTTTATATCAGAGGTACCAAACTTGTTCGATATTCGTTCGTCCATCACGGGTGATGAAGACCACTCTGTTCATCCAATTATTTAGGAATATGTTAGGTTAGTCTATGGGTACGAAGGTGACTGATGAGCCCGATGCGGGCCTGGAAAGATCTCGGACAGTGTGGGAAGGGAATGTTTGCTTCATGTGAAGGTTTTATTACACGGTCCTTTCTAGCTTGTCTCCGCTGTTCCGCTGCTGCTGTTCTGGATGATTCGCATGCCGCTGCACCTTTACGAAGAGATGTGTGCCAAGCAGTTCGGTCTTGCGCAGCAGCTTCCCATGTGTCTGGGTTTATGTCAAAGGTTTTCAATGACGTCTTTAACGTGTCTTTGAAGCGCTTCTTTTGGCCACCATGGGAGCGTTTACCCTTCTGTATCTCACCATAAAAGAGTATCTTTGGCAGTCGATGGTCTGGCATGCGGACTACATGACATGCCCAGCGAATCTGTGAAGTACCAAACTAATAGTAAGGTACCAAACTTACTATTAGAACAGACCACCAACCTGATACCTGCTGGTTGGTCACTACTGATACTGGTATAATGTGCTATAGTTGTAGTGGCTGGTAATGTAGGGTGCTTTGTGATGTCAATATAGCGCGAATGCGTGTTAGAAAGTTCGACAAGGTAGACGTCTATGCAGCAGTACAGACTTGCCTCACAATACATAACATATGAGAGTGTGTAGCATTCATCACATATAGAGGTGTAGATGTTGAGTTGGTAGAACCATATAGCGTACGTGTCACAGGCATGGAGTCAAAAATATAGGTGAACAGCTGTTGACATTTCAACCATTTATTTTAGTCACAGCGACAAGACAGCGTAGACAAGTTCATATAAGCATGACACAGGAACATGGCGGACGTGAAGAAAGTTCACTACGATTGCATGGAAACAGGTTCAATAAATATTCATATATCAATATGTTGCTGACTCCAATTAATAGCTGTATAAACATCCATCAATTTCATTCTGACTTCACCATGTCAGATATCTTCTTAAGTCTCCCGTCGACCCCAAACATGGCGGGCGACGAAATAGCATAGTCCATCCCTCTAGTCGGACGAATCGACAATGATCTGTCCTTTCGAAGATAGTCTTATAACATTAATGGTACCACTGACTCAGCGCGTCAGGTACTCCAAATAACTCCCTCGTACACCAGGCGAGTTTTCATTTCCATAGTTATAATAACAATAACTTGTAACTCATCTGGTCTTCCACTCCAGATAGTTATATTAGGCATCTATGAAACAGTAAACACTGTGGATTCCTCATACGTAGACATAATCGTCCATGTTCAAAATATACCGCTAACATGCGGGTTTTCAGAATAATATCTATTCTCCTGGGTTTCTGTGTAAATCTAAGACTAACAGTCTTAATTGGCTCCACCGAACATAGCAAATAAAGTACTCTGCATTTCAAACCTCCGTGAGCTTCTTCTCACAGTTTGACTCAACATATGTTCTGCAAACACTGCGAACGAAGGAAGTTTTAAAGTTCATTTTTACCTTGCTTCGAATTCCTATCACAACTTAATAACAACTGTCGCCTTCCTGACGAACAGAATAACACAGGGGAACCTTAAATAACAAGTGGAAGAGTTTCCATCCCCAAAGGTAATGCAGAGAGAATCAACAGACATTTTTGTCTGACAGAACCCAGCTCAACTTCACGCACAGGAAGTCTCTTTTCAAAAAAACCCCAGTTCGAGCATGCGCTGTATACGCTTAACCTCTGAACTATCAAGTCAGCTATAGAATCCTTATATGGCCAGCTAGGCCTAAGTTCGGTTCTAAGAATCGAACGCTTTGACTAATAGACAAAAGGAGGCAACCCCATATATACTTTCACTCAAAGCAAAAAATGAGTATCCGCCCTTTGATTAGGGTTCTAACGAAAAATACCTTAGACCCAAAATCTTATTACAAAATATTTTCAAACATAAACAAGTATACAGACAGACTAAATTACTAGCTAGGAAACTGCACGCAACAGCTTTACCACACCCCCCGGGAAAAAAAATGAAATTTTTTTTTTTTGGAAATACATCTAGGAGCAACATACAATAGGCTCACAACGCACGAATAATGCGCAGATGAGAAATATCAGTAATTTATATAATGCCAAATAGGCTAAGTCGACGAATAGATCGACAAGTGAGAATATATCTCAACATCTCAGAGAAAGTATTTCTCTAAGTATAAATATTTCCAGAGAGGTGTCACCAACTTATACTACAATACTGGCAATATCAAAATGCATTAAAAAAAAAATTCATACAATAGTTCCATATTAGGTACTATGAGTTCATGATTACCAAGGAAGAAAAAAATCATCAAAAGACCAGCGGTAAATATACATTAATGAACCGCTAAGTGATGATACAATCAATATATCATATATTACAAATGTGTACATATTTTGATATAGAAAAGAACTATTGTAGAGTTAGACGTATTAGGTAGTCCAAGACATAACAGTTAGGTGGAATCATGTGAGCATCTAGACAAAATGTCTGCCATCACATTTTCTGAGCCACAGATAGCTCGCACCGAAAAATGAAAAGGTTGAAGAGCAATCGCGTATCGAGTTGATCTCGCTCTTCAAATTTTTACTTTGAATAGCTGTAAGAGCTTTCTGGTCAGTTTCCACAATGAAATGCGCGCCAAGAAGGAATCTTTGAAGTTTGAGAATTGACCAAACCATAGCCAATAATTCACGGTCTAAAACCGAGTAATTCCCTTCTGCCGCATTAAGTTTTCGAGAGATATACATTACAGGATGCAGAGTTTCTGAGTACTCTTGCATTAGTGTCGCTCCGATCCCAGTGGATGAAGCGTCACTACGAAGAACAAATGTCTTATCTGTAGTAGGTAACATTAAGATAGGTGGAGTTGAAAACAAAGTTTTAATCTTATCCAAAGAGGATTGGCATTCCTGAGACCAGTGGACCATATTAGGAGACCCTTTCTTTAGTAACGAAGAAAGAGGTGCCATGATAGAGGATAGATTCTGAATGAATCGTCCATAAAATTGTACAAGACCTAAGAGACTTCTCACTTGCTTTTTAGTCTTAGGAATAGAGATGTTAAGTATTTTACTGGTATTATGGTCCTCTGTCTTTAGGAAACCATGACCGACATGGTGACCTAGGAAAGAAATTTCGCTAAAACCAATACAGGCTTTAGAGGGTTTCGCTGTCAACTTATGCTCGCGTAAAGTAGATAGTAATTCATTTAACCCCAAATAGTGTTCTTCCCAAGTATCACCGAAAAGACAGATGTCGTCTAGGTATGCAATGTCATCTGAACGATAAGATAGGATTCGACGCATCATGCGTACGAATGTAGCTGGGGCGTTCATAAGGCCGAAAGGCATGAAATTCCATTGAAACAAACCCCTAGGTGTAGAAAAAGCAGTAAGAGGTTTGGCGGGTTCAGATAAAGGAACTTGCCAATATCCCTTAGACAAGTCAAGTTTAGTGAAGAAATGAGATTTAGAAAGCCTAGTAAGTAGCTCTTCTGATAAAGGCATAGGTTCAGCATCGAATTTCGTAACTTGATTCAATTTGCGATAATCAACGCAAAGACGTATGTTATTGTCTTTTTCCGAACAATAACCATCGGCGAAGAATATGCTGAACTGGATGGTTCGACTATTTTTAATTCTATCATCTCATCCAACTCTTTCTCGACCTGTGCTTGAAAATGTATAGGGATAGGATAAGGTCTGACCCTAATAGGATTATGGTCAGTTAGAATAATGTCATGTTCAATGACATGGGTATGTCCAGGAATGTCAGTAACGACATCCTGAAATGTTTGTAACATTGACGAGACTTGTCGCTGTTCCGCCATAGATAAATTATGAGAAACAGTGACATTTTTCCATGATTCGCTAGAATGAAGTGGAATCATCGGAAGAGGAAAAACGGCCGAATAGGAATATCTGCAGCCTGAATAGGTGCAGCTTGGCGTGGACCTTTAGCTTTGACTTCTTGACATACTTTGCAAGATCGACAATAACTCCGTATGTCTTTGTTTACGAAAGGCCAAAAGAAAGCCGCAAGAACTCTTGACTTAGTACGGGAAAATCCCATATGTCCAGCACACTGAAAGTCATGAGCGTGCTGCAAAATTTTAACTCTCATATTCTTGGGGACAAGAATCTGAGAATGCATGGACTTAGTGGAGTCTTGAACCATACGCACAAGTACGCCATTCTTCATTGTAATCCAAGATTTACGATTTGTATCTTTATTTGGATCACCTTTTGTTGCAAGAGTGAAGAATTTCTTTAAGGAGGGATCATCTTCTTGCTGTTTTATAAACGAGTCACGAGAAATTACCAAGGAATCATCTTGGTTATGCGCTCCATTATCTTCAATAGATGAGGTTTGAGGCATATTAAGAGCTTGAGCTCTTGTGACTGCTGCATTAGCAGTTTGCATATTTTGATTTTCCCAAACAGTTGCGGAGTGCATTCTTTGACTCCGTGAATACGACCGATGATAAGATCAGCGATCGGATTCGGCAGAAGACATGCGTGCACATCTCCCGTAAAGAAAGGAGTAGCGATCTTAATGATAGCAGTAGAGTACTTCTCCAAAGTGCCGCCGAATATTACACATTTGACAACTTTGCCTGTGGCACGGGAAGGATCTACGAGTGACTGCCTAACACCAATGGTGGTGCATCCAGAATCAAAAAGAACTGAGACTGGATTATCATTTACTAAACCTTTATGCAAGACAAGAGAACCTCTTCCATCATGCGCGACTGACGCAGGAAGAGCGGGAAGAGGGTGGCCACAACTTAAAGTAGACACCGTAGTTGGTTCGAATAATGTTTTGCATTGGGGGCATTGAGTAGCTCTCCCAAAATCAAAAGCAGAACATGCCATATTATTAGAGTTTTTATTATCATTAGTCTGATTACAGGCTTCATGGGACTCTTGCTGTGCAGAGTTTGCCTGGTAATGTGATTTATGTCTTTTGTATTGTGATCTACCTCGATTATTATTGCCTCTGCAATTATTATTGTTTGATCTATTGTAACCCCATACTTGGGTTTGAGTCATAGTTTTCATGGTTACAATTATCATGCTCATTATAATGAGAATCTCTGTAAGTTTGGTTTTGTTGTCTCCATGTTGGATGACTTGGATAGTTCCTATTATGACTTCCCTTGCGGAAATGTCTATAGTTGTGACAACCACTGTATCGAGGGCTGTCAGTTCGTCTCCAGTCCTTCGAAGAAGAACCCTGATATAATTGATTACCTTGATTTTGATAACTATTCCAGTTACACTTTTTATCAAACATATTTTGAGCTCCTTGAAATTTGTGTAAGTAATTAGGATTGTAAGGTGTTGCTGAAGCAACTGGCATACTCTCCTTAATCTTAGTGTTGCCAAAAGTTACGTCAGGATGTGCAGTGACATATTGGCAACAATATTCTTCCATTTGTTTTAGTGTTTTGGGTTTACGCTCATGTAGGAATTCAAGGAATGGTTTATTTACCCAAGACATGATCTTGTCTCTAAGCAACAAGTCCATAAGTTCTTCATATGTTTTTTTCTGTTTTGGATAGCTCAATCCATCGTGTAAATGTAAGACGTGCTTTTGCAATGAATTCTGAGAATTCTACCCCTGTTTCAGGTACCATTGTCTTAAACAAAAGACGGTAACCTTCCTCTGTCAATTGATATTTTTTTATCAAGGCTGCTCTAATAACATCATAATTATCCCTATCAGCCTCTTCTACCAAGCTTAAACTGGTAAGAGAATCACCTTTTAAATTCTCTGATAACTGATTAGCATATTGTGATTTATCCACATTATGAGTTCGACAAGAACGTTCAAATCTATGCAGCCAGAATGTTATGTCGTCACTGGAAGGATTGAACGGTGGTAGCTTGACCTTATAAGTAGAAGGTTTTCCATTAGTACTAGATGATTGATTAACACCACTCACATTTGTCAATTTCAATTTCTCTAACTCAAAAGCTAAGAGTTTCTGTTCATGTTCCATCTTTGCTTTTTCTTTTCTTTCTTCAGATTCTCTGTCTAATCTCTTTTGTTCAGCCTCAGCTTCTCTGTCTAATCTCTTTTGTTCAGCCTCAGCTTCTCTGTTTAGCTGCATTTGAATCTTTTTTCTTCTGATTCTCTGTCTAATCTCTTTTGTTCAGCCTCAGCTTCTCTGTCTAACTTTTTCTCTTCAGCCTCCCTTTCCTGTTGTAACTTTTTCTCTTCAGCCTTCTGTGCTTTAGCATATTGAGCAAGTGCAAACTCTTCTAATTTCTCCTCATTTTACCCAAGGCTACCCCTTGCTTGATAAAGAAGTCTAAAGTCGCCATAATGTTTAATACTATGTGACTAGTTACCTGAAATAATAATGCAATCTATTTCAAAGTAAATGGAAACAAGTTCTTAATAAACTTGATTAATCCGTTCACTTTATCCCAATCTCTGTGGGAGACAAGCCTTTATTAAGGTCTTGTATAATCAACTGTATAATAATAATAATAATCCACCACCAGTTGATTTTATACCACAAGTGCACTACATAGCTAATAGTGCATCATAAATATCATATGTCAACCAACAATATAATAGCATATGTCAACCAACAACATCAACAAAGGACAATCATAAAAGACAATATGAAAACATTCGCAGGAATCAAATAAATCAAATAGGAAAACTAAAGAAAATATCACAGAGCCTGTGATGACAACTGCGAGGAAATAAACAAAACAAATGACGTCACAGTGTATAAATATAAAGGGTGTATACAACTAAATGAAAGGAAAGATGAGACCTACAAATACAAACAAATCAAAACAAAACTGAAAAACAGCAAAATATTATAAAAACAACGATAGGTACAGCTCGTCACAGCTATCAAAAATAGCAACAAATGTTGCCAGCAAATTTTCGATCCAGAAAATTGCACCTAAAGAACACTAATATAGGACCTCTATGACGTGGTATCCCTATATTAGACACCTGCCCAACCTACCCGCTGAAATATAAATAAATATAATATATAAACAGATAACATGTAACATTTAAACATAAATACATATAGCATGAGTGTGAAATAAGTTGCAAAGAAGGCTTAATTACATCATATAAATTACTGGTAAATATAATTACTATACCATAACAGGTCACTTTTTCTATAACTATTGTTCAATAGCCAAGAACAGTCATAACAGTCAGCATACTCAGAAATGACGTTCCAACAATGAAAAAAATCCTAATGATCCTTCTTCAGGAACTGCGGCGATGATATAATCCGAACTTGTCCTTCAAAACCATAGTATCAACTGATGGAACTTGACCTTCTCAACAATCAGAAGCTGTGGCAACTTCAATCTGACAGGCAACGCCGGGTACATTGGATTATGATGTAGATAATGTCTGCGTTCAAAATCATAGTCTCACCTTGAAAACCCACGAATTTGACCCACCACTGATACCTTCTGGTTGGTCACTACTGATACTGGTATAATGTGCTATAGTTGTAGTGGCTGGTAATGTAGGGTGCTTTGTGATGTCAACATAGCGTGAATGCGTGTTAGAAAGTTCGACAAGGTAGACGTCTATGCAGCAGTACAGACTTGCGTCACATTACATAACATATGAGAGTGCGTAGCATTCATCACATATAGAGGTGTAGATGTTGAGTTGGTAGAACCATATAGCGTACGTGTCACAGGCATGGAGTCAAAAATATAGGTGAACAGCTGTTGACATTTCAACCATTTATTTTAGTCACAGCGACAAGACAACGTAGACAAGTTCATATAAGCATGACACAGGAACATGGCGGACGTGAAGACAGTTCACTACGATTGCATGGAAACAGGTTCAATAAATATTCATATATCAATATGTTGCTGACTCCAATTAATAGCTGTATAAACATCCATCAATTTCATTCTGACTTCACCATGTCAGATATCTTCTTAAGTCTCCCGTCGACCCCAAACATGGCGGGCGACGAAATAGCATAGTCCATCCCTCTAGTCGGACGAATCGACAATGATCTGTCCTTTCGAAGATAGTCTTATAACATTAATGGTACTGTTAAACTCTTTCTTTGTGTGTAGTTGTTAACTCATACTGGCTACTAGTTGTTGAATCATGCTTTATTTACTAAATGATGTGAATGTCCACCAGTGGATAAATGTAGATGTTGGGACTGGTGTAGTAAAGTGTAACGATTGTCAACTCATCAAACCCAGCACAGTTTTGGTCATACAGGTCATCTTGTCCTGGAACGTGATGAGGCTCCGACAAGAATGTGAGTGTAAACAATGAGTGTGTATCTGAATGTCAGTACGCGAATGGTAGAATGATTCGATAGAGTTGACAGGTTGGTAGTACATCACTCATACTCACACTGTTCGAATTCAAGAAGTACTGGAACTACGGTGGTCTTTTATAACATTTAATGGGACGCACACTTGGACAGTACGTGTATGGTTACAGGAACAAATGTCGACATAGACAGCATAATGTTGATCACAGGAATATCATCTTAAGTTAGCATTCATGCTTGGCAAATATCATAATGGAGCATTCGTAAATAAGCATTCAGCGTTCCATCATGTAAATCATCTGGCTTTACTGACTGGGCACGTCAGACCATAACCAATACATAGGAAGGCTCCTAGACCTAACCTCGTCTAGCGAATATTCCTTCACGTAAAGTTCAATATATATATATTTCATAATATAGGAATCCCAGACATGGGTTCTCACATGTAGCAGTGATCTCTTGGTTCATCGAGCGATAGTACAGGCATCCCTTTTTCTCACTCGATAAATACAAAGTATATGAATTTCAACATGGCTGTTCTCTCTCTCGTGAGCTTCACTCACTATAGAATATAGACCAAAATTAGTCATTCATTAAATGTCCTCATTTCTTCATAGGTTCTCTCATAGAGGTAATTGAATAATATCATACAATCCAGTGCTGATACATAGGAATGTCTTCTTCCTTTGAATGGATATTCTTTTTAAAAGTACCACTGTGCATCTGCTTATCAACAACGATGGCGAAGCCCAAGTTCATAATAAATTGTGGTTTTACCTTTTTATGCGAAATATAACTTTGCCATTCCTTGGCAAAAGAGAATAAACACTGGGGTAAAGTACATACAACATGTCTAAATGATTATCACTTTTCCCCATCCATAGATCACTATTTCGGCAAAAAGCCTGCTACAACAAAACTCGGCATCCTCACAGGATGACAGCCATGGATCACACCCTTTGCTAGCGATACTTCCGCTGCATAGCCTTTGACCTTTTCTAGCGACAACCAAATTAGTTCGACTTAGAAATGCAAAGATATCCATATATAAGACAGACTCGTCCTACTCATACAAACACTACGTATAAATTCAGGCCATAGATATACTGAAGCAAGAACAATCTATTCCTACCCAGCCACAGAATAAATCGCAGTAGGCCTAGAGTCGTCTGCGGAGTCCGATCGAAGATGACAGAACTATTTTCAAGGGAAGCAACCCAAAAATGACTTCTCCTTAAGCACTTAAAAAGGAAATACTTTGCTTACAAAATATTTGCGAACATAATAAGAATATAAATGTATTATATTGCAAGATAGTAAAAATTGCCCTTTACAGTCTTACCACACCTCCCGGGAAAAAAAAAAAAATTTTTTTTTTTTTAAATACATCTAGGAGCACCGTAGAATAGGCTCACAACGCAAGAATACTGCGCAGATGAAAATATCAGGAATAACTATAATTCCTAATATGACTGGTGAGAATATATATCTCAAAATCTGAGAGAAATTGTTTCCCTACGAATAAATGTTTCCAGGAAGGTGTGATGTACGTATAATACAATTCTGGTAATTATACAATGCATACCAAAAATTCACACTATAATCTTAAATTTATGATTTATGAAGAAACAATCATCAAAGAACAGCGGTGAATTAACATCAATAAACCGCTAAGTAGCGATACCATCATTCTATTATTAAATTACAAATGTGTATCTTAGTAAAGAAACAAAAAATAACTGTTGTAAAGTTATACATATTAAAAAGATCCAATATTTAACAGTTAAGTGGCATCATGTGGGCATCTGGACAGAATGTCCGCCATCACATTTTCTGAACCACGGATAGCTCGTACCGAAAAATGAAAAGGTTGAAGAGCGATTGCGTATCGAGTTGATCTCGAGCTCTTCAAGTTCTTACTTTGGATAGCCGTAAGAGCTTTTTGGTCAGTTTCCACTACGAAATGCGCGCCCAGAAGGAATCTTTGGAGTTTGAGAATTGACCAAACCATTGCCAATAATTCACGGTCTAAAACCGAGTAATTCCTTTCTGCAGCATTAAGTTTTCTGGATATGTACATTACAGGATGCAGAGTTCCAGAGTACTCTTGCATTAGTGCCGCTCCAATCCCAGTGGATGAAGCGTCACTACGAAGAACAAATGTCTTATCTGTTGTAGGTAACACTAAAATAGGTGGTGATGAAAACATAGTTTTGATCTTCTCTAGTGAAGATTGGCATTCATGAGACCAGTGAACCATGTTAGGCGACCCTTTCTTTAATAGTGTAGAGAGAGGTGCCATGATAGAGGACAGATTCGGAATGAAACGTCCATAAAATTGTATGAGACCTAAAAGACTTCGCACTTGCTTTTTAGTCCTAGGGATAGAGATGTTAAGTATCTTAGTGATATTATGGTCTTCTGTCTTCAAGAAACCGTGACCTACTCGATGGCCTGAGAAAGCAATTTCGCTAAAGCCAATACAAGCTTTAGATGGTTTTGCTGTCAGGTTATACTCACGCAGAGTTGATAATAATTCAACTAACCCTGAATAGTGATCTTCCCAAGTATCGCTGAAAAGACAGATGTCGTCTAGATAAGCAATGACATCTGACCGATACGATAGGATTCGACGCATCATGCGTACAAATGTAGCTGGTGCGTTCATAAGGCCGAAAGGCATAAAATTCCATTGGAAAAGGCCTCTGGGAGTAGAGAAAGCGGTAAGAGGTTTGGCGCGTTCGGATAATGGAACTTGCCAATATCCTTTAGACAAATCAAGTTTAGTGAAAAAATGCGATTTAGAAAGACGAGTAAGTAACTCTTCTAGTAAAGGCATAGGTTCAGCATCGAACTTCGTAACTTGATTCAATTTGCGATAGTCAACGCAAAGACGTATGTTATTGTCTTTTTTTCGAACAATAACCATCGGCGAAGAATATGCAGAAGTGGATGGTTCGATTATTTGTAAATCTATCATTTCATCCAACTCCTTTTCAACCTGTGTTTGGAAATGTATAGGGATAGGATAAGGCCTAACCCTAATTGGAGTATGTTCAGTTAGAACAATGTCATGCTCAATGACATGAGTTTGTCCAGGGATGTCAGTGAGGACATCCTGAAATGTTTGTAACATAGACGAAACTTGTCGCCGTTCTCCTAGAGACAAATCAGGAGAAACAGTAACGTCTTTCCATGATTCACTAGAATGAAGTGGGATCATTGGAAGCGGGAGATTAACATCCGAAAAACTTGTTTCCTCATCCTGTATTACAGACAGTGATGAGTAATGACCATGTTTGACATGAGAATCGTCCGTTGCCTGGAAAATAGGCTGTAGATAGTCAGGACGTTCATGGAACTCCGTAAGCATATTGATGTGGAAGGTTTTATGCTTCCCGTTAATATCGACGATGTAGTCAACATCTGAAATTTTCGATATTATATCGTACGGACCTTTCCAACTAATAAGGAGTCTATTTTCACGACAAGGTAGCAAAACAAATGCTTTGTCACCAGGACAAAGTTGTCGTAAAGTTCTCTTCTTATTAGCAAATTGTCTTGCCTTCTGCTTAGCAAATTCAGAAGAGGACGTTGCCAATTTGCATGCTTCGATAATCTTTTGTCTCAGCGCGATGACATACTCGTAAGAAGATTTTGTGTCATCGTCAATATTGTCAGCTGTTATAAGATCATGCAGCAAAGACATTGGGCCGCGCGGTCGCGCGCCAAAGACAAGTTCAAAGGGCGAAAACCCTGTATGTTCATTGGGGACCTCTCTGTACGCGAAGAGGGCCGCGGGTAAAACCCTATCCCAATCTTGAGGATGATCCTCAGTTATCTTCCCTAATAAGTTCTTAAGTGTTCTATTTAGTCGCTCGACCATCCCATTGGACATAGGATGATAGATGCTACTCAAAGATCTCTCTATCTGTAGAGTAGACATTACTTGAGACATGGTATCCGATATCAGTTGGGTGCCATGATCTGATAATATTTCTCCGGGGAATCCCAGCCGAGAAAATATAAGCCAAAGAGCATCTGCAATGTCAGCGGTAGTAATGCTCTTTAGAGGGATAGCCTCTGGCCAACGTGTGCACATGTCTACACACGTTAAGATAAACTGATGTCCTCTAGCAGATTTGATCTTGAATGGACCAATGATGTCTATCGCCATTTTCTGGAATGGACGAATAGGAATATCTGCAGCCTGAATAGGCGCAGCATGACGAGGACCTTTGGATTTGACTTCTTGACATACTTTACAGGATCGACAATAGATCCGTATGTCCTTGTTCACAAAAGGCCAAAAGAAAGCCGCAAGAACTCTTGACTTTGTACGGGAAAAACCCATGTGACCAGCACACTGAGAGTCGTGTGCATGTTGTAAGATCTTAACTCTCAAATTCTTGGGTACAAGAATCTGAGAATGACTTGACTTAGTGGAGTCTTGCACCATACGTACAAGTACGCCATTCTTCATTGTAATCCAAGATTTACAATTTGAATCTTTATTCGGATCACCTTTTGTTACAAGAGTGAAGAATTTCTTAAGAGTCGGATCTTCTTCTTGTTGTTTTATAAACGAGTCACGAGAAATTACCAAGGGATCATCTTGGTTATGCACTTCATTATCTTCAACAGATGAAGTTTCAGGCATATTGAGAGCTTGAGCTCTAGTGACTACTGCATTAGCAGATTGCATATTTTGATTTTCCCAAACGGAAATTTGCTCCGGAGTGCATTCTTTGACTCCGTGAATGCGACCGATGATAAGATCAGCGATCGGATCCGGCAAAAGACATGCGTGTACATCTCCTGTGAAGAAAGGAGTAGCAATCCTAATGATAGCGGTAGAGTATTTCTCTATGGTGCCGCCAAATGTTACGCATTTGACTACTTTGCCTGTAGAATGAGAAGGATCTATGAGTGACTGCCTAACCCCAATAGTTGTGCATCCAGAATCAAAAAGTACTGAGACTGGATTGTCATTTACTAAACCTTTGTGTAAGACAAGAGAACCTCTCCCATCATGCGCGATTGACGCAGGAAGAGCGGGAAGAGGATGGCCACAGCTTAAAGTAGACACTGTGGTTGGCTCAAATAATGTTTTGCATTGGGGGCACTGAGATGCTCTCCCAAAATCAAAAGCGGCACATGCCATATTATTAGAGTCATCATTATCTTTATTTTGTTTATAGGCTTCGTGGGACTCTTGCTGTGCAGAGTTCGCCTGGTAATGAGCTTTATGTTTTTTGAATTGTGCTCTACCTCTGTTATTATTGCCTCTGTACTTATCATTGTTTCCACTATTATAACCTCTACTCGGGTTTGAATCATAGCTCCTTTGGTTACTATCATCATATTCATTATAATGAGTATCTCGGTAATTATGATCCTGTTGTCTCCATGAAGGAAAACTTGGATAGTTTCTAGAATGACTTCCTTTGCGAAAGTTCCTGTAATTATGACCACCCCTGAATCGAGGGCTGTCAGCTCTTCTCCAGGTATTCGAAGAAGATCCCTGAAATGATTGGTTACCTTGGTTCTGATAACTGTAATAGTTACCTTTTTTATTAAACCTATTTTGAGGTCCTTGGAATTTGTGAGAGTGATTAGGGTTGTATGGTGTTGCAGAAGCAACTGGCATACCTTCTTTAACCTTACTGTTGCTAATAGCTACGTCCGGATGTGCAGTGACGTATTGGGTACAATACTGTTCCATTTCTTTTAGAGACTTAGGTTTACGCTCATGTAAGAATTCGAGGAAAGGTTTATTTATACTTGACATAATCTTGTCTCTGAGTATCAAGTCCATAAGGGCTTCATAAGTCTTTTCTGTTTTGGATAGCTCAATCCAACGATCAAATGTAAGACGTGTCCTTGCAATGAATTCTGAGAATTCTACACCTGCCTCAGGCACCATTGTCTTAAACAACTTCCGATAACCCTCTTCAGACAACTGATACTTCTTTAATAAGGCTGCCCTAATAACATCATAGTTATCTTTGTCAGCCTCTTCAACCAAACTTAAACTAGTCAGAGAATCACCTTTCAGATTTTCTGATAACTGGTTAGCATATTGTGATTTGTCCACATTATGTGCTCGACACGAGCGTTCAAATCTGTTTAGCCAGAATGTTATGTCATCACTGGAAGGGTTGAACGCTGGTACCTTGACCTTGTAAGTAAAGGGTTTACCATTACCACTAGATGCTTGATTAACATTACTTATGTTTGTTAACTTTAACTTTTCTAACTCAAATGCTAAAAGTTCTTTTTGGTGTTCATGTTCTCTTATTGCTTTTTTTTCTTGAGCTTCAGCTTGTAATTTTCTCTCTTCTGCAGCAGCCTGTAATTTTTTCTCTTCAGCAGCAGCTTCATCTTTTCTTTTCTCTTTTTCCATTTCCATCTGGAATCTTTTTTCATCAGTCTGTATCTGCAATTTCTTTTGTTCATCCTCTCTTTGTAATTTTCTTTCCTCAGCTTCTAATTTCTTTTCTTCAATCAATGCTTTTCTTTCTTCAGCAGCCAATGCTTTGTCATATTGAGCAACTGCCCATTCTTCTAATTGCTGACCAGTCTTATCAAGAGCCCTGCCTTGTGTGATAAAATAATCTAAGGTAGACATCTTGTCTAATAAGATCAGTAATTTGCAAAAGTAAATAAATTCACTTTCTTAGTCTTAATCAAAGACCTTGTATGATAACTTTGTAACCTGTGAAAAATAGTACTTAACTATCCCAATCACTGTGGGAAACAAGCCTTACAAAGGTCTTGTATAAATCCTTATATAATAACAGCTATAAGTTGCTGGTTCACTCTATAATATAAGTGCAGTGCACCAGAAATAGTGTTTTATATCATCAACTGTGTACCTTTAGTAATAGCAATTAACTATCAGTTGATTCTTGTACATCAATTTATATGATCAACTATATTTTAAATAGTGTATGTCGATCAGGCACAAAACAAAACAGTTATACAGAAAAACATGAAAACATTTGCGGAAATGAAATAAATAAAATTGGAAAAACAATAAAAGATAAACCGCAAGAGGATAACAAATACAAATAACGCCACAGTATATAAATATAAATTGAGAATAGAACTGAAAGATAGAATAGGGTAGACCAACAAATTACAAACAAATCAAAACAAACTAAAGAACAGAGGAATATTACAAAAACAACAATGAGTACAGTCTTCACAGCTAACACTAATAGCAACAGCTGTCGCAGCAAATTTTCAATCAAGAAAATTGCACCTATAGAAACGCACACATCAGACCCTCTATTACGTGGGATACTCTGCTGTGTGACACCGCCCAACCGAAACAACAACCCGCTGGATACAAACAAATATCACATATAAATAGTTAAACATAAATACATAAATGCATAAATAGTATGGCAATATGATGTAAATAGAGTGTTGCAGAAAGAATGTGTTGGAATGAAGGCTCAGTTACACTGCCTAATAGTACAGTACTGTGGTACTTTATTAAACAAATACTTCTGGTCTAATTATTTTAAATTCAACACAGAAATAGAAGCTCCATCGTTGATTTGAATGATAACAATCAATGTAGGACTTCTCAGTTCAATAACATTTCCTTTCGCAAACACTGTCAAATATTCTCCAGTCCTGATGTGTAATGTTCTATGTTTCAACCAAGCTTGCTGTGTAACACTGTCAGTTGTATGGCAAATGTCCAATGAACCAAATGTCAACAAACCCTGACCTAGTTACTGCATACTCTCGACAGGACAGGTCACGCTGACATCACTGTAGAGTTGTACTGTTGATGTATTTGTGTGTCGTAACAGACCCCAAGGAACGTCTGGTCTCAGTAGTTTACTTCTCAATATGGTCACTGTGCAGGTTGACCCAGGAAGCTGGCACACCAGTTGTTAAACTCTTTCTTTGTGTGTAGTTGTTAACTCATACTGGCTACTAGTTGTTGAATCATGCTTTATTTGCTAAATGATGTGAATGTCCACCAGTGGATAAATGTAGATGTTGGGACTGGTGTAGTAAAGTGTAACGATTGTCAACTCATCAAACCCAGCACAGTTTTGGTCATACAGGTCATCTTGTCCTGGAACGTGATGAGGCTCCGACAAGAATGTGAGTGTAAACAATGAGTGTGTATCTGAATGTCAGTACGCGAATGGTAGAATGATTCGATAGAGTTGACAGGTTGGTAGTACATCACTCATACTCACACTGTTCGAATTCAAGAAGTACTGGAACTACGGTGGTCTTTTTATAACATTTAATGGGACGCACACTTGGACAGTACGTGTATGGTTACAGGAACAAATGTCGACATAGACAGCATAATGTTGATCACAGGAATATCATCTTAAGTTAGCATTCATGCTTGGCAAATATCATAATGGAGCATTCGTAAATAAGCATTCAGCGTTCCATCATGTAAATCATCTGGCTTTACTGACTGGGCACGTCAGACCATAACCAATACATAGGAAGGCTCCTAGACCTAACCTCGTCTAGCGAATATTCCTTCACGTAAAGTTCAATATATATATATTTCATAATATAGGAATCCCAGACATGGGTTCTCACATGTAGCAGTGATCTCTTGGTTCATCGAGCGATAGTACAGGCATCCCTTTTTCTCACTCGATAAATACAAAGTATATGAATTTCAACATGGCTGTTCTCTCTCTCGTGAGCTTCACTCACTATAGAATATAGACCAAAATTAGTCATTCATTAAATGTCCTCATTTCTTCATAGGTTCTCTCATAGAGGTAATTGAATAATATCATACAATCCAGTGCTGATACATAGGAATGTCTTCTTCCTTTGAATGGATATTCTTTTTAAAAGTACCACTGTGCATCTGCTTATCAACAACGATGGCGAAGCCCAAGTTCATAATAAATTGTGGTTTTACCTTTTTATGCGAAATATAACTTTGCCATTCCTTGGCAAAAGAGAATAAACACTGGGGTAAAGTACATACAACATGTCTAAATGATTATCACTTTTCCCCATCCATTTATAGATCACTATTTCGGCAAAAAGCCTGCTACAACAAAACTCGGCATCCTCACAGGATGACAGCCATGGATCACACCCTTTGCTAGCGATACTTCCGCTGCATAGCCTTTGACCTTTTCTAGCGACAACCAAATTAGTTCGACTTAGAAATGCAAAGATATCCATATATAAGACAGACTCGTCCTACTCATACAAACACTACGTATAAATTCAGGCCATAGATATACTGAAGCAAGAACAATCTATTCCTACCCAGCCACAGAATAAATCGCAGTAGGCCTAGAGTCGTCTGCGGAGTCCGATCGAAGATGACAGAACTATTTTCAAGGGAAGCAACCCAAAAATGACTTCTCCTTAAGCACTTAAAAAGGAAATACTTTGCTTCCAAAATATTTGCGAACATAATAAGAATATAAATGTATTATATTGCAAGATAGTAAAAATTGCCCTTTACAGGTACCACTGACTCAGCGCGTCAGGTACTCCAAATAACTCCCTCGTACACCAGGCGAGTTTTCATTTCCATAGTTATAATAACAATAACTTGTAACTCATCTGGTCTTCCACTCCAGATAGTTATATTAGGCCTCTATGAAACAGTAAACACTGTGGATTCCTCATACGTAGACATAATCGTCCATGTTCAAAATATACCGCTAACATGCGGGTTTTCAGAATAATATCTATTCTCCTGGGTTTCTGTGTAAATCTAAGACTAACAGTCTTAATTGGCTCCACCGAACATAGCAAATAAAGTACTCTGCATTTCAAACCTCCGTGAGCTTCTTCTCACAGTTTGACTCAACATATGTTCTGCAAACACTGCGAACGAAGGAAGTTTTAAATTTCATTTTTACCTTGCTTCGAATTCCTATCACAACTTAATAACAACTGTCGCCTTCCTGACGAACAGAATAACACAGGGGAACCTTAAATAACAAGTGGAAGAGTTTCCATTCCCAAAGGTAATGCAGAGAGAATCAACAGACATTTTTGTCTGACAGAACCCAGCTCAACTTCACGCACAGGAAGTCTCTTTTCAAAAAAACCCCAGTTCGAGCATGCGCTGTATACGCTTAACCTCTGAACTATCAAGTCAGCTATAGAATCCTTATATGGCCAGAGCATGCGCTGTATACGCTTAACCTCTGAACTATCAAGTCAGCTATAGAATCCTTATATGGCCAGCTAGGCCTAAGTTCGGTTCTAAGAATCGAACGCTTTGACTAATAGACAAGATGAGGCAACCCCATATATACTTTCACTCAAAGCAAAAAATTAGTATCCGCCCTTTGATTAGGGTTCTAACGAAAAATACCTTAGACCCAAAATCTTATTACAAAATATTTTCAAACATAAACAAGTATACAGACAGACTAAATTACTAGCTAGGAAACTGCACGCAACACAACCATTAGTGAATTGGCTCACTAAGACGCAGGAGCAGCCAAAGAAGTTACAAATATGGTCTATGAACTTACAATCCTATGACACAAAAATTGAATACATTCCGGGTACTCAAAATACATGTGCAGACCTCCTTTCTCGAACGCCTCAGCCTAGTATTATACATGAAGATGATCCACATGCGTTCACTGATATCAATGACAATGCAAAGGAGATCAACATTATAAGTTCCAATAGAATAGATGATGAAAACACCACCGCCACAACAGATACTAGCACACAAGAAACAGTGGACTTAGACACAGCTGATGTATACACTAAGCAGAGAAAAGACCCTCAAACTCTCAAGCTTAAGATAGCTAATAGCAATTCACAGAAAGCTTTTAAGAAATGGCAGAAGCAGCATGATAAAAGAGCTCAATTAGAACAATTTCAAGTTGGTGATAAAGTTTATTACAAGAAGAACGTTCGAGATAATAAATTTGATGCACGATGGCTTGACGGATATAAAGTGGTGGAACAGACAACACCTATAAATTATATATTATGGAATGAAGAAAAGAACATAGTCACCAAAGCACACGCAGCACAAATAAAGAAAGATAATCATCGCCCCACAGCACCGCCAGCTTTACAGAGTAGCAGACCGGTACGAAAAGCCACGTTGAGTTACTATGATTTTACAGATTCGTCAAGCACTTCACATAGTGAACACGACACAGATGGTGAGCAGAACAATAACGAAGAACAACGTAATACTCAAAATCAGTTACAAGATGCTATACATCGCCTGACTCGCTGCAGAGAAAACTCAGAAGACGAAGATGATATTCCACCAGCTGAATTAAGAGAGAGATTGATATACAGAGATAATCGTCTACACGAGAGGGATAGTAGTACACCACTATCGGTACATGATGAAGAGCCCCATACATCCATAACAAGTCAAATATACTATGGCAGTCAGAGATTACCACCGTCAGCTTCCAGTCAACACCAGCCTACACGTTCCAGTTGGGACAGCGAAGACGAGAGGCCTTTGCAACCAGCAACGAGAAACAACATAACCCCCCCCCCCCCATAGTAGGAGCCTTACAGAAGAACATACTAGTCGACAGTTACCACCGTCAACTTCAAGTCAGACTCCAGCCTATACACTCTAGCTGGGACAGTGATGATGAGAGACCTTTACAAGCAACGAGAAGCAACACAACACATCATAGTCGGAGCCCTCCAGCAGAACATATAAACAGTAACAAGAATATCATTGATATACCTGTGGTACCTGTTGAATCAGAACTTGACATAACGGAACGAGAAGAAAGTGACATCGATTGCATGGATGACACTACCAACACCGAGATACGTATAGCTACCAAGCGCCCTTACCAACCTTCGTCACCAGATACACCACCAAGAGCGAAGTTGTTACGCCTACCATAAGAACATATACGAGCCAGATTCAAAAGAAATCATCGTCAAGTACACAAACCGTCTCTAGGTTTACAACAACATACAAATATTCGTTCGCCCCCTTTCTCCTGCAAAGCGACTATAAATACGACAGAGCAGTCAATACCAACTTCGTCACAGTACGACAGTCGCCTCTCCGGTAGAGAAATTACACTGCTGGAACTTGCAAAACATATCTCCAACTTAGTGTAATCGTCGTAAAGTACTCACCCAGCTATAGTTCTAATTCGCAGCACTCACCCAGCAATAGTGCTTAAGAGGTACTCCAATCAGCGTAGTACCCAACGTTAAGTTAATTAATTAAGTTTCTCTGTGGTTAATTCAGTGGATATTGGTATTCCGGAGCACACTTAGACACTCACATTACTCACTAACCTTTTTAAAGAGAGAGTATACAACTTTGAAACAGAAAGATACAGAAAATAAACATATTACATATAATCTCATGAGTGTGACAAAGTAGATTAAATACATATAATCTCATGAGTGTGATAAAGTAGAATAACTACATAGAATCTCATGAAGCCTAACAGTTTTCTTCCCAAGGTACAAGATTCAGCACACCAGAGGATCAAGACTGATAATTATTGATATATACAAATCGCATTAGATGTATGTTGATGATGTATCAGTTTCACGCATATAATTTTCAGGGACCAGAGAAAGAGGAAAATGAAAAAAAGAGAAGAAGAGATGTGATACAGACTCAGTCAAGTTATAGTAGAGTAAGAAACTCTCTTTGCACTGATGATGAGCGTCCCCACTTGCCATTGTAATGGTTATATAGCGACACTAGGGGTACGACATGTTTGCAGTATTGATGCTGTAGGTACTGCTTACTTGAGAAATGATGGTAATGACACATATAATCAGGTCTACATTAATTTCAGACAATGATGTTGGGTATTTTGCCAGGTCTGATATACATGGGTATAACATATAGCTTCAGACAGAGTTGACGATTTGACTGGTGCATCCAAGGCTAGAATCAGCCGAGCACATCAAATTCTGACTTATAGACACATATCTTTCACTATCGCCCCAGGACAGGTACTAGTGCATGCATATAGCTTCAGACAGAGTTGATGATTTGACTGGTGCATCCAAGGCTAGAATCAGCCGAGCACATCAAACTCTGACTTATTGACATGTCTTTCACTATCGCATTGGGACATTTGTTTATGCATATTTTTGCTCTACTACTTAGGTTAATTCTGCTTATCTGTCCGATATAGTGTATCAACGACATTAACGGCGGATATTTTAAGACATAAAAAAGTACTGACAAACCTCTGTGTCCAGAGGCAGTTACCATGTCGAAAACATGTATATACCTAAATATTATTAATATAGAGTTATTGTTGATTTTTGTTGTTGTATTGGATGAGGTTGACTATTGATAATATACCTCAAACTAAGTTTTGGCAATTGTAATGAGATAAGGTTACACTTGGAATCCTAATTTTTTTCCTTGAGATTTGTTTTAGATATTAAGATTTAGACTTTGAGAATGTATATATACAGGAGCAGAGATGGTGGTATGCTAAAGGTAGATGGATTAGTAGTTGATAGAACACAAATGTCTCCCTACGGGATACATTTGAATGGCCCCGGGTTGTATGTCACCGTTGGGTTTGCCCAAAGCATTATTTGTGCTTCAGCAAGGTCTATATGAACGGTGATTTGGATTTAGTCAAGTAAAAGAGTGTAGAAAAATGGTTTAGGAAATATGAATGGATTTGCATACAGACTATTTGTCTTAGTTGAAGGGACATAAAATGAGTGAAGGGATTCTTTCAGAAAAGGGAGGAAACTCCGCATAATACGGTTGGTAGATTAAAGTCTTGAATTAGGGTTAGACAGATTTAGTCGGTTCTCAATTGTGGTTGAGAAAATTAGCATGTAACGATTTTGTAGTAAGCTTTAAAGAAGAGAATATGGTGTTCAGTTAAAACGTCAAAGGGAGATAACGTAGAATTAAGTCCCTTGTAGGTTTTAGTGAGTTGAGGGGAAAATACACACGGGAATAGAGTGAGAGAAGTCTAAAAATAACAGATGATAGTTCACTGAATTCGCTTACGTTGTAAAAGCGTGAGCAATTTTTTCCAGTGAGTAAAAATAAGGCCGACCAATGGTTTTAATTGGTAAACAGGGACAGATCAGCTGAGCATTGACTAGAAGTCAAGAAGAGAACAGTTTACGGCTCGCAAGTGTGCGGTCGTGTATTTCTGAAGATGAAGAAACCAGAATGTTGTGCGGTTGCCACAAGTTTCATAAGATCTGTAGAAGTTATCACAGATAGATTAGAAGTGACAAAGAACTCATAAGGTATATAGATAAGTTAGGAGATGCTAGTCCTAGAAAATTCGGAGGATGTGATAAAGATTAGTCAGAACAGTATGAGTAAACTAAGAAGTTTCATAGTCAGAGAAAAATGCTACTTAAGAGAATTTGTTTTATAATATCACTAGTCAGTGTATTCACAGGAGAGATTCAGGGAATCACCTGTAAGTATTGACCTTTTATGAATTATTATGCACTTTGATGAACATTTTCCTGACTCGCAGCAGAGAAATCACAAGACGATGTGTTAGAAAAATGAGTAAATGAAATGGACTGGGCGAGAGGTTTAAAGAAGAGAAGCAATGGAATGCCCAGGATGTACCAGAGGAATAGAAATACAAAGTACTTTGCATAAAGTTGATCAGGAGTTTTGAGGCAGATTGGGCAAAATAAAAAAGAGCTTGAGGAAGCTAAATAAGTACTTTGAGATGAGATAAGCACAAAGGGGATTAAATGCCTACATACTTTTGAGATACAGAATGTATACTTGAGGTAACTATGATATGACTGCAGGTGTGCTCTATATGAAGAATTACCTGCATCTTTGAAATATATTTACATTACATGTAAATAAATAAGGATTTTGTAAAAGAACAAACAAATGCTTGAGCTGATCCATGAAGGATTGTTGTTGAATTCCTGAGCATCAATCACTATAATAAAATCACTGTACGATCATTCACGGAATAACAACAAAGAAGGGTACGAACGAGCCAAGGGTTGAAAGTAAGAAGTAAAGTAGTTCATCCAAGAATTGTCAACTCTGGCGGAGAGGGCCAGTACCAAACACTACTAACTTAAAACTTGGAAGATATACAAGGAGACTGGTGTAAGTCACACAACTAGGCCTGCCATCTGCCACCTAGTTAAAAGAAAGTACTTTGTTGAAAGTTAATAAAACCACCACCTAAGACGCAGGCGCGGTCACATTTTACCTAATTGGTGCCTTTGTACTGATACGTTTACTGGTTTCGCTACGGGTTGCTGGTTCAGAGCTGGTTCTTTATTTGGTTGAGTTGCGAATGCGTGCTTCGTTCGTTCTATAAGTATTCAAATGAGGGTCAACGTTATATGGTCTCATTGTGTAATGAATGTCCAAGAAGACATTGGTTCCTTTCGGAGCTCATTATTATATTGTATACCTTCTTATAGGAAGAGTTCTTCAACTACAATAATAATCAACATTGTCAATCTGACAAACCAACCTTAACGTTATCGATGTGGATAAGTCTTCGAATTGGAGTCCATTATTTATTAACAAGTTCACATACGAAGACATTTCAAGCAGGTATAACATTAACATCACACCCGTGTGTTACCGGGGCCCGAAAGGGGAGCAAAGAATAGTAACACTGCACCCTACCACGCATGTCGTAAAAGGCGACTAAGGAGGGTATGGGCATGGGGCTGTTTACCCCATCCCGTAAAAACTTCGCACAGTGGGCTGATCACCTGCTTGCCAACCAATCTGATTACGGAAACAATGATAGATTGTTTGGTCTGTTTTTGTTCCACAAAGACGCCACTAGGCGTGGTGGAAACAGCGATAGATTGATCAATTTGTTGTTGCCCTAAGACGCCACTAGGCGTACTGGCCACATACTGCTTTGCCGGTTGATGGCTAAGGATGGAAGAAGAAGAAGAATAACATTAACATACAGGTCATTAGAATTTACTTGCATATATATTCTTATCCGTCCGTGTCGTATTGAATTCATGTCAACAGAACATCATGGCTGTATACATGTGCTGCCGTGATCCAGACAGCCAGAAATGAGCGCATGTGTCTTGACGAAAATAATCAAACTACTTATCAAATATCCTTCCGTAACGCAGGTTAATCACAAACCTTTATGAATTTACTCGTATATAATATTATCTGGACTGACCCTGAGTCCTGGTATCAATTTACATAAATACGGCTATTAGCAAAGCCTAACCTTGGAAGGAGGTAAAAACACGACTTCACAGCTTGACGGACAACGTAACAAGGATCCAGTAACTAAGTCACGAAGCGTGAACTTATCGACGCTAACACGTCATAATTTGACCGTGTATTTCGCGTTCACTAATCCGTGAAGTATAAAAATCAATTTATATTAATTCTATTGACCTAAAAATGCGCACTGCCAATTATAGCAGACGATATCAATAAACTACCGTAACATGTACCAGTTCTCTAATAACACCCCCACTGTGACACGGGCACAACGCAACCAACGTCCTTTTCAGGATGAACGAGAAGGAAGGAAGGAAGGAAGATTACTGTAGACTATATTTCCATTATACGTCACAGAACCTGTCCTCCTACAAGGCGCGCCAACTGGATGTTGAATGCTCTCTAGATATAGAGGTTAGCTGTGAATGCAGAATAATCAGCTGTGAACAAAAACAGGTAGTTGCTAAGGGCGAGGTAGGAAAGTTGTGAAGGGCAGCTATCTTTATCAAATCACCTCTGAAGTCTTATGATGTGACAACCAGCGAGACGGAGGCGCTTCAACCTCTTCCCTTCCCACTGCATTGTGGATTTGACTTTTTATTCAAAGGCTATCGGAGACAACCGTACACACATCGACGGAAAGCAACGGAAAACTACCGTCGTATTATCCCTTGTACAATCATGAATCAAAACAACTTGTTAAAGACAACGACGTTAAAGGGGAAAAGGGGGGGGGGTGTTCCAAAGGAATCACCTCATCCGGTAGGGAGCATGATGTGCTACAGATGATATCCGACCGTCATCAAGCTACTATTAGCAAAATTAGAATTAAGGATAACTTAATCATAAGAACTTGGAATGTCAGGACACTAATGCGGAACGGAAAATTAGATAACAGTAAGATGAACATGGAAAAAATGAATGTACATTTTTTTTAGTTATCTGAAATGCGAATCCTCAAGGTGAGAGACAGCCATGTCCTTTTTAGAATAGTCAGGATCCTATTTGGTTTTCCTCTTTTTATCTAGCTCATGTATGGCTCCATAAATACCGCTTGTGTACGGCGGTGGCCACATCCCGGGCAACAGTATTGGCTGACTGGCTAAACTACATGAGTGGAGTAGGAGTAATCTTACTCAAGGGAATGTCCATCCCTAGTACACAAAGACTGAGACGGTGAGTGAGGCGGAGGAATCTGAGAAGATCAACGGCTCGCAAAGCGGAACAGCAAAGTGTGTAGTGCACTAGAGGCGTGTCGGACATAGAAAAAGACAACGGCTAGCCACCGTGGAAGAGATTGGGGCCTTACCACGTACTTCCTACAGAACGTAATGAGATCACGACAACAAGATAAGAACCGATATATAGAGAACTCTTTGTCCCCTGGGGAAGAATCTACTGTACAAATTAACAAGGAAGAGGCAACCCCTCTAATGAGTAAGGAAGTACATAATGACGAGTGTTCCTTAAATTCTGTTGAAAGGGAGCATTCTGAGAAAGACCACATAAAAACTAGTAGGAGGAGCCTAATAATAGGAACATGGAATGTTAGAACTCTAAACGGAGAAGGAAAGCTTGACAATCTTATATTGGAGGCAACAGATATGAAACTCGATATTCTGGGAGTTGCAGAGGCAAGACTATTGGATACAGGCTACATAAAAAAAGACCAGTACACGCTTATACACTCAGGAGGAGAAAAACATGAAAGAGGGGTAGGAATGTTGATAAAGAAGGAGTTAGAAAAATACGTATGTGGATACTGGACACACAATGACAGAATGATGTTTCTAAAGATGAGAGCAAAGCCATTCGACATATCAATCTTACAAACTTATGCACCAACTAAAGATCATAGCGAGGAAGAAATAGAAGAATACTATGAAGAGCTACAAAACACACTTAAACCAGTCAAATCTACAGATGTGTTGATAGTAATGGGTGATATGAATGCAAAAGTAGGAAAAGGAAAATACAAGAATATAGTAGGACAGTATGGATTAGGGACAAGAAATGATAGAGGAGACAGACTTATCCAGTTCTGTGAAGAAAACCAGCTGGTCATATGTAACACCTTTTTTGAACACCACCCAAGGAAATTATACACATGGAAAAGCCCAGGAGATGTAACAAGAAATCAGATTGACTATATCATGATAAAACATAGATTTAAGAATAGTGTCACAAGTGCAAAGACACATCCTGGCGCCGACATAAATTCAGATCACAATCCAGTTGTCATCAAAGTAAATATAAAGCTGAAAAGAGCAGGAAACAGAAGACAGGAGGAACCCCAGATAGAAATATCAGCGCTGAAACAACCAGATATAAAACAGAAATATTTAATCGACGTCAAAAATAAATATCAAGTTAATGACAGAAAGCATGGAGCAGTATAGAAGAGAAAACCCAGAAGAAAAAGTAACCGCAAAATGGGAATGCTTAAAAACAAGCATACAATCAGCAAATGCAAATTTACCTGAAAAGAAGTCTAAGAAAAAAAATCAAATTTGTATGACAGATGATATCTTGAATAAAATGGCAGAAAGAAAGAAAGCAAAAAACACTCCAGAATATAAAACAATAGACAATGAAATACGTACTATGTGTAGACAAGCAAAAGAACAGTGGATAGAAACAAAATGCAAGGAAATAGAAGACTTGGAAGCAAAGCACATGACAAGAGATATGCATAAAGAAATAAAGAAATTATCAAATAGGTCGCGGTTTGCACAAGGAGGAAGCTGTATCAAGAACAAAAATGGTATAATATTACTTGATGAGAAAGACATATCAAACAGATTGGCAGAATACGTAAAAGAACTATTTGAGGACAACAGAGGTAAAAAACCATCACCAGATTCTAATGAAGGCCCAAACATTCTCAGATCAGAAGTAGAGAATGCCATACATATGATACAAAAAGGAAAATCAGCAGGCATGGATAACATAAACATTGAAATGATAGAAGCTCTGGAGAGCTTTGGTATAGATACAATCACAGATCTATGCAACGATATATACAATACAGGATATATTCCACACGACATGAAGACTTCAGTTTTTATAACATTGCCCAAAAAACCAAATGTAACAGAATGTTCAGACTTCAGAACAATCAGCCTGATGAGTCATGCAATTAAGATACTGCTCAAAATCATACAGGAAAGAATAAAAAGTAAGGTAGACAGCGAAATCCAAGAAGAACAGTTTGGTTTTAGACGGAACAGTGGAACAAGAGAGGCAATATTTTGCCTAAGAATATTAGCAGAAAAATATACAGAGGTCCAAAAAAGTATGTACATGTGCTTCATTGACTATAAGAAGGCTTTTGACAGAGTCCATCATGAGAAAATAATTGAATGCCTTGAAGACATAGGTATTGATGGCAAAGATATAAGAATACTCAGTAATCTTTATTGGGAGCAAACTGCCACAGTAAGATCTGGAAGGAATTATTCATCATACATAGACATAAAAAGAGGTGTCAGACAAGGTTGTGTGCTGTCCCCCTGCCTATTTAATTTATACACCGAACAAATTTTAAAACAGATACAGGAAATACCAGGACTGAACATCAGTGGAAGGTCAATAAACAACCTTAAATATGCAGATGATACCGTGTTGTTAGCTGAAAACGAACAGGAATTACAAGAACTAGTGAAGCAAGTGAACAGTATAAGTCATGAATATGGACTCGACATTAATATTGAGAAAACAAAAACTATGATAATTAGCAAAACAAACGATAAACCCACATTAAAGATAAGCGTAAATGGGAAAATCCTCGAACAAGTCAAAAGCTACGTATATCTTGGTCATATAATAACAGACAATGGCAGATGTGAAACAGAAATCAAGAAGAGAATAGTAATGGCCAAAGCTACATTCAACAACATGAAACATATACTGACATCTAAACAGTTATCTCACAAATTAAAACTGAGAATCATAAAGTGTTATATATATTCTGCATTTCTGTATGGTGCTGAAACATGGACGATGAATAAGCATTTGGAAGAAAGAATTGAGGCTCTTGAAATGTGGATATATAGAAGAATGGGGCGTATCTCATGGAAAGAGATGAAAACAAATAAGGAGGTCCTAGAAAATCTAGGTATGAAAAGAGAACTAATGAGGGAAATCAAGGTTCGGCAGCTAAAATACTTTGGCCACATAAAAAGGCATAACACCCTGCAGAAGACCATAACAGAAGGGAGAGTTGAAGGCAAACGTGCAAGGGGAAGACAGCGCTATAAGTGGGAAGATAACATCAAGAGATGGACAGGAAAGAGTCTATCAGAGTGCACCACCAAGACAAGAGACAGAAGACGTTGGAGATCCATTACAGCCAACCTTCGTTGTGGAGATTGCAACTGATGATGATGATGATGAAATGCGAATACCGGAACAGGTGAAATATATTCTGACAACTACGAAATAATTTATTCTGGAGGAAATAAACATGAAAGAGGAGTAGAAATAATATTGGATGCAGTAAGAACAAGAGCAGTAAAGGGATTGTGGGCAATACCAAATCAAGCACTGTTGCTTAAATTGAGGGGCAGACAACAAGATATAAATTTTATAGAAAATGTATACCCCAACAGCATTTAGTACAGAAGAGGAAATCGACACATTTTACAGTGAACTTGATATGGCAATGTCTCGGTGCAAATCTCATGAGACAAATGTTATACTTGGAGACTTCAATGCAAATGTTGTAAGTGAGAAAGCTGACTGGTGGTTATGGCCTGGGAGCTGAGAGAGCTGACAGACTGATAAAGAAGGCAAGAACGCATGATATGATAGTAGGAAACAACTGGTTTAAACAGCATCCTATACGCCTTTGGACATGGAAAAGTCCAGTAAAATACATAATTAGATTAATAACATACTAATATGCAGGAGATTTAGAAACAGTTCTAAATATGTGAAAATTAGGCCAGAAGCAAACTGGAACAGCGACCATGTACCAGTAATATAAAAACTTAAAATAAAATTGAAGAAAGTAAAGCGAGTTTAAAAAATATAAAGTTAGACTTAGCCTTACTTAAATCTGATAAGGAAATTAGTGAAAAATATATCATTACAATACATAATAGGTACAATACATTAGACAAATATAGAGTATAGATGAACAGTGGGAACTGCTAAATGAATCAATGCATCAAACATAGATGACAGATGAAATTTCAAAACTGATGGATGCAAAAAGGAAGAAGAAGCAAGAGAAAGAAATATATGACAGACTAAATAAGGCAATAGTAAACAAATGTAAAACAGCAGAAAAAGCATGGCGACACCAAAAGTGCGAAGAGCTGGAAGTGCAGCACAGAAAAGACACGCAGTCTATGTACATGCAAATAAATGAGTTAACAGACAAAAGGACACAAACAGCCACTGGCTGTTTGAAATGAATAAAATAACATTGTTAATGGGTCGTGCGAACGAAATAGAAAGGTGGATATAATACATTAAGGAGATATACGAAGATAAGATGAGAGACCAGAATTGAATGAATAAGACAGCTGTAAAGGACCACCAATACTTGTGGCAGAGGTAGAGAATACCATACGCCACATGAAGAAAGGCAAAGCCCGTTAACCAGATATACAACAATAGAGGAAATGGAAGCTTTGGAAGATTTTGGAGCAGAAGTGATAACAAAACTGTTAAATGACATCTACAACAGTGATGATCTGCTAAAACTCATATTCATAGCTTTGCCAGAGAAACCTGGAGACATGTAATGTGAAGAACATCGCACCTTTAGTCTTATAAATCATGTGGCCAACATATTATTTCGAATCATAATGAGAAGAGTGAGAAATAAAATTAAGCCAGAAATCAGTGATGAAAAGTCTGAATTTGTAGAAGGTAAAGGCACAAACAATGCTATATATATTATAAGAACATTAATAGTGTGACGTACGTCTAGTTTGACTAGTGAATTTTCCCTGATATGATGGATGATTTAAATGGACCTTTAGCTTTTCATAACATTAGAACCCCTGAACATTTGTTGTAACTTTTCGTTTGCCAGAACGCATTCCACCGGGACTCATGTAGGATACAGCGACGAGATCAAAGAGACAGACCGAGGGATCTTAGGGGAGACTATCGGCGCTATCAAAGACAGTAGTTTTCCCTGATACGAGACGCAGTTGCTTGCCGCTAATTTCGCGTCTCGGTGTCAATCGAGGAACCGAGCGAACGGGGGAAAGCGAAACGGGCAGCAGCGAGCGGATACGAAGACCAGGGGGCGGCTTCATCTCTTGATTTGGCGGTCAGATCCCCAAAAGTTCGTGAGATCAAATAAGTTGTCAAGTTTATCATGTCCCACTCAACTTACATTCCATTTTAGCTAATAGACCATGAAGAACTAGACACGTTATCACTCGCTGGCCAGATCTTTACAGAAGCACTAGCTTTATTGAAATCTTGTTATAGATTTTCCCCTGGATTTTATATATATTTGCAGTGATTTCTATTTCTGTGCAAAGCGGTAATATATATTGTGTAAAGTGATCAGTGGTCTAGCTCTAGTCATTCTATTTCAAGGGATTTTGTGTTAATTTAAATCTATTTAATTAAACCATCTCAAGAGTTCCAGTTTTAAATATAATGATCTATCTATTATATTATTTCAAAAGATAATAGATGCTTAAATTAACTTTTAAAGTCGCGAAGGAATTTATAATTAATAAATTCAGTTAAGTCCTAGTTTTATAGATGTGGGTTTTTAACCACTAGAATTCGCGCAGTGTTTATTAAATACATAATTAAATACTCAAGTGTATTATAGGCTTAACGGGAAATTCATCGCGCTTTAGAAGGTTATTTGTTTTCGGTATATTACATGTCTTTTTTTTCTTTCATACAGAGTGATCGTAACCTGTGCGATCCCAGCATTAAGAAAGCAATAAAGAAATCAATCTAAGCAAAGCAAAGCATAAACAGTGTGTAGAGTTCCCCTGACGCAGAACTGGTTGAGACTGTGTAAATTTTTAATCTTTGAGGCGATTCTATGTTTGGAATTCCGCTATCTAACTTATAGCAAAGAAAGCACACCCAAAGACAAATTAAACGCACCATCAAACAACTTAAGTCGTAACGGGAAGAAGAACACTGGCCCGAGCTTTGTTAGTTTACTGACACAGAGAGATAATTCATAATTTCCTGAACAGTGATGTGACTTAGTTTTCTCACTGGACTTAAACCATACCTCACGGATAAAGTGTACCAGCACGCGTAAGAATTTTATTATCCGCGGCATAGTCAAATAGACCACACCATCCTCACCCCGGTATCAGAGACCGTGCCCTCCCATAGAAACTGTTATTAAGAAAAGAGACACAACTACAGATTCATTTTCCAGCGATTACGGGATCCTTTTATGTGCTGACCGCCTACCCGATAATCTGGGGCTAGAACTTGAACAAACACTCATACATTTAGTTGAGGTGTAACTGCTGTTGTGTTATTCTATGGAGTGCAAGATTTTTTTCACAATCGGTAAGTGAGAGCAAGATGAGTGAAGGCCTTTGCTAGCGCGTGTATGAATGACAGGAAATTAATTCTTTTGTGTGACCATTTTGTTAACTTGCTTACCTGGTAACATATATCTTTTCTGTATACCCTACATTGTTCCTTTAAGTGGGATAGTTGATAATTTGTTAACTCTGTTTAAAACCACCTCCTTTCCATTTGCTTAGTAAAGGGAAGAACAGCTGGGAAGAACAGGTTTTTTTTTTCTATCACTTATACCTAACTTGGTAACACCTCTTTCAGAGTAATTAACTTTACTGTTAGGTTAACGTACCCGTGTTCCTGATATTATCTATCTCTGGACTGGGTTTGTCTTTGTCTAATGAGCGGGAAGGGCTTAGTCGATACCAATCTTCTTCACCCCCTCCCAAACTTGTTATTTGCATTTGTGTACTTATGATAATTTATGTAATATCTGATATTTTAGTGATTGATGTTTAAAGTGATTAAAATCACATAAACTCATTTAGTTCTGTGTGTTGGATATACCCAAAGCCCAACATTTCCCCTATTCGTTTAATATAGTTTGTATCAACGTCGTGTGTGTGTTTGAAAACACCAAATCGGTGAGCGCGCAGATGCGAGTCTGGAAAACTGGCAAATAATTGTTTGACCAGGAGAGTGAAAGAGAAGATTGAGAGACACGATTTGTCGTAAATAAGTCTGTCTTTACTCTCCTCCAGCACGCTGTGAAGTAACTATTAAATCTCTACATTTTCTATCACTGAGCTTTCCATCATCATTTTCCACTCTAAACCGGACCACTATTTCTACGACTCTTTTCTCTCAAAATAAATTTACGACAAATAGAAAGAGCCGTAGAGGTGAAGACAGATCTGTACTTGTGCTTAATAGATGACACTAAAACATTTGACAAAGTGAAAAACGAGGATATTATCAGAAAGTTAGAAAGCATCAGCACATTGATGGTAAAGAAGTGAGGATAATAAAGAACATGTACTGGCAACAAACAGCAGCTGTAAGAATTAACAGCATAATAGGAACGTTTCAGCGAGTAAAACATGGTGTCAGGCTGGGATGTGTGCTGTCACCGGATCTGTTCAATCTGTACATTTACAATATAATGAGATCGCTAGAGGATATGCCAGGAATATCATTTGGCGGACATAATATAAACAACTTGAGATACGCTGATGATACAGTCTTAAGTGAAAATGGTTGATACAATAGTGATAGAAAGTGAATTATAGGATTCAGCCTTAATAGCAAAAAGCAGAAGTGATGGTCATCTCATAGCAAATGACTTCTCCAGGATGCACTATCAAAGTAAATGGAACAGTTTTAAAGCAGGTCAATAGGCTCACAAACCTAGGTGACATTAATAACATCAAATGGAAGATGTATCTCAGTAGTGAAAAGTAGAATAGCTCAGGTAAAAACAGCATTCTGTAAGTTGAAGAATATTTTATGCAACAATTCTTTGTCGATGGAAGTAAGAAAGAGAGTACTTCAGTGTTATATAGAACCAGTCCTGACATACGGGAATGAGTCAAAGACAATTAGTAAACAAGTAAGGGAAACACTGGAGGCCACGGAGATGGGGTTTTACAGAAGAATGTTAAATATACCACGGACAGCCAAAAAATAATAATGAGGATGTTATGAAGGAGGTCAATGCGCAAAGGCAACTTATCTCAGAAGTTAGAAAAAACAACATTCCACTTTCTTTGGGCATGCTTTAAGAAGAGGAAAGCTGGAATATGCCATAACAACAGGTAAGCCTGAAGGAAAGTAGACAGATGAAGGTAAGGAGTGCAGATACTGGACAGTTTGACATCGTGGCATGGAAAGAAGTCAACAACAGAATTGATCAATTGTACTGAAGACAAGAAGTTGTGGAGAGATATGACCCCAAATGCCACTGGGCAAGGTACTTACGAACAAGAAGAATGTTAAACTTAAGAGAAAATCTACAAAAAACTCAAAGGTGAAAAACTGAAGTTGTTATCAATGATAGATATCTCTTCGTTAGCATTATCTCATAGTCAAGAAAGATGCTCATCTGAACCAACTAGAAATGTACTTGCTTCCAGGTCAACATCGTTTTGAAAGAAATGTATAAAAAAGACATTTTTTACAAAACAGTTAAAGGTTTTAACAGTTATCAGATATTTCAGCTTCAATTACTGTCGTAATTTTATTTGAGATAGGTCTTAGAAATAGTGGTCCCGTCCGAGAGGGAAATGATAGTGAAGGCTCTGTGATAGTAAGGGTTAAGAAATGGATAGTTGATTCACAAGGGTGCTGAAAAGAGTAAGGACAGTCTCTGAAATCGGGTAATTTCTCCGATCTGCCTATCTTACGACAATTTTATTTATCTGTAGACTCCTAAACCTCTCCTGGCTAAGCAATTTCTGCCAGTTACTCAACACTCATGTACACACACCAATTTGGTGCTACAAACACACGGACGTGAATACAAACTACATATAACAGATATGGGGTAATGGGTCGGCCAACACAGTAATTTAAGGTTTATGGTGTTTATTATCAGTTAAACCAAAATCACAACATGTAGCATGGTACAGTCAAAAGATCATAGTTACAGAAAAATACAATTAACAAGGTGGGGATGGGGGGGGGGGGGGGGTTTGAATAGTAGTATCCCAATATGCCCTTCCCGCTTGGATAGACAAAAAAAACCAGTCCAAAGACAAGTGGTTATCAGAAAGAGACAATTTAACCAAAAGATAGATTACTTTATTCTGATAGGGGTTATTACACTATTTAGTATGGGGTGTAGGAACAGAGTCCTAGTATTTTCCAAGTTATCCCTTGACTAAGCAGATTAAGGGAGGGGAAATAAGAAAATGTAAACAATCCCCCTTAGAGAGGAAAAATACAATGAATGAAGTGTAAGGATATTTACCAAGTAAAGAAAATTATAAGTTTAGCTAATATATCTCATTCATTCATGCATGCTAGCGATGGCCATCACACCCTTTCACACTTACCGATCGTTGAATCTGGCAATCCATGGAATCACACAAACAGCTAGTAAATACTCAACAAATGTATGAGTCTTTTCCTTCGTTTTCCAGCCCCAGACTATCGGGTTTAGCGTTCAGCAAATTTCCCGTAATCTCTGGAAGGTGAAGCATTAGTGTTCTTGTTTTTTTTTATTTTTATCTAAAGTTTCTATGGGATGGCACTGTCACAGGTATAGTTATGAGAAGGTAGTGGTCTCCTGGATTTCACCGCTGGTGGTGGAAAACTTCTATAGCGTGATGACAAAGACTGATCAGTGAGTTATGTTTTCTTCGGGGGTTTAAATCCAGTGGAACTAACGAGACTGGCAGTGTACATGAAGAATATATTCTGTCCCACAGTAGAGCAGTAAAAATTATATATCGCTTCTGGCAATTGTTCTACTCCAGTTATTTTACATAATTTATTGCTTTATGAGTTTTAAATGTTCTTGGGTTGCTTTATCTCATGTAAATATAGAGAGCGAGACTGCACAGGGCCGCCACAAGAAGATTATATTTAAAGGTTCATAAAATTCTGGATGGTAGAAGAACCGAGTCTGGAGGACTCTATAATTGCTGGGACGCAAAGGTATATGATCATCCTATGTGAAAAAATAGAAAACATGAAATCATACACCCAATACGAATCATATTCTGACGCGCGCTAAGTTTACAGTTAAGACTATTTTAAACACTAGCGTATTCAGTTATATATATTTAAGAAAAACTCTCCGCGAGTCTAATGGTTAAAAACACACGTATATACAGAACTAAACTGTATTAATTGGTTATAAATCCCCGGCTTCTAAGTAAATTTAAGCATCTATTATATTGGGAAATAACGTATAGATATATCATTTAATTTACAACTGGAAACTTTTGAGATGGGTTTATTTAATAGGTTTAAATTAACACAAAGTCCAGTGAAATAAAATGAAAGAACTAGACCACTGATCACTTGAAACTAATATATTACCGCTTGCACAAACAGAATTAATTTAAGTCTCCAATATAGAAGATATCCGCGAGAAATCTTGTTCTATAAGCTAGTACTTTCATTCAGACTCTCTGGCGCAAATGATAAACGCATTCTTTAGTGGTCTCAATATATAATTAAAGAATTGAAGGATCAGGGGGACACGCGAACTTTCACACCTTTTTTGATATTAGGGGAATTCTGCGTTTCTGCGTTGCCATCCCAGCACCATTACCTACTATCTACCGCTAGACTTTCCCCGTTCGTCTCAGTCTGCGAGCGATTTCAGCGCTCTTCTCTGGTTCGCACTGAGGTGTTAAACGAAGGCGTGAAACTGCTTCGTCCGTTCTGGGGACTACCACTGCCTTTGAGAATACCGCTCTCCCGATAAGCTTTGGCAACTCCTACTAGGCGGGGTGCCAGAAAGGTGTAGAGAAATGCTTGATTATAATAAGATAGGCAGTAGGCGTGGTTTAACCTCCCCTAAGGCAAACCGAACCTCCTGGATCCTCGCCTGATAACTGTTTATCATATTAATTATCCAACGTTGGTAAACATCCACGTGGAAATGATGCATACAATAAGCCCGCGTGGGATCCACGTTGACTATTGTGTTTCACACAAATCCAGGGGCTGCGATGCTATTCAAGGCTACTATCCTTTATCATCACAATTACCCACGAGGGAGTCGTTATCTGTTGCAGATAAAAGCAGACTATGAGGATGAAGGTTACGCACTCTATTTAGTTCTGACATTATTTATGGATGAAACGAACGTCACTGTGTTGTTGTGAGGTCACTTTTTTTCAACACCCTTCCCTTCCCCTATCGACGCACTTCTTCACAAAATTTTAGACCCACCATCCAACCGTTCTTTGTTGAACAAACGGTTTGTTCTAGAGAAAAACTGAAATTGTAGAACATGTCCTTCAAGATTAATACCGTTACCTTCTTCAATCCCTTGGATGAAAAAATATATTGTGACCACATAATCCTGGGACAGACTGATAACTTTACGTGTGAAATAAATGTTGTTATAAGACAGCGAACAAAGATGAAGCAGGACAATTCTTACACCCCAATAGCCCTATGTGCTGACCCATGTTTCTCTTTATTGATCTCCATACTCATTCATACTTCCCCAATTTCATTTCCTGTACTAACCTCCATATTCTTGTTCAGTTTCACAATGAAGAACTGTCTAGCCTTATCTTCGTCAAAGTCACTATACCGAGGATCTCCTGAACTCGTAGGTGTCTCAGGTGTGAATCGAATAGTACTTGTGTTCACGGTGAGCACGTTTGCGTGAAGGGTGATGTTGTCCGTGGCTACATCACATCGAACCAGGATTTTGACACTGCCCTGTGAAAACAATCTTCGAACTGTCACATGTAATGTAAGGTGTTACAATTTTCTGCTATTCGGGTGTTACAATTGTCCTAGTGTCAGGTATTTACAATGGTGTATCAGGTATTAAAATAACAAGAGTCATGAATTATTTTTCGTTCCCTTTCAGACGTCTTACTTACTTACTTACTTACTTACTTACTTACTTACTTACTTACTTACTTATTCGTTCCCCTTCTACCGTGAGGTGTAGAGGTTTGGAAGAGAGAGCGCTAGACTATCCTATCGGCTGTCTTCCTCCTGGCCTGGTTCCATTCTAGTCCTCGGTCCTTCAAAGATTTTCTGATGTTGTCATCCCAGCGGACTCTGGGTCGTCCTGGGGGTCTGGATCCTTGGCTTTTTGTTTCCCATGCTTGTCGTGGTAGCCGATCGTCTCCCATTCTGCAGACATGGCCAAACCATCTTAATTGGGACTGTTCTACTTGGGTCTGCAGGGGGTAGGATTTAAGGCCTTGACGTATCGTCTGGTTACGTACCATGTCTCTTCTTGTTACTTCAACCACCTTCCTCAGATACCTCATTTCTGAGGTTTGGATCTGGCTTTTGTGGGTTAAAGTCATTGCCCATGACTTGCATCCATATGTCAAGACTGGGACATAGGTGGAGCGGTATACAGCCATCTTCGTTTTCTTACCAACCTCTCTCTTGCTGGGGAATCCTCGATTTATGGCCTGAAAAAGTCTCACAGCTGCTGCTTTTAGAGTGGCCAACTATTCTTTGATGCCTCCCTTTCGGTCCATAATAGCTCCGAGGTATTTAAAGTGGTCGACCTGCTCCAGGACCTGTTCTCCCAGCTTAATCTGATGTCTACTTTCTTCTCGTGATATCACCATGGATTTTGTTTTAGAGCTGCTTATGACCATCCCTCTCTTCTCCAGCTCTTCCTTCCAGACTTGCAGGTTGGATTGGAGATGTGCCTCTGATTTAGCAATCAGGGCAACATCATCAGCAAATGCCAGCTCCGAAATATAGACCTGTCTCATCTTCCAGTACCCCACGGAATGCTTTCTTGTTCTCTCCTTACATGCCTTGATGACATCGTCCATGAGGAGTATGAAAAGGTAAGGTGAGAGGATATCACCTTGTCTTACACCAGTGGTGGTCCTGAACTCTTCTGACTTATGGTTTGCTGTTCTCACATAATTTCTGCACTTGTAGAAGCTCTGTTTAGCATGAATCAGAGGTGCTGGAATATTCTTCCTTGCCAAACAGTTCCAAAGTTTGCTCCAGGGGACCCTGTCAAACGCCTTTTCCAGATCTATGAAACAAAGATGGATCTCACTCTTATACTCAAGAGCCTTTTCACTCAGCTGTCTGAGTGTGAAGATAAGGTCTTGAGTACTTCGGTTTGCTCGGAATCCACACTGGACCTCATCCAATTGTGGCTCAGCTAGGCGTCGGAGTCTCTGCTCTAGGATTCTAGAGTAGATTTTACCAGGGACACTGAGAAGGGATATGCCTCTATGGTTTCCACACTGTCGATTGTCAACCTTTTTGAAAATTGGTGTTATTATGGCAATCTCCCAATCCTTTGGTATGGTCTTGTTGTACCACGCTGCCTGTAAAACCCTTAAGAGTAATAGGTCGCCTGATGCTACCTTGTACTTAACCATTTCTGGTGTTATACCATCATGCCCTGCTGCTTTGCCCATCTTGATTTTCTCCAGTGCTGCCTTCAGTTCTTCCATCTTTATGTATGTCATCTTCACCATCATTGGTTTTCTCTTCTGTGATAGTGGTTATCATTTCTGATGCTTCACCATGCTCACCATCCAGGAGTTCTGAGAAATATTCTTTCCATCTTTCCATTACTTCCTTCGGGGCAGTAAGCAATTTGCCTTGCTTGTCCTTTATAAATTTGAGAGGGCATTGTTTTTCCTTCCTCATGTTCTTTAGGGTCTTATAGAACAATTTCTGGTTTTCTTGTGCATCTTTTTCTAGCTTTTCTCCAAATTCTTCCCAGGACTTCTGTTTTGCTGCTAGCACTTTGTTCTTTGCTTCTGTTTCAGACGTCAACTTGAATAAATTCTAAGAAATTAGTGGTCAGATTGAGTCTGTTGGTATCTCCGTAGGTTTTGTTCCAGTAATGGTACTGGTGATGGCCATGAGTACTTTCTCTGTTGCTCAGATGTTAGGCACCTTTGAAGGAGATGTTCAAGAGTCAGGTATAACTATAACCAGTGTCATATATAAATATGTCATCATCATCACTTTCATTCAGCTGCCCTAGGACAAACTTAGGTCGTCCTCCTGTTTGGGACCACAGCTGCCCTAGGACAGACTTACACCGTCCTTCTGTTTGGGGCCATCAGCTGACATAAGACAAACTTACGCCGTCCTCCTGTTCGGGGCCATCAGCTGACATAAGACAAACTTACGCCGTCCTCCTGTTCGGGGCCACAGCTGACATAAGACAGACTTACGCAGTCCTCCTGTTCGGGGCCACAGCTGACATAAGACAGACTTGCGCAGTCCTCCTGTTCGGGGCCATCAGCTGACATAAGACAAACTTACGCCGTCTTCCTGTTCGGGGCCATCAGCTGACTTAATACAGACTTGCGCAGTCCTCCTGTTCGGGGCCATCAGCTGACATAAGACGGACTTACGCCGTCTTCCTGTTTAGGGCCATCAGGTTACATAAGACAGACTTACGCCGTCCTCCTGTTTGGGGCCATCAGCTGACATAAGACAGACTTACGCCGTCCTCCTGTTTGGGGCCATCAGGTTACATAAGACAGACTTACGCAGTCCTCCTGTTTGGGGCCATCCGCTGACATAAGACAGACTTACGCCGTCCTTCTGTTCGGGGCCACAGCTGACATAAGACAGACTTACGCAGTCCTCCTGTTCGGGGCCACAGCTGACATAAGACAGACTTACGCAGTCCTCCTGTTCGGGGCCACAGCTGACATAAGACAGACTTACGCAGTCCTCCTGTTCGGGGCCACAGCTGACATAAGTCAGACTTACGCCGTCCTCCTGTTCCGGGCCACAGCTGACATAAGACAGACTTACGCAGTCCTCCTGTTCGGGGCCACAGCTGACATAAGTCAGACTTACGCAGTCCTCCTGTTCGAGGCCACAGCTGACATAAGACAAACTTACGCAGTCCTCCTGTTTAGGGCCATCCGCTGACATAAGACAGACTTACGCCGTCCTCCTATTCGGGGCCATCAGCTGACATAAGCCAGACTTACGCCGTCCTCCTGTTCGGGGCCACAGCTGACATAAGACAGACTTACGCAGTCCTCCTGTTCGGGGCCACAGCTGACATAAGTCAGACTTACGCACTCCTCCTGTTCGGGGCCACAGCTGACAAAAGACAGACTTACGCCGTCCTCCTGTTTGGGGCCATCCGCTGACATAAGACAGACTTACGCCGTCCTCCTGTTCAGAGCCACAGCTGACATAAGTCAGACTTACGCCGTCCTCTTGTTCCGGGCCACAGCTGACATAAGACAGACTTACGCAGTCCTCCTGTTCGGGGCCACAGCTGACATAAGTCAGACTTACGCAGTCCTCCTGTTCGAGGCCACAGCTGACATAAGACAAACTTACGCAGTCCTCCTGTTTAGGGCCATCCGCTGACATAAGACAGACTTACGCCGTCCTCCTATTCGGGGCCATCAGCTGACATAAGCCAGACTTACGCCGTCCTCCTGTTCGGGGCCACAGCTGACATAAGACAGACTTACGCAGTCCTCCTGTTCGGGGCCACAGCTGACATAAGTCAGACTTACGCAGTCCTCCTGTTCGGGGCCACAGCTGACATAAGACAGACTTACGCAGTCCTCCTGTTTGGGGCCATCCGCTGACATAAGACAGACTTACGCAGTCCTCCTGTTCAGGGCCACAGCTGAGATAAGACAGACTTACGCAGTCCTCCTGTTCGGGGCCACAGCTGACATAAGACAGACTTACGCCGTCCTCCTGTTCGGGGCCATCAGCTGACATAAGACAGACGTACGCCGTCCTCCTGTTTGGGGCCATCAACTGACATAAGACAGACTTACGCCGTCCTCCTGTTCGGGGCCACAGCTGACATAAGTCAGACTTACGCCGTCCTCCTGTTCGGGGCCACAGCTGACATAAGACAGACTTACGCAGTCCTCCTGTTTGGGGCCATCCGCTGACATAAGACAGACTTAGGCAGTCCTCCTGTTCAGGGCCACAGCTGAGATAAGACAGACTTACGCAGTCCTCCTGTTCGGGGCCACAGCTGACATAAGACAGACTTACGCCGTCCTCCTGTTCGGGGCCATCAGCTGACATAAGACAGACTTACGCCGTCCTCCTGTTCGGGGCCATCAGCTGACATAAGACAGACTTACGCCGTCCTCCTGTTCGGGGCCATCAGCTCAATGTATTTCCATGTTATCCTCATCCCATTCATGTTTGTCCCCAGTTTCTCTTCTCCGGGTGTTTTTTTTTTTGGTCTCCATGTCTCTCTTTTTTTCTATAGGTATTTCAGAACAATGACTGCCTTATACAGTTGTCAACATGTATCTTCAATAAATGTCTTATTCGTGGCTAAAGTATCAGCTCTAGTCCTATTTTCACGGAGAATGTAAATGGCTGATAGTGATGAGCGACATTACTTACTCTGAACGTAAGCTGTGCTTTTGATGAGGATCAAAACTTACCATGAAAGTAAACTGTGGCAGTGATGAGGGTCAAGACTTACCCTGAAAGTAAACTGTGGCAGTGATGAGGGTCAAGACTTACCCTGAAAGTAAACTGTGGCAGTGATGAAGGTCAAGACTTACCTTGAAAGTCAATTGCGATAGTGATGCAGGTCAAGACTTACCCTGAAAGTAAACTTCTGCGGGTCAGGATCATGCATGTAGGGCTGCAGCTCCACGTCATAATGGAGAGGATACACCGACTTCGGCAGGCGGACGTTCTTGACTTTGGGCGGCTCTGTCGGCGTTGGAGCTGATGATGTTGTCGTCCTTGCTGTGGCTGTAGCTGCGGTTGTCACTGGTTGGGATGCAGTAGATGGTACTGGACATTTCTTGCCTGTTAAGAAAAGGATGTGTTATGATTTTACAAAAATATTACTGGGACATTTAAGGAAATGTATACTACTCGTCAAAAGTCAAGGGCCACTTAGAAAAACCTTGGTTGAAACCATAAAACAAATCTGATGTAAACGTAATTGATATCAGTCAAAACGGCATTTATTGAATACCAAATTGACATGTCATGTAAAGAAATGGAAACACACATTCAAACGCAATGAAGCTGTGAAGTGTGTCACCCACCTTTTCAAAAGTCACACAAAAGATATTGGACAAAAAGACATTTTCAAAATCGGATATGACCACCGTTTGCAGCAAGGCATTCAAGACAGCGTAGACGCATCGAGTCCACAAGGGTCCGAAGAGTATCCTGAGGAACAGCTTGCCATTCCTGAAGCAGAAATTTCAGTCAGCTGTGCAACATCCATTGGCAGGGGGTGATTTGTTGACAATCTTCGACCAAGGACATCCCAGAGGTGCTCAATCGGAGAAAGATCAGGTGAATGAGCTGGCCACGCCATCCTGATGATCCCATGTTGCTGAATAAACTCATTCACCACACGAGCTCGATGGGGTAGAGCGTTATCATCTTGGAGGATGGCATTACCACCTATGGCCTCCAGAGCAGGCTGAACAATTGGTCTCAAGATTTCGTTCTGGTATCTTGGGCCGGTCAAGTTGCCTTGGATGATGTAGAGTGGGGTCCTGCCGTGTCTGTTGAAGCCTCCCCAGGCCATGACAGAACCCCTACCATAACGATCCACCTCTCGAATTGTGTCATCAGTAAATCGCTCTCCTGGTCGTCTCCAAACTCGAATCCTGCCATCATTGAATGACACAGTGAAGCGAGATTCATCAGTGAAGAGAACTTGACTCCATTGTTGCCTTGTCCATCGGATGTGCTCGCGACACCAAGCAACACGGGCTCTGCGATGAGCAGGAGTAAGAGGGATTCTGACTGCAGGACGTCGAGCAGCCAGTCCAAATTCATGTAAACGTCTGCGAATGGTGCTTTGACTGACATTAACGTTTACAGTTTGTCTCAGCTGACATCTTAGAGTGGAACAAGTCACTGTTCGATGGCGCAGGGCTGACAACAAGAGGTACCGGTCATCACGTCTATTGGTGCATCTAGGGTGACCTGGCCGGTGGCGATCCTCCACACTTCCTGTGGCCTGATATCTCTCCAAAATTCTTTGGATAGTAGAGTGTGACACTGCAAGCCGTCTAGCAACCTCACGGACAGATAAACCACTTTCAACCCACGCTATAGCCCTCATTCTTTGTAAGGTGTCAAGACTTCTTCTCGGTGGCATGGTTTTTGCAAGTGATGAAACTACCCTAAGTCTGCTGATTGTAAAACAAATTAAGAATGAACTCTGTTCACGAAAAGTCGCCATTGCACGTGGAATGTCAATCAGCACGATTACTTCAACTGTTTGGTTGTACGGAAGTTTAAAAAAAAAACAGATTAAAAGTGTGAATTTATGGTCAGCAAACCACATTGCACGTGATCACCATGGTTGTCGGTGAGTTGTTTTTATGCTTAACGCGCATAGAGGACTGTCAGAGGAAGGTATTGCACTCATTTTTACTAAAAACTTCCTTCATTTAATCATTCTTTGCGCTTATTTAAAAGTGTATTGAAAATAATAGGGTGGCCCTTGACTTTTGACGAGTAGTATAACATCAGCAAGAACTCCTGGTTAACTGTCAGTTCACGCCCTGTTGCGTGGTAAAATCTGCTTGACTACTCTACTTTACGTCCTATCAGTCACGCCTTTACGTGGTTTCTTTTTTTTTTCTTAACCAGCGGCACTTGGGCTTTCAGCCATTCGGCCCAATGACATGTTATTGCGAGGCTGGGGAGCCTGTGGACTTTCCTTCCAATCCGGTCAGGAGCTTCGCTCCTTCCCATCCACAGAGGATTTGCTGCTTTCCTTATATATTGTTGAAATGGTGTTGAATTTCTGGTCTATATCTTCAGGCAATGTCTTTTCCTGACTTTTGGCAAATTGATATCGTTTCTTTATGTCAGCCGCAAAAGTTTTTCTGGTAAGGGGGACCTTCAATTTGCTGATGTCAAACCTTTTCTGTGTAGTTACTGTTGGTCCAGCCCTTCTTAGATAAAGTACTGTTTCTCCTGTTGCTATTTTAACTTTTCCTGCTCTCATTTCTGCCGTGACCTGTTTTAGTTTACCCGTCTCGTTCATTGTCCTGACATTCCAAAATCCTATTCTTGTATCATGTTTTGCGGTCAGGACGTCCGTTCTCATATCAGTGGCTTCCTTTCGGCTTTCACCACTGACAATCATACGAGCCTCAGACTCCGGATGTTCGTCCCGCAGCAAAGTTTGTTCATTCGTTGTTGTTTCCGTAACTTCAATTTTTTTTTTTTTTTTTACATAGACAGTGGAGTCAGTCCTATGCTAAAACCCCCAACCTGGAGGACCAGGGTGTCTGCTTTAGTCTGACCCCTGCCCGCGCAAACCTGTCCAGCTTGGTAGAACTTTCCAGGAGTAAAACTCCCGCTGGCATAGCTCTGGGGGTAATCAGGGTACACAAGCCGCCATACCTCGACAAGGTATTGACACCGGTGATGGCAGTTTGAACAAGTAAGCGTATATAATTTCTCACACACAGTTAACACTCTTTGACACTTATTTCTTGCTGGTCTGTCATGTTCTAACTTTATGTTCCCGTTTCGGCATCCCAAGAATTTCCGCTATATTGGTAAACTTTGGTACTTTGGGACTTTGGGACTTGTCAGTGTTACCGGCATCTTGACGGGTTCCCCCCCCCCCCCCCCGTGTTGTTAGTCTTTCGTTATTACATTCTGAACTTTTCAACAAAATCCATGTGATTGTTCTAAAATGTCTCAGTTAATCTACTTTCATTGTGATTTCACGTATTTATCCAGAAAATTAGCACAGCTTCAAACGAATTGACAGCCGCGGTGCGCAGTGTTTATTTCACTGGCTTCCTAGCGTGCTGGTCCATGGTTCGATCCCCAGTTGAGGTGGGATTTTTAGACCACAAACGGCTCCGCGGTCGACCCAGCCTCATGAATTAGGTACCAGAGTAACTCTGGGAAGGTTAATGCGGCCGGCGTGATGCTGACCACATCACCCCTACTGTTCCGATGGTCAAGAAATTATGGACCTAGCACCACATTCCCAATATGACTCAATGGGCGTGTAACGGGATCCTTTCAAAAGAGTTGGTTTATGCAACAAGGATAAACAAAAACAATGTGCTGCGCATCCAGTGTCAAACGTGTGTCAGATAAGAAAGAAAACATCATATTATTCGTAACCACGAACTTGTACTGCACCATATCAACGTAGTTAACACACAGAAATGTATTCGCAGCATAGTAGGCCACATTCAAGCTTAGAACATTAAAAGGTCTAAATTTTATCCTGTTTTATTTAGCATCTATCGCTTGTTGTCTCCTGCTTGTCGATAGTTATCCACTAATGGCCAAACTCGAGTAAAAGGAATTAGTTTTTTACAAAGGCATATACCTTAGCTCCAGATTACTCTTGGCAGAAATATAAACAGAATGTTGGTGCTTCTATTTCATAGAGTCTCACAGAGATTTTCAGAACGGCAATTGTTTTGTTATAAACTTTGTATTCTTCACCTTCTGAGAAATAATATGTTTTGACTTGTATTTTACGTGCCCCCAGCTGAATGGGATTTAACAAAATATTAATTGTATAGCTTTGTTATATATATATATAGTCACGGGCTGCCTCCCTTTGCTCTGCAGTGATGGTCCAACAATGGCCAGAACCTAGAGTATCTAATGTGGGTCGTCAAATTTATCTACCTTCGCACAAGATTACTCTTGGCAGAGATACAGATAGAAGGATGCTGATGCTTCCACCTTGAGGCAGTGTTCACAAGATCTTTCAGAAGTCAAGAACAATGCTGAATGTGTCTTAGTACTGTTAACTTCTTATCTGCCCGACGACTTTTTTGAAGAAGTAGTTTATAATTTAATTTAGCTCATACAAGCCCCCAACTGAATTAACAGTAAAATTCGTATTGTTATTTGGCTCTATAGATATACATCTAGATATAAATTAAGATGCTGATTCATCCGTGTGCACTTCTCTCTGTAATAACTAAATCAACTATGAATTTGTAAAAAAAACAACATGTAACAAATTTAATGATCAATTTCTTTGGAACAAATGAAATATAAATATGAACTGATGATTACTAAAGAATAGGTTTCGTCATTGAAATAGGCTTTAGGAAGCTGAGTTGTGGAATACAGATAAATAAGATCTGTTGTGTTGGCCTGCTTAAAATGTCACTTAGCTTCCAAATTGCTGGAGTGTTGCTGCTGCTGTTTCCGTCAATTCGTCTCTGCGGCGACGTCATTTCTCCTGGTCAAATCAGGTATCTTCACAACCCGTTGAATGTAGGTTTCTAGTGTCGATTGCAAGCTTTGAACCACAGAACAGCAGTACACTTGGTATCGTAGAATCGAACCTCACATTGTCTCTTAAACTCGTACCACAAACTTTAGAGGGAATAAAAGAACAAACTCCGCTGTTAAGTCTTCATTTTCTTGATATTAGTCCGGCGCCTGTCCCGCTGCCTGTCAACCGAATATTTTATCTAAATTGTTACTCTCAGCGTATATCATGAAGATAATCACCATTCTTTTAGTTGATTTACTGGGAAAATTTCGGCTGGACAGCGGCAAGTGGTTTGTGCCTGAGGGAAAATTTAGCAACTAATTACAAAAGATAATAAATATAAATAAATAAATAAATAAATAAATAAATATATATATATATATATATATATATATATATATATATATATATATATATATATATATATATATATATATATATATATATATATATATATATATATATATAATATATATATATACCTCATGTTTTCATCAGGGGTCATAAAACTTAAGGAAGATTTAATTTTCTATTTTTCTCAGTCTTTGGCTCTAGTCACCAAAATTCGACGCTGGACACCATCTATTACAGATGGGCTAGATGACCCTTTAAGGAGCAACATGAGAGGTTACTTCAGCAACGCCAGGAACTTGCTGCTACCTAATCACTCGACTTCTGAAGAGAAGGAACAGCCAAAACTCCACTGGGAACTAGCTGTGACTGAACCAAAAGTCAACGACAACCATTGTCACCACGTTACTAGTTAAATACACAGTACGGGCACAGCTTACTGACTTAATATTTTTTTTAATCCACATACAAAACAACATTTTCCGAGGACGATAACTTTACATGAACTTTTCTTGACAAAATTAATTTTATTTATTTTAACCCTGTTGATCTAATATTTTCATAAATAAATCTCTTGTTACTTATGTAAATAAAAATCAATAGTTTTTAATCACTTGGTGGTGAATTTGATATTTGAGTTCGCATGACGAATTTTTTAAAATTATGCTTTTATTTGGCATATCTTTTTTCCTTTCATTCCTTTTACTCTCTACGCTGGATCTAGTAAGGTGAAGTCTATAACACTCCACTCCCCTACGGAAATATCTGCTACGGGACTGTGATGCCCAAACACTAGCCGCGCACTATCAAGGGACGTCAAATGGTGTTGCGGACTTGAATAAGTTTAAAACAAAGCAGTGGTCCGCCTGTAGTTGATGGTGTCTCCGTGGAGTTTGTCCATGAGTGGTACTGGTGACTGCCATATGTACTTTCTCTGTTCTTCATATGTTGGTAGGTTCAGAATTATGGGGGAGGGGGAGGGCTACAATAAGATGTGGTGTAGAATGGATGAATATACAAGGGGATTGACATAAGTCTTGGGCCTGACCATGAAGGACATGTCACAGAGAGCTGAAATTTTGTATAGTGTTTATTCCTTTTCAATATAGCTACCGTCTGAATTGACACACTTCTGCCATCTCTGCTTGACCTTGAAAAGACCTTGGGAGTAGAACAACCTATTTTTCAAACTAAACCAGTCATCACATGCCAGTATAACCTCTTCATCGCTGTCAAAATGATTTCCTTTTAGCTGTTTTTTAAGATTTGGGGATATAAAAAAGTCTGATGGAACCAAATCTGGAGAATATGGTGGGTGTTGAAGAATTTCAATATTCAAGTCGTTGGCTGCTAGCTGCACAAGCCGTGCTTTGTGAGAGGGCGCGTTGTCTTGAAGCAAAGGAAGATTTTGAGTGCGCGTTATCCCTCGTTTCCTGGTCACAACCTTTCTTAGTTTTATGAGAAGATCTGCATAGTACTGTCCATTAACGGTGTTGCCACGAGATACATAATCTTTCAAAAGGACACCTTTGTCGTCCCAAAAAACAGTCAGCATCACTTTTCCTGCAGATTTCTGCGCCCTCGGCTTGACAGGTGTTGGGGAGCCCGGGGTTTTCCATTGCATGCTGGCAATTTTGGATTCGGGGTCATAATGGTGTACCCAAGTCTCATCTACTGTCACCATGGTCTTCAAAAAAATTTTTGACTGACACTTTTTGAGCAATTGTTGACAGCAATTTACCCTCGTTTACTTCTGTTCACGTGTCAACAGTCGCGGAACCCAGCGTGCACACACTTTTCTCATGTTCAGTCTGTTGTGTGAAATTCTATAAACTGTTCTTTCATTTAGTTTTACTCTACTAGCTATCTCCACAATTGTCATTTTTATCCTGGTCAATGATTTTCTTCACTCTTGTTGCATTTTCATCGTTGCACTCTGAGGCTGGTCTACCAGATCTTGGCAGATCAGCAACATTTGAGCGGCCGCACTCAAACTGTTGACACCAGTTTTTTACCGAAGTATATGAAGGACAAGAATCACGAAACACTGATTTCATCTCCCTGTGTATTTCTGTAGGTGTTTTTCCCTGAAACATCAGAAATTTTATCACAGCTCTGGCCTCCTTCTTTTCCGTTGTTTTGTCAAATCTTTGGAGCAGCAGATCCGGTCAATAGGGTACATTGCACCGTGCACCGTATCGGGAAAACCCATTGAAGAAAAAAACGCGTACTTTACACGTTCAGTGCAAATATGATGAACTTTAAATGTGCCAAGTTTCATCTTCCTCCTGTGACTCCTTCATGGTCAGGCCAAAGACTTATGTCAATCCCCTTGTAAAATAAAAATCCAAGAATATATGCTTCGTCTTATTAGGACAAAAGCCCCCCCCCCCCCCCCCAAAAAAAAAAAAATTAAAAAAATTTTAAAATTCCAACTTTGCGATCACAAGATCTTGGTCACTTTTTTTTTTTTTTTTTTAATTTTTTTTTCCCCTCTCATGAGGTTGCATATTTTTCCCTCGCATGAGGTTGCATTTGCACCCGCCCAAACCCGGCCCCGGTCAAGACCACATGTCCCAACACTAGAAGACCCAATGACAAACTGTGTCACTGTAGTGATCCTCTGTGTTCTCACACAAGGGAATTAATGACGCATGAATGTCACTGTACCGGTCCCTGTGTCTAGACACATGATCCTAGCCAAAGGCCGGATAAGAGCTTTTTTTTTTCCTCGCATGAGGTCGCATATTTTTTCCTCGCATGAGGTCGCATTGTCCCCGCCCCAAACCCGGCTCTGGTCAAGACCACATGTCTCAACACAAGAAGACCCAATGACAACATGTGTCACCTAGTGATCTTCTGTGTTCTCACACAAAGGACCTAATGACACATGAATGTCACTGTACTGGTCCCTGTGTCTAGACACATGATCCTAGCCAAAGGCCAGATTTTTTTTTCCCTCGCATGAGGTCGCATATTTTTTCCTCGCATGAGGTCGTATTAGTACCCGCCCAAATCCGGCCCTGGTCAAGACCACATGTCCCAACACAAGAAGACCCAATGACAAACTGTGTCACTGTAGTGATCTTCTGTGTTCTCACACAAGAGACCTAATGACACATGAATGTCACTGTACCGGTCCCTGTGTCTAGACTTTTTTTTTTCCTCGCATGAGGTCGCATATTTTTTCCTCGCATGAGGTTGCATTGGCACCCACCCCAAACCCGGCCCCTGTCAAGACCACATGTCCCAACACTAGAAGACCCAATGACAAACTGTGTCACTGTAGTGATCCTCTGTGTTCTCACACAAGGGACCTAATGACACATGAATGTCATTGTACCGGTCCCTGTGTCTAGACACATGATCATAGCCAAAGGCCGGATATTTTTTTTTTCCCTCGCTTGAGGTCGCATATTTTTTCCTCGCATGAGGTCGCATTGTCCCCGCCCAAAACCCGGCTCTAGTCAAGACCACATGTCCCAACACACGAAGACCCAATGACACCATGTGTCATTGTAGTGGTCTTCTATGTTCTTACACAAAGGACCTCATGACATAAATGTCACTACTGGTCCCTGCGTCTAGACACATGATCCTAGCCAAAGGCCAGATATTAGGGCTTTGGGTTTCACAGCATTATTCGTGCTGGACTTAAAGTTCAGATGAACAGTAATTTGGTGTCGATAAGATAGAAGAGTGTAAAAATATGGTTTAGGAAATCTGAATAACCTGAGTAATGGGCTATTTGTTCTCAAGATGGGAGATAAAAGTCAGCATACATGTACCTGGATGATAAGGGAGAGAACATTTTTAGATGTAAATATTACCTAGTTGTAAACAGTTAGGGTTTGAGAAATTTATATATCAGGACAATTTTAGTAGGCATTAAGAAGGAGAAGTAACAATTTAGTTAAAACTGCAAAGGGAGGCTACAATTAACTTACGCCCCTTACAGGTTTTGTGAGTTGGAGACATTAACGAACGCACGAGAAAAAATGAGTAAACAGTTAATTGAGAACAGCCCATCAAGCGACATAGGGTGAGCTTGACGGACCAATCATCATCATCAGTTGCCATCTCCACAACGAAGGTTGGCTGTAATGGATCTCCAACGTCTTCTGTCTCTTGTCTTGGTGGTGCACTCTGATAGACTCTTTCCTGTCCATCTTTTGATGTTATCTTCCCACTTTTAGCGCTGTCTTCCCCTTGCACGTTTGCCTTCAACTCTCCCTTCTGTTATGGTCTTCTGAAAGGTGTTATGCCTTTTTATGTGGCCAAAGTATTTTAGCTGCCGAACTTTGACCTCCCTCATTAGTTCTCTTTTCATACCTAGATTTTCTAGGACCTCCTTATTTGTTTTCATCTCTTTCCATGAGATACGCCCCATTCTTCTATATATCCACATTTCAAGAGCCTCAATTCTTTCTTCCAAATGCTTATTCATCGTCCATGTTTCTGCACCATACAGAAATGCAGAATATATATAACACTTTATGATTCTCAGTATTAATTTGTGAGATAACAGTTTGGATGTCAGTATATGTTTCTTACTTACTTACTTACTTAGTCGTTCCCCTTCTACCGTGAGGTGTAGAGGTTTGGAAGAGAGAGCGCCAGACCATTCTATCAGCTGTCTTCTTCCTGGCCTGGTTCCATTCTAGTCCTCGGTCCTTCAAAGATTGTCTAATGTTGTCCTCCCAGCGGACTCTGGGTCGTCCTGGAGGTCTGGATCCCTGGCTCTTTGTTTCCCATGCTTGTCGTGGTAGCCGATCTTCTCCCATTCTGCAGACATGGCCAAACCATCTTAGTTGGGACTGTTCTATTTGGGTCTGCAGCGGATGGGATTTTAGGCCTTGACGGATCGTCTGGTTGCGGACCATGTCTCTTCTTGTTACTTCAACCACTTTCCTCAGATACCTCATTTCTGAGGTTTGGATCTGGCTTTTGTGGGTTGTAGTCATTGCCCACGACTCGCATCCATATGTCAAGACTGGGACATAGGTGGAGCGGTATACAGCCATCTTCGTTTTCTTACCAACCTCTTTCTTGCTGAGGAATCCACGATTTATGGCCTGAAAAAGTCTCCCAGCCGCTGCTTTTCGAGTGGCCAACTCTTCTTTGATGCCTCCCTTTCGGTCTATAATAGCTCCGAGATATTTAAAGTGGTCGACCTGCTCCAGGACCTGTTCTCCCAACTTAATCTGATGTTTTCTTTCTTCTCGTGATATCACCATGGATTTTGTTTTAGAGCTGCTTATGACCATCCCTCTCTTCTCCAGCTCTTCCTTCCAGACTTGCAGGTTGGATTGGAGATGTGCCTCTGATTTAGCAATCAGGGCAACATCATCAGCAAATGCCAGCTCCGAAATATAGACCTGTCTCATCTTCCAGTACCCCACTGAATACTTTCTTGTTCTCTCCTTACATGCCTTGATGACATCGTCCATAAGGAGTATGAAGAGGTAAGGTGATAGGATATCACCTTGTCTTACACCAGTGGTGGTCCTGAACTCTTCTGACTTATGGTTTGCTGTCCTCACATAATTTCTGCAAGACTTGTAGAAGCTCTGTATAGCATGAATCAGAGGTGCTGGAATATTCTTCCTTGCCAAACAGTCCCAAAGTTTGCTCCAGGGGACCCTGTCAAACGCCTTTTCCAGATCTATGAAACAAAGATGGATCTCACTCTTATACTCAAGGGCCTTTTCACTCAGCTGTCTGAGTGTGAAGATTAGGTCTTGAGTACTTCGGTTTGCTCGGAATCCGCACTGGACCTCATCCAATTGTGGCTCAGCTAGGCGTCGGAGTCTCTGCTCTAGGATTCTAGAGTAGATTTTACCAGGGACACTGAGAAGGGATATGCCTCTATGGTTTCCACATTGTCGATTGTCACCCTTTTTGAAAATTGGTGTTATGATGGCAATCTCCCAATCCTTTGGTATGGTCTCAGTATATGTTTCATGTTGTTGAATGTAGCTTTGGCCATTCCTGTTCTCTTCTTGATTTCTGTTTCACATCTGCCATCTTCTGTTATTATATGACCAAGATATACGTAGCTCTTGACTTGTTCCAGGATTTTCCCATTTACGCTTATCTTTAATGTGGGTTTATCGTCTGTTTTGCTAATTATCAAAGTTTTTGTTTTCTCTATATTAATGTCGAGTCCATATTCATGACTTATGCTGTTCACTTGCTTCACTAGTTCTTGTAACTCCTGTTCGCTTTCAGCTAACAACACGGTATCGTCTGCATATCTAAGGTTGTTTATTGACCTTCCACTGATGTTCAGTCCTGGTATTTTCTGTATCTGTTTGAAATTTTTTTTCTGTGTATAAATTAAATAGGCAGGGGGACAGCACACAACCTTGTCTGACTCCTCTTTTTATGTCTATGTATGGTGAATAATTCCTTCACAATCTTATTGTGGCAGTTTGCTCCCAATAAAGGTTACTGAGTATTCTTATATCTTTTCCATCAATACCTATGTCTTCGAGGCATTCAATTATTTTCTCATGGTGGACTCTGTCAAAAGCCTTCTTATAGTCAATGAAGCACATATACATACTTTTTTGGACCTCTGTATATTTTTCTGGACCAATCAGATGTCTCGAAAACAAGATCGGATGATGAGACAACGAGTTGAAGGACAAAAGAAATTAGTCCTGGCTGAAACTTTGATGTGGCAAGACATGTAATGTGCCGGGCTCACAAGAAACAAACCTGTGGGTGACAGTTGTTCGTGATGAACCAAATAGATAGCTTTAGCCTGAATTAGCGGTAGCAATTCAAGAATAATAGAATGAACTGTGTTATAAGTCTAGGGCTAGAGTAGAGGTTATAGTAAGAAGTGATAAGTAATGGAATTCTGATTGCTGGTAAGATTGACTTTTATTATCTTATGCATAAACCAAGATGAAAAGAAGAACCTCATGCAATTTTAGTCAACATGGTGTCTGAAGACAATGCTGCTTACATTTAAGGGAGCTGTCAACAAGAAAGAACATTGAAGACGAACGTTATATTGTCTGCATTATATGAATAGAAAGAGGTTTTTTTCCAGACATACTGTTAATACATTACTTGAGGGTAATGCTGCTTACATTTAAGAGAGCTGACAACAAGAGAGAACATTACAGTAGATGCTTGGCTAAGACAAAGTGGTTAACTTTGGTCGAGTAAGCAGACAGGGAGTGCAATTATGTCTGGTATCTATAACAAGAGATGCATTGCCATCACCAAAGTGTAAATAAACAAGGGTTTTGAATTACATCGACTCCTATTGATGGAGATCATGCGCTCTCTCATGTCAGCATAAGTATAGAGGCTGCCACAGGAGTATTTGACATTGGTTGATATATTTTTACAGGTATAAATATTGATATAAGAATGATGTACTTGAGGGAGTCAAAGTTGACTCAGTTGAGATAGAAGAGAAATAAGCTTCCGAGGATTTTTAGAGACTATTGTAAACAATCCTGAGAGAAATAGATCAGGAGAAGAAAGAATTTAAGCAAGCCATGCACATAAACTAGTAGGAGAGCCTATAGGAGATGCAATATAAATACTCTGAAATAGTTGATGATATAGTAGAAAAATCCTAACGACTTTTGAAGGGAAGAAATTTTGTATGGTGAATTATTGATGGAAGTTCATGGTTTTAACTTATGTAAATAAAACAGTTTTATGTTGAAATTACCACACTTACGTTGCCTTGTTATGTGGAAGGTTGAAGAGTAGAAGTATGAGTAAGGGGTAAGCACAAATACCCAAGGAAGTAAACCACAAATACGAATCAGTCGCTAATTAACAATGAGGAGGGAAGAACGAATCCTGGGAAATAAAGTGACGAACCATATCTCATCCTAGAATCCCCAACTCTGGCGGAAAGGGCCAGTAAAAGAGATAACTCTCACTTGGAAGATAAGTCAATAGTATAAGTTGACTACTCGAACAGAACTAACTAGGCCTGCCACAGTCCCCTAGTAGAAAGCTATTAATAGAAGACCCAGCCCTGTCACACATTCGTCAGGGAACGGAAAGAAAACGATAAGTTGGAAACATGAGAAATAAATAAAAAAAATGGGTGCTACTCTTATTATACTGGCCATTTTATGTTTGTATGGCTCCATCTCTGATTGACTAAATAGGCCACGTTAGGTCTTAGCTCATCTTACGGGTAGTCCCCATTTATTCACATTTCCTATTTAGCTGTCTCTTCCTGTCCTTTCCCTGATGAGGGCTCTGTAGCCGCAACGTTTGCTATTTTCTTTGTCTTTTGTCCTAGTAAGATAAATCATCTTTTTTCGATTTTTTAGCAAAGAAGAAGAAGACGAAGAAGAAGAAGAAGAAGAATTGGAAGATTTAATTATTACAATTTTTATGTTACTCTCTGTGTGGTTTCCCAGGCCCCTCTAGGGACACATAGAAAAGAACTACTGTCGTCTAACGTTATGTCCTAAAAAGTGACTAATGTGAGATTCTGAAAGGCTGTCAATCTCATCGTGCGTAGTAAATTGCCACATGAAACAATTCACAGCAAATTCTTTATCGCAGGCTTGCTGCATAGGAGCCCACTGTGCTTGTTGCCCTGATGCTCTATAAGAAGTGTAAAGAAGAAAGACCAAATCAATGTTCAATTAGGATACTCACAGATTTCACTGACGCCTTGTTCCGCCAAGTTAATACACTCCATGATGGCGTCAGCAACGGTCGGTGACCGGCAGTTGCATACCACGTCCCGATCTCCTCCAGCAAAATGCACAATAATACCTACCCCTACAGCCACCACAGCGGCTAGGAGCACCAGGACAAATCCCACAGCTGTACTCACGTAGCATCCTTTTGTTTTCTTACCCGAAGCTGGGGTAGATTTCGCCTGACTGTCAGATACGTCAGAAAGTTCAAATGTGTTTGAAGCCATTAGTACTTTTAGACTAACAGACTGTCTGTGTTTTACATACGGAGGTATGTTTCACAATAGGTATGGAACTCCGATCACAAGCACTTGTCTATTTAAAACCTGGTTTGATTTGTTCAACACTGAAGCATTTCAGCTGTTCAGTGCCACTTTTCAATATTTTACGTTTGTAGTGATGGCAGTGTTCTGAGAAGAAATTAAAATACACGACCGATTCAGGATTTTTTAAAAACAGTATAATCTGAAAGCTTTAAATATCTGAATCTGACACAAATGACATTGAAAAAGGGCAGGGGGCACACACACACACACACACACACACACACAAACACACACACACAAACACACACACACATATATATCGGTATGTTTGGCCCGTGTATATTACCTGGGGTCTATAAGTCTACTGTGCTTTCAGGCGTGTCGTAAAAAGCAACCATTATAGGTTGTGCAAAGGGCTAGCAACCTCACATGTAAACATATACCTACAAAAACTACCACTGCATGAGTCATGAATGATTAGCGCAGAATTCCTACAAGAAGACCAGCTGGTGTAATGGCTCGAAGCTCCATGAGAAGAAGAAGGTATGTTAAAGAACCGAAAGGGGCTCGAGGACCGACATCTCAAGTATAACATTGAAGATAGGAAACAATTGCAACCAAGAGTCACCCGGGTTACACACCAATAAATCCCAAAAGTCGTAATCCTCGTTCCACATAACTCAAGGCACCTCCAAACAGTCTTATCTTCATGGCACTCCATCCCATCTTCTTCTTCTTTGATCCTTAGCCGCCGACCGTCAAAGCAGTCAGTGGCCATTACGCCTAGTGGCGTCTTGTAGGGCAACAACAAATTGATTCCACTTTGCTCGGTCGGCGGCCATCCTTCGTACAGTGCCCCAACTCTGGTTCATTCTTTGCATCTCAGCCTCCACAGTCCTCCGCCAAGTTGTTTTTGGTCGGACTCTCTTTCGTTTTCCTTCACGGGTCCATAGCATAGCTGTTCTTGTGATGGCATCGGGGTCTCTTCTGAGGACATGGCCAACCCAGCTCCAGCGTCTGCTAGCTATGATGGTGTGCATGTCCTCTTGCTTGCTCCGAGTAAGTAGATCTTGGTTGGTGATGGTATTCGGCCAAAAGGAACGCCGAATGAACGCCGAATAATGATATGCTGAATTAATAATAAGCGAAATCCAAGAAGAACAGTTTGGTTTTAGACGAAACAGTGGAACAAGAGAGGCAATATTTTGCCTAAGAATATTAGCAGAAAAATATACAAAGGTCCAAAAAAAGTATGTATATGTGCTTCATTGACTATAAGAAGGCTTTTGACAGTCCATCATGAGAAAATAATTGAATGCCTCGAAGACATAGGTATTGATGGAAAAGATATAAGAATACTCAGTAACCTTTATTGGGAGCAAACTGCCACAGTAAGATCTAGAAGGAATTATTCACCATACATAGACATAAAAAGAGGTGTCAGACAAGGTTGTGTGCTGTCCCCCTGCCTATTTAATTTATACACCGAAAAAATTTTCAAACAGATACAGGAAATACCAGGACTGAACGTCAGTGGAAGGTCAATAAACAACCTTAGATATGCAGATGATACCGTGTTGTTAGCTGAAAGCGAACAGGAGTTACAAGAACTAGTGAAGCAAGTGAACAGCATAAGTCATGAATATGGACTCGACATTAATATTGAGAAAACAAAAACTATGATAATTAGCAAAACAGACAATAAACCCACATTAAAGATAAGCGTAAATGGAAAATCCTGGAACAAGTCAAGAGCTACGTATATCTTGGTCATATAATAACAGAAGATGGCAGATGTGAAACAGAAATCAAGAAGAGAATAGGAATGGCCAAAGCTACATTCAACAACATGAAACACATACTGACATCTAAACAGTTATCTCACAAATTAAAACTGAGAATCATAAAGTGTTATATATATTCTGCATTTCTGTATGGTGCAGAAACATGGACGATGAATAAGCATTTGGAAGAAAGAATTGAGGCTCTTGAAATGTGGATATATAGAAGAATGGGGCGTATCTCATGGAAAGAGATGAAAACAAATAAGGAGGTCCTAGAAAATCTAGGTATGAAAAGAGAACTAATGAGGGAGGTCAAAGTTCGGCAGCTAAAATACTTTGGCCACATAAAAAGGCATAACACCTTGCAGAAGACCATAACAGAAGGGAGAGTTGAAGGCAAACGTGCAAGGGGAAGACAGCGCTATAAGTGGGAAGATAACATCAAGAGATGGACACGAAAGAGTCTATCAGAGTGCTCCACCAAGACAAAAGACAGAAGACGTTGGAGATCCATTACAGCCAACCTTCGTTGTGGAGATGGCAACTGATGATGATGATGAATTAATAATAATAATAATAATTAGAGATTAGTTCTTTGTCGATTAATTAATCTATTAATCGGTTAAGTTTTTCAATGGATTAATTAATAAAACAATGTTAATCGATTGTTCAATTTTTAGTAACGTTTATGTTTGTTGCTTAATTAAATGCGAGAGCATGTGTTATGCTACAGTTTTGTGATATAGAATATGGTTGAAAAAAAAAAAAAAAAAAAAAAAAACACACACACGCACACACAAATAGTAATACGTCTTACAAGGAGAAGGACAAGAAAAACCTACGTTACGGCCACAAGGCCTTCGTCAGGGACAGACAAACAAGAGACAGGAGGGAAAGAAAATGAGAATTAAGTAGAGAACATGAAACTATAAAAATAAGAGAAAAGAAACTCCCTTAATATTAAGTCCAGTCACATGTGAAGCAAAGCAAGATGGCTGCTACTAAACTGGAAAGAGGAAGTTGATAGTATATAAAAATAAGAAATAATGAAAACAAGGACTGGAAAAGAGTGAGAAAAAAGTAATCAATAAATAATAAATAAAATAAAAATAAATAAATAAAATATAAATAAATAAATAATAATAATAAATAAATTTAAAACAAATAAATAAATAGATAAAAATAAAAACCATGCTATACAGAGCTTCTACAAGTCTTGCAGAAATTATGTGAGGACAGCAAACCATAAGTCAGAAGAGTTGAGGACCACCACTGGTGTAAGACAAGGTGATATCCTATCACCTTACCTCTTCATACTCCTTATGGACGATGTCATCAAGGCATGTAAGGAGAGAACAAGAAAGTATTCAGTGGGGTACTGGAAGATGAGACAGGTCTATATTTCGGAGCTGGCATTTGCTGATGATGTTGCCCTGATTGCTAAATCAGAGGCACATCTCCAATCCAACCTGCAAGTCTGGAAGGAAGAGCTGGAGAAGAGAGGGATGGTCATAAGCAGCTCTAAAACAAAATCCATGGTGATATCACGAGAAGAAAGAAAACATCAGATTAAGTAGGGAGAACAGGTCCTGGAGCAGGTCGACCACTTTAAATATCTCGGAGCTATTATAGACCGAAAGGGAGGCATCAAAGAAGAGTTGGCCACTCGGAAAGCAGCGGCTGGGAGACTTTTTCAGGCCATAAATCGTGGATTCCTCAGCAAGAAAGAGGTTGGTAAGAAAACGAAGATGGCTGTATACCGCTCCACCTATGTCCCAGTCTTGACATATGGATGTGAGTCGTGGGCAATGACTACAACCCACAAAAGCCAGATCCAAACCTCAGAAATGAGGTATCTGAGGAAAGTGGTTGAAGTAACAAGAAGAGACATGGTCCGCAACCAGATGATCCGTCAAGGCCTAAAATCCCATCCGCTGCAGACCCAAATAGAACAGTCCCAACTAAGATGATATAGAATATGGCAAGTGTGGTCTACAATAGTAAATTGTTTGGTTGTAACTTTTCAGTATTTTCATTATATTGCCTTATAATAAATAAAATGAGTAAAGTTCTTAGTGATTTAAAACAAAATTTATTTATGATTTGTAGTAATTTATCATAGTGCTGGAAATTGATCGATTAATCTTCGATTAAAGAAATTCGATTCATCGATTAATTAAGATTGTTTTCAATATATGCCAACCCTAATTTTATTAATATTAAAGTAAGAAAGAAAGTACCTAATTAATGTTAATAATAACAAAAGCACTAAGAATAACAATAGTAAATCAAAGAAATCAAAATAGATTTCGGAAAAAATCACCACCGAGTAGCCAGTGAAAAAGAATGAAAAAGGGGTAAACCTGCAAACACATACACCAAAAGCATGAAAATTAACAACTTTGATATAAATAGTTTACTTCAAATATAATCAGTTGTAAATAGAACAATTATTTAATTAAAACACAAAATAGAAATTAAACCTTTCTCCTACGTGTTGTTGTTAAAAACAGGAGGTGGGGATCTGTTTCAAGGATACGGAACAATCTTGAAAAGGAACAATCGTAAGTAAACAGACAAAGTTGTATAAATCGTTTTTATTTCATTTAATATTTTACATATTAGTTTTATTATTTCATGCGAAGAGTCAATGAACATGTGAGATTCTAGTTAGGTAGACTAGAAAATATACGAATGTACCGTAGACGGACCTGAAGTTTCCTTGTTCCAACACAATTGTAAACTTGAGTCCAGACTTTCTGGGTGAAACACCAGGCATCAACTACAAGTTACTCTGGGTGATACACCTGTCTATTTGTACCTTTCTCGGGTGCTAGGTATAGAGTGACACAACGCGGCGCTACCGACGAAAAAAAAAAAAAAAAAAAGAAGGGGCCAAGTTTAAAGATTTTTATTATTTTTTATTATTAGAACAACATTTCGAATGAGAGTTACAGGGAGAGGGATAGTGCTGGATCTGCCGTTAAACCTGTTGCGCCTAATAGTAATACTACGTCTTTGACTTTTGCCGTAAACCTGTGATGCCTCAATTTCGTGGCCACATTATTATGTTTGGCCACAACAATCTTGATAGTCGTCTAATCTTCAATCAAATAGCACGGCCAGCTCAAACATTATCATGTGGCGTGATGACGGAGAGTGCAGCACTCTCTCTGGTTATCTTTCTCTAATGACTTTGGGGTATGTCCCTTGCCTTGCTAGGTCTACTGCGATTTCTCAACCGTTTCATCAATGACAAAAGCTGTTAAGCTAATATTTAGTTTAGGATGTGTTGAACTATCGTGCTGTGACGGAATTTTGGTTATGTCCTATTACTCCCCTTCTTTCTCTCCTACTTTCTCCATTTATTTCATCATGTTTCACACATAAACCTGTCCCATCGCCGAGCCTTAGATTTGAAGACCTGTTCAAACTGATATTGTTATTTCACTGCTAATTGACCATCCTTAAGGATTAATTGTAATCCCTTAAGTTGTTGAACCAGATTTGCTTCCTCAGTCTCCTCAGATTTGTAAACGGGAAAATGATTGTTGCATTTTCCGCCAAGATACGCATGCCCGTCTGGGGGCATTGTTCGCTACAATAGCATTCAGACACTGTGGCAGAGAATACAAAAGGAAGACCAGGTGTTGTCTGGAAAAAATGTGTAGGTGCAACGATATGTTACAGTTTATAATTCTGGGGACCAGGAAAGTACAGGCGATAATTGCTTAACTCACTTCCTCCAGGCATTTTATGTGTAATTATTACAGAGACACCCGTCTGGGTAGACAAATTAGCGATTACACTCTCTGCAAGCGAGGTTACAAATCGTAATTGAAAGGTTTTTTAAGAAGGACGGAAGAAGTCGGCGCATATATGGGAGATAAGGTCATGTGTTTAAATTTTAAAATGATTTTTTTAAAGACACAGGGGAGAGTAAATAACTGACAACCCCGACCCACTACATTTTAGCTCATGGATTGGATTATATGAGAGTCAGAAATAAACATTTATACTGATTGGAAGTTTTGTCGGAAACACCAGGTGGAAGGGTGGCAGGAAAACTGCAACATAACCTAGCAAATTCGGAGGCTAAAATACACTGTATTCCAGAATCGTCTAAAGTAGACAGATCGGACAGAAGTTAGAAGTTAGGATTCTGACCTTATAGGACCGGACAAAACACGTATCGGAATTCCTTTTGAACACTACTGCAAGGACAATCTACCTGTTAATACGGAAACCAGACTACTACATGACCGACTCACAAAGTCACAGAGGGATTCTAACTAGAAATAATACACCTGACGCGTGTTCGAGGCATCTTTATCAAGAGCAGGAAGTCTAGAGTTCCAAACTAGGTGGGGTAAGTTGCAATATGTATTTAATACTTTGAATTTGACATGTTTGAGCTTATTGACGGTTATACAGGTCCATAAGAGGCTGGCAACACCAGCATGTGAAAACGATATATGCAAGAACCACCACAGCAAAGCGCTGGTGACTGCTTCGTGCTAGTTCTCACAGGGAACAAAAGGCAGAGGTAACCCCAGACTCAGAGTGGAGCAGGGAGTGGATGATGAGGACATCATATGTATATATTTACTATCATTTGTAATATATTTTATGTATACATAACATGTTTACCTAGGTACAAGCCATTGTACTTGCCGCTGTCCAGTCGCAATTTTTCGATTACTTTAACTAAAAGAATGGTGATTTTTCATCATATCCCCTGAGTTAAATGATGTACGCTCATGGAGATTAAAATTTCAGAGAAAGGAATCGTGTGACGGACAGCGGGAAAGGCGCCTGATTAATATCAGGAAAGCAAAAACTTAGCAGAGGTTTTGTTCTTTTATTTCCTCTAAAGTTTGTGGTATATAAATTTGAGGTACTACTCTATGATAACAGTTGTACTACGAGTCTGTGGTTCAAAGCTTGTGATCGAAACTAGAAACCTACGTTCGACAGGTTGTGAAGATACCTACCTTTACCAGGAGAGGTTACCTCTTGAATTGATCTGGAGACATGCCTCTTGCCACATAAACGAACTGATGGAAACAGTAGCATCAACACTTCAGCGGTTTGGCAGCTAATTGACATTTCTATCAGGTCAAATACAGAAGAACTTTGTTTTTCGTGTCCACGTTAACCTTTTTAAAGCCGACATCTATTCGATGAAGACATCTACATTTAATTAATCACGAGCTCCTATTTATTTACATTTGTTCAAAAGTAATTGATCATTAAATTTGTTATGTTTTGTTTTACAAATTCATAGTTGATTAAGTTATTACAGAGAGATGTGCACACGTATGAATCAATATATGTAATATATGTCTATATAGAGCCAATAAGATGAATTTTACTATTAATTCAGATGGGTGCTTGTACGAGCTAAATTAAATTATATAATACCACTTCACAAAAGGCGGCAGGCAGATAAAAGTTAACATTGCTGAGACTCACTCAGCATTGTTCTTGACTTCTTAAATATCTTGTGAAGACTCCCTCAAGGAAGAGACATAATCACCCTTCTATCTGCATCTCTGCCAAAAGTAATCTTGTGCGAAGGTAGATACCTTTGAAGACCAACATTAGATACTCTAGGTTTTGGCCACTGTTGGACCATCACTGCAGAGCAAAGGGGAGGCAACTCGTGGCACACGCCCTCATGAAATATTTATTTGTAACAACAGGCCTGTTTTAGTTGCTTGGCTGTACCCTTGCCAAGTCTGTTATAGCTGCTAACTCAATTTATTCTATTTTTTTCCTTATGTTTATCGCTTTTGTCCTAGCGACACCTTGTATGCAGAGAGTACATGTTTTGTTATCTGCCCTTCTTAGTATACAGGGCACTAATATTATCGAATTTCAGAAGGTTTGCAACCGATATGCAAACATGATTTATTGATTTGATCATGAAACTGAGTATTGTTGGTGCCATAGGTCATGCATCAATATCATGACCCCTGCAGAGCTCTTTCTCATCGAGTCCATTGGTCTTGTAGAGCCTGTTGAAATGCTTAGATCATCCTCTGCTTCTCGAATTTTTCAAGTTGTCATGACTCTACAATCCTTGTTTACCACCAGCTCATGTCGCTATTGCTTAATGCTCGTCTATTAATCTGCGTAAATCCAATAATCTCTTTTAGTTTACGACTTTCTTGAGTAGTTCACTTTTCAATTCCTTCCAGTTTTAAGGTGGTAAGGGGAGGGGGGGGGGGTGTTGGGAGGCGTATTGGTCCTAACTACTTTGTCTGATCAGTCACACAACATCAATGATTATCTTGCCTTTACTGGTGACTTATTCCAGGACTGACTGAAAGGGGAATACGAGCTTTATTGTCTTTATCCAGATGTTTCTATTTTCCTTTGAACTGGCAGGTGACAACGTAATGACAATTCTTTTTCCGTCCAACAAATTAGTCAGTTCATCATCACGCTCAACGTGAATATTCTCTGCGCTCTGGGCTGAATCACATTGATACATTCTAATATAATATCTACAGGAATAGTACGCTGTTGATCCACTGGTAATGAACTTCCACATCCTTTCTTGGTCCCGGGAATGTACATGCCCATTTGGGTAGAGATTGTCCTGCCACAGACACACAGACATTCTAGTCTCTGTTCAGAGATCAGTCTGATGGTCAATTCCGGCGTGTCACACATGGATTCTTCTTCGTAGTGGTAACATTTACTGCTTACTTGGTGTCAACCCAGTCAGCGGGTTTCTAGTCTTTCAATGTGCTGAGTGTTTTTCTATAATCAATCGGTCTTTTCTTCAACTATTCTTTGGTTAACCGTGTTGGAATGATAGAAAGATCTATACCATAGCATTACTACAGGATGTCACATGATCATCAGAAGGATGAGGTTAAATCTAGTATTCTATGAACGAGAAATACCTAGTCGTTTTAATGCATGAGCCAAAATAAAAATGCTGAAATTCACTTAGGCTTCATGTCACCTGCCTTTCCTGAAAATACTCTCTTCATGTGATGGTATCGTCTCCCTGTCCCGCAATAGAGGTCTAATCTAAACGTAGAGTTTAATGATGAGAGTCTTCAAAGATATCAACCTTCGCTTAAGATTACTCTTGACAGAGACATAAATAGAAGAATGAAGCTTCTACTTTGGGGAGCCTCACAGGAAATTAAAGAACAGAAAGCATAACAACTGAGATCACCTAAGCTGTCATGGACGTTAATATTATCCCGCCCCTTCTGTGAAGTAAAATGTCTGAGCTCGTATTTCTGAGCCCCCAGCTGAAGGCGATTCAGCAAATAATTTTGTTGTCGTTGTTGTTGTTTAACTAGGACTGCTGAGATCATCGCTCTTTAGCAGCCATTACCAAGTTGAAGACTCCTTGGGAAACCTACATTATAGATTTCGGCTTGTCTTGTGGCTCTTCTGCCATTCCGAAAAGTTTTGATTAGACGTCATGAGCTCCAGTTTGGCTTGCATTTAAAAGATTGTCACATCTGGTCCCATGCTAGGAGTAAGAAGTATGTGGCATACAGTGCATTTCCTTGCCATCGAAGAGGGCTCTCCAACTATGCAGAGCTAAAATACTGTACTCTGGTTCTGGACTCTCCCAATGAATTGTCACGTCCTGCACAGAACCACTTTTCAGTTTCCCTTGCCTATCAATGAGTCCACAGTGAGATCCTTCTGCATTAATAAATTGTATAGCTCTCTATGTTTATGCATTTAAAACAGTACGATTCATACGGGTGCAGACATACAATACACTCAAGAGTGATTAATCCAAATATAGCTGTACAGTTACAGATAAACAGGTATATTATGCACTTATAGTTTAACAAGGTAAAATAAATAAAGCGGTTTATAAAAAATAAACGATGATATTTATCATCAACGGACCTTATGACAAATTTTAAAATGTGCGTTGGTTGCGCTGGTATGCTACTTATCTTCCAGTGTGGGGTTGGTTAGCGTCTGCTTCAGCCGCTGTTGGTTCCCACTGGTGCCTTGAACTGTACCTCTATTCAAGAGTCAAGTCTGGTGGATGTAACACGTCTCATGCAACACGGCTGAGGTAATTACCTAGGTTGTCCAGCGTCTTCAAACCCCGTCTAATGTTGATGTCTAGCGTTGAGTGTTGGTAGCTTGAACCACAAACATGTACTACAAACTTGAAATTTACTAAAGTGCGTGAATAATTAATATGGACACCATGATATCATCATTCACTCCCGGCTTTCTATGGAGCCAGGGACCAGATCTGTTGTTAGTTCCTTGTGACGAAGCCCCCGCAAAGCAGTCATCAGCTCTTTAAGTGGTAGTTCATATGTCACGTTATTTGCAGTGATGTGGTTAGCAGCCTCATGTGCCACTGTACATCCACAAACAGATTATATATGTCAAAATGTAAAGATAAAATGATTATATATATATATATATATATATATATATATATATATATATATATATATATATATATATATATATATATATATATATATATATATAATCATTTTGTCATCGTACCCCGAGTTTTTTAGGGAGTTCACAGACATTTTGCAAAGGAAACGTTCGAATATTGTCAGGCAACTGATTTAAGATGCCGCCTCTTTCAAGTGCGTGAGGTGGCTATCTTGAAGTTGGGTCCTAGAACCTATGGCGCAAAGTGATATCTCTCTTCTCATCTTGGAATTCACGTCCAGTCCTATGGTTTGTCCTATATTTGGGTCATAATATTCCGAGTTTCTGGTTGTCTGTGATTTCTTCTCGAGAAAATTGGAAGTCAGTAAAGAAGTCTTACAAGGCTGTAGCATATAAGCGAGAATTTCCGCTTACGCGCCCAGGTAATTACTTTGAGGAGAGGCTCAAGCAAGTCTATCTCAATGCCAGACCAATTACAAACACGTTTATGATTTAGGTAAGGGTCTATTCCCCCACTACCCTCATTTCACGCATAAGAATACTGCATGACAACATAAGATATTGCCCTTTACGTGTGATTTTCAACCTCCATAACCATATAAGATCTTGCCACTTCCGTTGGTATTTGTCATGTTTACAAACTCCCTACTTCACAGATCTATCACTAATAATATCTTCCAAGATATTATTTTCTGGTAGTTGATTATCACAACAAATAACATCTGCCGGAAGTATTGCATTACTGTCCGTGTCTTAATCTTTACCAAGATTGTTATCCTCCTGCATCGCAGTGAGATCAACCGTATATCTAGACACGTCATGTTTGCAAGCTAGCATCTTATCATGCGACAACATTTTTTCATGCATCTTGCCACACAAAAAGCCTGAGTCAACAACAGGAATATCACTCAATGTAGACTCTTACTCCATCTGGAGCCGGTGATAAGCTACAAGTCAATGTGGAAAGTTCGCTCCTTCGATAAGCGTTGACGATAACAAAGGAGAAAATAACCAGTAGAGACGGGTTGTGAGAGGTGTGACAAGACGTGATAAGAAAACCTTGAACGATGAAAGCGAAAACAATGAATTCTGGAAGAAATAGAACGCAATAGGAGTGGTAGATAATACTGCCGGAGAGGAGTGAATACCCCAAAAAAGAGAACGAACGTATGTTGTGACCTTTCTCACTAAGGCGCTTCTTCTGTTTTCGTCAAGTGGCTGTCGATTAAAATCATCATGATAATTATCATTAGTTCATATTTAACTCTTCATGAAGCATGGCGTTACAACTGCAGCTATTTTTTGTTGTTGTTGTTGTTGTTGCAAGAAGCATGTGCTGCAGCAACAATGATTTACATAGATCTTACGAGGCTAGTAATTCTATACGCAATCTCATATTTGATTTACGACATTCTGAAGGAAAGGTAGTCCTGTTCTGTCTTTACGTGCAGTAAGATTGATTTCTAGGAACTTAAAATGACAGAAGCCTTCGAGATGCAAAAAGTTCACTGCTACTCGTCATATTCTCCAGTAGAAATACATTTGTTAAGTACAGTCACCAGTGCTAAAAATTAAAAAAAAAGTTGCAGATATTAGCCGAAACAAATACATTATTGTTCCGTATTTATCAGTGGAGAGGTTGGTAAAATATCAGTGGTTTGATACATGGGCTTGCTTAAGAACATGATTCAACTGTTATAACTAGATCACCAATGTTGAAGGGATATCAAGAACCAGACAAGTGGTAAGTGGAGCAAGAGATACAAAAGGACGCTGGAGATTGAAAGGCTACACATTGAAGGAAATCTGTAGATAGCATTACTAGGTAGTCCATGTTCTGGTATTCCTGGGTAGAAGATGTAGCGGAAGATCGACAAACACATGGAGAAGAGAACTATGTTACAAAAATAAACTGGGTGAGGACGACACGAAAAGAGCTGCAACTGATGGCACGGGCATTAGAACTTGGCATGAGTTTGTTGAAGGCCTGTGCTCCTTGGGGAGCTAATGGGAAATGATCATGATAATGATATGCCTGACTGCCATGTTTAATATCTCTTCTGTAAAACTGATCCCAAATCTGTGTCAAACTTTATTCCTTTCATTTCAGTTTGGAAAGCTATCCAGTTAGCTTTTTTGGAGTGGATTATTGTCTTTCTATTTCTTTGTTTGGTTAACAACTTGCATTTAAACTTATCTCTATGGCTAGATGATTATGATAGTACTGTTTAGCTGCTGCCGTTTTGTTTTGACAAGAAGTACTCTTACAATTCTGATGTATATTATTGAATAACGTTGATTGGTACATGGGTTGGTTCTAGATGCTGACCCTTTATTTGGTATTATTAGTTCATTATCTTCAATTAAGTATCGTAGTAATATTCCTCATTTGTCTATTTTGTTTCCTCCCAAGGCTTTATGATCAACTGTAATGTCATCTTCTACTATTGTTACGAGATGCATTTTTGTTGAACCTGCTCTGATGTCACTTTCTTGTATACTGCCTCTGAGGCATAATACATTTAGTATTTTAGTGCTTTTATGCCACTGATTAGAGTTACACTTATTCCCTCAAGATTTTCTATTCTGAGTGATTACGTCATTGTGTTATTACGTGATTCTCAGTCAATTATTATGCATTTTTTAAAATTAATCAGGAATTCTGCTCCACCTCTTTTACGGTGTATTCTGTAATTTCTAAGTGAGATGTGTGCAATATTGTTTAACCTGTACTTTGATCAGAGGAGTGCAAGAAAGTCCTACATTGTCTGTCAGTTAACATAAATTCAACAGGTAATCCGGTTCTCCTTCTTTAAAGCCAATCCATTCTATTGAAATTATTAAAACAGTGTCAGTTTAACCCAGGTGATTTTGGCATGTCAGTGAGACAGATACAGTTAACGCATAAATCCGGCCAGTCAGTCTTGTGCTTTTCACGTGTGTTAATTCAATTATTCTTTTTCAATAGATCTTATTTCGAACACAATTGCAAAAAAGTTGTATGATTCGTCTTACAATGTCTATGTCAATTATCACAAATTCAGAAGGGTGGTACAGTAGCACATGTGATCCGGTTCTCCTTCTTTGGAGCCAATCCATTCTATCGAAATTATAAAACTAACAGTGTCAGTATAACCCAGGTGATTTTGGAATGTCTGTGAGACAAACACATTCTTGTGCTTTTCGGGGAGGGGGGGTGGCCGGGGGGGGGGGGGGGGAAATGTGGGGGTTCCGAGTGCACATCTTTTTATTAATTTTTCGTGGCATGCATTCACAAATAATTACTTTGTGATTTAGCTGTGTTTTTAATCAATGTATGTATGTATGTGTGCCACTTTTCATCAAAGGAGCAACAGCACACTCTTGTACATATAAAGATATAAATGAAATATAAAAGCGTGGAATATAAAACACATTCGTATTGATAAAATGCACAATAAATAGTGAGATTAAACATAGTTTTGTATGGATACAAGATCGCCAGGTCATCCTGGTAATTCGGGCTATTGAAATGGCTTCTAGATATCAACACAATATTTTGCAGAAACTGTTAGCCTTTTGCGTACTGGCAATGTATGTTTTGTTACAACTTTTGCATATAATGCTTATTTACCGTTCGTCAACTTAAATGTAAACCAATTCGTAATGGCAACTATGGGTTTAGGAAATGACACCTTAAGTACAGCAAAGGTGAGTATATGTGCAAGACACAGCCTCATATAGGAAAATCTACCATTGTGTGCCCTCTTTTGTGAAGGTCATCATCGTCCTGACGCAAGTGACGGAGACGGGGAGGTTATAAAGTTACGTCATGCCTGAGGGTGAGAAGAGGCATAACCTTGCACGGTTCTGGCAAGAAAATGTGTTACACATTAGTAAACCACACTTCTCTATACCGATCCATGATGTCAATACGGGTTCAAACGAAAGTCATTGATTAACCTAATTTGCAAAAGATGATCTTTGAAGTCCCGACATAACAAGAATTGAGGGAAGCGAGTGTAAACAGTGAGTCGAAAATACCAAGTACTATCAGAGGTGGGAAAACTAAAGTGAAGAGTACAGAATAAATTATAGGATGGCACAGGCAAATGTAACGTTCGATGTTATTTTGTCACAGATCCCCCAACTTTGACAATATTGATTATATATTCAGAGACTCGGGCGTCCATTGCTCCAGTGAATATGCTTTCCTCTAATACTGTTGCTGGAAAGGGTTGTCCTCTTCCACCTCGACTGACTTTGTCTTCGGTCGACAGTGGATACAATTTTGGACATACCTCCTTATGTCCACTCCTCGACGTGGCCAAAAATGATGTGCTTTTATATTGCACATCGTCTTTCCTACTGACATGTGTATCCCGAAGGCGGTACATGTCCAGCTTCCAAAATATGCGATTTTAATGGGAGAAACACCACGAGTTGCTTCCCCTGTCTCGTTCGTCTAATTAAGATTCCATATTCGTTGTAAAATATTCCAACCGAAGTATGTGTCTATGTTCTTTGACGTTGTTCAGAGTAGGGCACTAAAGTTACATCATCAGCATGCGTTTGTTTTTTTTTTTTTTTTTCAGTTTTTGCTAAACTGAGGAAAAGTGATGGATAATTGTCAGAAACCTCCATTGTTCCTGAATTGGGTGCTCTGCTCCATCTCCTTCCTCGTTGATAAATTATGGTTTTCACCATTCTGGTTTCCTGGGCTTGGGCTGTGGCAAACGCAACTGTCTTTCACATGTTGTCGAATGTCGTGTTACATGCTCGGCCAGAAGTATTCGATGGAAACATGCCTAATTAACGGGCATGCACCTCGATGAGGTTGTGACCGGGGTTTGTGCATTTGTTGCATCAGGTGGGTGCGATAGGAGACTGGGACAAATAATTGTCTCTTGTTTCTTACCCGTCTGTATACTAACCCATTCTCTTTATAATAAGCTCCCTGTGGAGTATGGGAGTAATTGCCATACAACCTTGTGTCGTGAGTTAGTCTGTTTCACACCACGGCCTTCTGTATAATTCTGAGTAACTCTGACCACACCGCGCGACATACATTGTAGAACTGTATGATACATTGGCCAGTGGAAAGACTTCCTTATTCGTGTGTTTACTACAGCCTTGGACAGTCAAAATGGCTAGGACCTATATGTGCAACCAAGTGAAGGATGCCATTTAATTACATAAGTAATAAAGAAGTACCACCTGGAAGAGGTCTCTAATTCAACAACAGGAATGTTACTTTAGGGGTAGGTGTAAAGACTTCCTCGAAAAGTAGTTTATTAAGAAATATCGAGTGGAAAGGCTTCGACACATCAGGTTAGTCCCTAACTTAGCTGGTTAAAGTATGCATAGAATAAAATGCACTTAGGAGACTAAAAGATTATTAGATAGATAGATAGATAGATAAAGAATAATTCAGGGTATAATTTAAGCTTTAGATGAATAAAATCGCCCCAGAAATAAGAAAGATAATTGGGATAATAATTTTTCATAATTGAACAGAGAGACAAATTATGCATCATTTTGAGATTCGCAACACCACTTTAGCCCCTGTGTTCCGATACGCCGGATGTGCCAGTATAAAAAGACCTTGCCCTTGCTAAATTGAGGCCATAAGATTTGAAAAGCACAGCGAGCAGAAGAAGCGGTAAAATTGTTAAGGAAGAATGCCTTTGCCATTTATACCTGAGAGCAGATCATTCTGACCATTAACAGCTCGTCTGTGTGTGTGTGCCTGAGGTTAAGAAAGAATATATATATATATATATATATATATATATATATATATATATATATATATATATATATATATAATTCTATTAATTCAGTACAGTGTACGATAGGAGTGTGTAGACGTGTTTCTGCAACCTTTGTGTAATTTCTGGAGGCTTTACCAGCATGTGTATATTTAAATAAATTAAGAATGGAAGCAGAAAAGGTGTCCATGATTTTAGAAAAGCATTTTAAGAATTATCTCTTGATGGAATGAATCACGCATACCAGGAACATAAGGAAGGATGACATAAATTGTTTTAATGTATTGATCAAGGTATTACTTAGTATTTTATACTAGACCAAATCATTGTATGGAGGAGTAGTATGGACAAATGGATCTAACTAAGGATGTAGAAGGAAAGTGTAGTCACGGTGAACTGGATGTGGGTAATACTGGTATAAATTGTCCTGTGCATCTGTTAGCACATTGTCTGACACTGTCTATCATCTCCATCTTGTGTGATAATGGAATAGTGATGGACCATATAGGGGTTACGTTTATTTTTGTTTCAGGTTTTATCCTGAAAACTACACAAACTTTAAAGAGTCATCCACCCCTGCTGGACTCTGTGGTGCGAGTGCTCTTGTGGTCAACAGAGCCAGATACCCAGCTTACACTGCCTGGAGGAATTCATAATACTTGTCTGTCCATGGCAGGAGAGTGACAGATCTCTAAACTAGGGTTCCCATTCGACCCGTTTTTCCCGGGACAGTCCCGTTTTTTTTATAAAATGTCCCGGTGTCCCGAATTTATTCCAAATGTCCCGCTTTTTAAGGGCCCTTCCTAAAAAAAAAATCTTTGTTTAACAGATTTTATTCCGTGTTTTAGTAGTGTTACTTTATCAATTTCCGGTTACAGTGGACCCTCGGTTTGAATCTCGAACAAAAATTCGAAAGTCGACCAAAACAATGTTCAGTGAGCATCTACCAAATGATTTAACTACAGGAAGGCAGAAAAGTTTCTTACTACTACTGTGAGAAATCAGTTGCAAGAATTAGAGAAAGAAGGACACAAAACAGTTGAAAAGTTTCAAAGTTATGCAGTAGATTTCTATGACACCTGCATTGAATATATTCAAGAGTGGTGTATACCATTTCTTACGCCTCTTCAGTCTATGGATTGGATCAATTTGAAGGGAAAGGAGTCTGTGACTTGGAAGAACATCCAAGAAAGCTACATATTCACGAAGACAGTGTCACCAAATTTTACTGTGAATGAAGAGGACTTATTTGATGAGTTTGCATGTGTGAAAAAATATTGTGAAAGCAAATTTTGATGTGTGGAGTGAACTGAAGGATCAAAGTGTCAGTGAAAAATGGTGTGAGATGTTCGCTCATTTTACAAAGCAGGATATAAATGCTGAGAATCTGAAATGCCTAGTTAGTTTTTGTTTGGCACTGCCAGGATCCAATGCAGCTGTCGAATGTATTTTTTCATTAATAAATGCGCTTTGGACATGTCGTGTGGTGAGTCACTGGGGCAACTACTACAGTAGTTTTTGCCAGGAATAGTCTATGAGATATAGATATAAGGTCTCTAGAAATTGGCTCGTTAAGAAAGAATAAAGACCTATTCGAGATAGGGACAAGAAGACAGGAATGCGAATGCTTTCCACTAGACAGTGTTTTCTAATTAATTATGGAAAGAGTTCTGTTTCCCCACGACCTTAGCTTCTGCCCTTAGATCCCGTAAAGAAAAAGCCCCCAACCTCATCTGAGTAGAGAAAGGTTCCTATAGGTGAATATGTAACACCGACAGCACGAGTGATACACTAACAAACTCTTGATAATGATCAACCGATCGTTGGGTTTATTAATGAAATATCCACACATATAGGGTTAGTAATGGTTAGAACGTGATGATGGTGAAAGACGATTCACACAAAACACACAGATGAGATAATAAAATTACAGTTAATTAAGTAATAGTTAATTAAGAATGAACTGGTGTAAAGTGAAATGATGATGTGATATGATACGTGTTACCAAAATGGTGAGTACTCTACACAGTCCATGTGTCTCTAAATGCTTCTCCTAGATATGAGGATTCACATGTATGCATAAAATGTCCAAGTTGTTATACGTTATGTCGAATGGGGTATCTCTAAGCTGAGGACGTTCTGGTGAATACTGTTGTCGTACGGAGAACGCTGACGAGATATCTATGTATATTCCTTCACTGTTTGAGTATATCTCTGTAGTGTTGATCAACAGTTAATAGCTGTCATATGAACAAAAGGTATGTTGTCTAATCTCCCGAGGGTACTGGTCAGACTGGATATCTTCACGAAATGTTAGTGATATGTAGACTCATAATCTTGCGTATGTAGTCGTGATTCATATACTTTCGAGTCTGCTTCATAAAATGCGCTTAAGAGTGTGTTGCACGTGGTATAAATATGCGATTCCTCTTTTGAGCTCTTTTGCTTGACTTCAGATAATAATGATCTTTCGAGTTATTTGAATTTATGATGACTCTGTATTGAACTTGTGATAACGATGTATTGAACTTGTGAGCAAGCAGTATATGGTGACGAAAAATGCTGCGTCCACCTTCTGACTTGTGGGTGAGACAATATTCCTTCTTAATTGAGGAATGAAAGATGTCCTATGGCGAATTCTGCTAGCCAAATGTCCGTTTTTAATAACTTATTTCTGGTTAGACGTCAGACACGTTGCGTGTAGACTCAGACTTCTGATGAACTGAAGACACACAAAAGTCTTCGTAAGTTTTCACATTTAACATCACTGGTTGACTTTCATTTAAACTACTGCTCATTATTCATCTCTCTCTCTCTGAGTTCAATTCTAATGATGTTAAATATCTTGTGCATGAGAGTGTGTGCGCATGGGAGACTGTGATGATGATAACGGTGAAATATGAAATATTAATTACCTCCTATCATCCTATCATCTTCTAGGAAAATCTTCTGATTTTATTAATCAGTTATGCCAAGAATTATTTGAAACTTTATCTTTCGCACATTTTAGCTGTGACGTTAAAATAAACAAAAATAAGAAAATGTATTTATAAGTATAAGATCTACTAACCTTCTTTTCCCTTCGCAAAATCCTTTAAGAACACAATTAATCACAGAACTGAATTATCATCCACTCTGAATAAACACATGTATTAGGCTATGCGTTTTGGGTTTAATCTCTTCCTCACAAGGTAAAAAACTTGACTGCCCCACTCTAGTAGATTATGCGGTATTATATATTTCTGGAAGTCACCTGGCCAAGCTGGGCATCCAATGTGGTAAACCAACGCTTGTCTGAACCGCGGTGAGACGTTTTCCCCTGGCCAATCTGGGCGTCCAATGTGGTGTCACAGAAATTACCGCATGCCCATGTTTGATTCGGATGACCATATGTGTTTTTACCAGATTTATCACGATGCAATGTGGGCTTCAAACGATAATGTCGGGCATGTGGACTCAATCAAAGGATTTTATTTCCCCCGATGAAAGAGCAAATGTGGTTCTCTAGATACCGGTTGCGAGTAATCACAACGATGAAATAGCAAATATGGATCGCAAATGTTGCATGAAAGAGCAAATGTCGGAGAAAATACAATACGAAAGATATAAGAAAAGATAGAGCAATAAGGCCTTTGCGCTCGTTTATCACAATAGCCCCTCCTCAAGTGTGATGTCAATCGTACTCAGGAGAGCTAAGCCTTCTTGCTCGGGATTCCTTAATCCTTTTCCTCATCTTCGTTTTTCTCTTCGGTTTCCACCCTTTCCTCTACTTGTTTGTGCTCTCCGTCCTGCCTCATAGGATGACGGCTTAAAAAATCCGCTCCTACGTTATGTTTTCCTTGGATATAGTCCACTTGGAACGTGTAAGGTTGTAGAACAAGCGACCACCTCATCAGTCTAGCATTCAAATTCTTTGAATTGGCGAGGAAGGTCAGAGGTTGGTGATCACTCTGGATTGTAAATTTCCTTCCGTACATGTATGCTTGAAATTTTTGTATTCCCCAGACGAGGGACACATTCCTTTTCGATTGTGGAATAGTTTTGTTCTGCTCGGTTTAACTTCCGACTCGCATATGCGACCGGAAATAGATTTGGTGGGCTTCTGTCATCTGGCTGTAGTAATGTAGCCCCGATTCCAATGTTACTGGCATCTGTGCGCAAGATGAATTTTCTAGTTAAATCCGGAAGCCGTAAAATAGGTTTTGTGGTGAGTTTCTCTTTTAAGAGTGCATATGCATGTTCACATTCTGCTGACCATGTCACTTTATCTGGGTTTCCTTTCTTGGTTAGCGATGTAAGCGGCGCACAGAGGCTATTAAAATCCTTTATATATCTCTGGTAGAATCCACAGAGAGATACAAATGACCGGAAATCCCTTTTAGTGGACGGTCTCGGTGCATTTCTCAGCTTCTCAACGTTTTGAGTCTTGGGGAACATGGTCCCATGGGATATAGTATGTCCTAGGAACTCTAGCTGTTCACACCCAATTTGACATTTGGTTGGGCGGGCGGTTAGTCCCGCTTCTCTGAGTCTGTTAAACAGCAAGGATAGCGCTGATATATGTTCTTCAAACGACTCAGTAGCTACTAGGATATCATCCATAAAATTGCTGATGGCGGAATGATTCGAAGGATCCAATAACTTTCGCATCATCCTTGTGAAGACACTAGGAGCATTGTTCAGTCCAAATGGCATCACATTAAACTCGACGTGTCCGTCTGGAGTACTGAAGGCTAACAGGTTCCTCACCTCAGCTTTTACCGGTATTTGATAGTACCCTTTACTGAGGTCGATCTTTGAAAAATAGCGAGACCTGCTCAGCTTAGTAAATAGCTGGTTCTGGTCCGGTAACGGTTCTGGCTGGAACTGTGTTAACGCATTCAGCTGTCGGTAGTCGATGCACAGGCGGTGTTCTTCACTGGGTTTGGGTAACAGCACCACTCCCGCACTGTAATGGGACTCCGACTTCGAAATTATGCCTTCCTTAAGTAAGTAATCAATTTCTTGCTTTAATGCCGTCGCCTTGGCATACGGAATCGGATATGTTCTCATTCGGACAAGCGTAGGATCCGTGACTTCCATGTCAAACTCCATCAGGTTTGTCCGGCCCGGTTTGTCTGTCAGAGAGTCGGCGTGGTTTTCCATCAATCTCCTTACTTTTTCTTGCTGGGCTTCCGTTAGGGTGGAGCTTATTTTCACATCTAAATGTGATTCCTCCTGTATCACCGGGTACTCTACGGATGATAATGGCTCTTCTTCCATTTGCATAGCAATGGCCATAGTCATGAGGTGCGCTGGTTCGGCAGGGGCTCGCTCGTAAAACTTCTTAAGCAGATTTAAGTGGTAAATTTTCTGCTTTCCGTTCACGGCGATTTTATAGTTGGTGCGAGAAATCTTTTCCGCCACTTTGTAGGGTCCCCTCCAGCAAATCTGCAATTTATTACTGCTACTTGGCAGAAGAAGTAGCACCTTCTCTCCTACTGCTAGTTCTCGGTCCTTCGCATTGCGATTGTAATATTTGGCATGTTTCCGCCTAGCCTCCCGTACTTTCGCTGTGGCTAATTCCCAGCCAGTCTTCAGGCGTTGTTTCAAGTCTGTGACGTACTGGAAGGCTGATGTGACAGTGTCGTCTGCCTTGGCATCTGTCCATGTTCTTAGTAATGCTTCTAATGGACCTTTAATAGGTCTTCCGAAGAGTAATGTGGCCGGAGGAACTCCAGTTGACGCATGCGGTACTTCCCTATAAGCAAATAATGCGGCAGGAAGATACTGATCCCAAGTTTCTGGCTTCTCCTGTGCCAACTTCCGAAGAATAGAGGTGAGCGTCCCGTTAAACCGCTCTACTTGCCCGTTACTTTGGGGGTGATAGGGCGAAGTATGGATATGCCTAGTCTTGAATATTCTAAGCACCTCCTCTGTCAACTTGCCTCTAAATTGTGACCCGTTGTCTGTGAGAATTTCATGCGGGAAGCCCAATCTAGTAAAGATATTCAGTAAAGCGTCAGCTACATGCACTGAGTCGCATGCTGGCATGGCTATGGCTTCGCCCCACATGGAACAGGTGTCCACTAAGGTAAGGATATGGGAGTTCCTCTTCTTAGTTCTCAGCAGAGGTCCAATTATATCCACGGCCACTCTTTCAAATGGGGTGCCCAAGATTGGCATCTCCCCAAGGGTCGCGGGTGCCGTCCAGTGTTTTGGTGCAACTTTCTGGCACTGAGGACAAGACTTGACGAAACGTTCAATGTCGCCGGTGATCCCTGGCCAATAATAGTGGCAGGCGATCCTTTGAGTCGTGGCGCTCATTCCCATGTGTCCACTAAATGGGATAAAGTGGCCCATCTCAAGCACCTGGTTCCTATAGGTTGCAGGAACTACTAATTGGTTGTGTTCCTGTCCCTCATTTCCAGCTCGGCGATACATCAATCCATTTTTCATAAAGAAGTCTCCCTTGGTAGGTGGGTTGTGTGTCCTAGGTAATTTATTAAAACAGGGCGCCAGTGAGGAATCTTCCCTTTGGGCCCTCTTCAATTCTTCGGGGAGGATATTGGTAGGAGGTTCCTGCTCTGCGTCTTTTCTTGACTGTCCTCTAGTCTGTACGGCCGCCATGACTAGTGGTTGAGTAGGTTCTCCAAGGAACACATATCTACATCCCAAGATTAAAGAGTAGATTGGTTCTTCCATGATAGCTGCACGAATCTCTCCTGTCACATAACGAGATTCCACTCTGATAAGTGCAATTGGCAGTGTCATGGGTGCAACATCCTTCGTCGGACCTTGGATGTCGACACTCTCTTCTGTTATTTGGTCAGGGGTGACAAGAGATGCCCTGACCACCGCATCGAAAGCAAGTCCTGTATCATAAAGGCACTCCACAGATTGTCCGTTTACGAGGACTGATTCGATGACGGGAGGATGAGAAACGTTTCCGGTCCTCTGCTCCTTCTGGGGTGACGATTTTGTCTGCAGACAGGCAGCATGTTGGGGAGGAGGTCTGTGCTTGCACTCATTAGTGTTGTGATTGTTCAAGCGACAGTACTTGCACCATTTATCTCCCTGTCTCTGGTGCGGCGCAGCATTTTTCTTGTTTTGCTCTTTGTAGTTATCTTGTTTTGCGTGCTGTTTATGCGAGATGTGTGGTCCTTTGCTTTGTTGGTCTGGTTGGGAGCGAGCAGGTTGCTTTGGCGCCTGATCCGAAAACTTCTTTCTGGCTCCTTGAGACTCCATGAGAGCATTTTGGAATCGCTCTGCCAGTGTAAGAATATTTTCTAACCGGTCAGCGCCGTTTTCAGTGAGAAATCTACGCATTTCCACCGACATAGACTCTTTTAGTTGCTCTATCACAATCAGCTCTTTCAACCCGTCATAGTTCTCGGTAAAGTTTCCCAGTGTACACCACTTCACTAAGTAGTCTTCAATACGGGCTGCGAACTGTGAGAAAGTCTCTCCTGCATCCTTCCTAGAACCTCGAAATTTTTATTCGGTAAGCCTCTGAATGAAGCTCGTACCTCACCAAGAGAGCTTTTTTCAATGCCTGGTAGTCATCTTGCTCTCCGGCCGGAAGTTTATTAAAAACTTCGTAGGCGGCTCCTCTTAGGCCCTGGGAAAGTTTCAAGTTCCACTTCCGTTCTTCAAGCCCAAACCCTGTTGCAAAGCGTTCAAAGCGGTCTAAAAAGGCGTCCATGGTATCGTTCCTTTCTGAAAAAGGTTCCAGCGGAAAGTTCATGGCATTGGGTGGTGCAGGTTGCGAAGTAAGCACACCATCTGAGCGGGGTGAGTGCCCTCCATCAAAGTTGGAAGCCGCTGCACTTTTTGCCAGCTCTATCTGATTGGTCTGTCCCTGGATTTCCAGTTGCTTCATCTTAAGTGCATGCTCTGCTGCTGCTTTCTCTTTACGCTCCACTGCTTCTGCTGCTTCTTTCCGCTCCGCTGCTTCTGCTGCGGCTTTCCGCTCCGCTGCTTCTGCTGCTTCTTTCCGCTCCGCTGCTTCTGCTGCGGCTTTCTCCTTCTCCATTGCAAGTTTCTGCCCTTCTATCTCTCTTGCATGGAGTTTATCAGTCTCCTCACTCACAAATTTCATCAGATCTTTTCCACTTAACCCGTATTCACGCCCTGCCTCCATTAAACTAGTTCTAATTTTTGCGGCATCTGCCATGATATGCAGTATGGGTTCACGAAGGGAAAAATTGGCAGTGACCTCCAAGCAAATTGTTTGACTCGCACTAGTAATTATCTCTTTAAAACCAGCTAGGTTTAAATTAGTAATCAAGTTCAAATAGTTCTTAAAAATCACTCACTCAGCGTATTCTGAAAAATTAATTAACAGATTATCTCGAAGTTTCTATGAAAAATTTACTAAATATTTATGATAACAATTTCTCCAGCAGTTACTGAAAAAAAAAATTTTCAGTTCCCTACAGTATCCTCTGTTCTCAAAAAGTGTTTACTCTGTCCGTTTGATACTCAATTTAAAAAGTATCACTCGTGCTTTAGAGATATAAATTATCCCCCCTATGAAATAGACAAATTATAGTAAGAGTCAGTCTAGAAGGTAATCCCTCAAAATGCCAACAAATTTTGCAATTATCGCAACTGTATAGCAGGGATGAAAATGGGATTTATCACACTTCTAAGTCCGGGTTCACTAATCCCGGACGAGCCCCCAATTGTCGTGTTGTGGTGATTCCTGGCAAAACTACTGTTGTAGTTGCCCCAGTACTCACCACAACACGACAGGACAGACGAAAAAAAAACAGACTTAAAATTAAGACAGTGAAAGCTTGCCATTATAAAGACCAATTTTAAGGATTTCTCTTGTGCTGAGTTCTGTGTCAAAATATCAGAAGAAAAAAAACTTCTTGAACAGGCCCATAAATCTGATAAATATTCTGATGAATCTGAAATATAAACTTGACTATTGTGTATTTTTTAAAGGTGCGATTTTTCTAATTAAGTATGTTTGTAATTTAGAATTCTTTTTTAAAGTGGAAGTTGTGTTAGTTAATGTGTGTATTTTTATACCAGTATCTTATTTTAAGTGCAACATATAATATATAATAGATTTATTTGTGCTTTACCTTAATTTTTAACATGTCCCGTTTTTTTACAAAATGTCCCAAGTTTTTTAGGTAAAAATTTGGAAATGTCCCGGTTTTTTAACAAAACATTATGGAAACCCTACTCTAAACACAAGATAAGTGGCAAAACAAAGCCACTGATCAGCGTATCCAGATTATACCCCTATACTAAAAGACAAGATGCAAATAAACATACAGTGAATGATGAAAAGTGTGGACATAAATTTACCCATTACTAGCTTCACAGTCAAGAAATGGTGACAAAACTCATTAGTATCATATAAATGTTCTTTAAAAGGATATAATTAACCAAGGTGATAACCTTCAACAAGTGAATGACTTTTGAGATTGTTAATTATTTTCAATGTTTATTGATTTATTGTTGTAAATAAATTTGATTTCATTTCAAACTTTCCAGACTGAAAAGAGAAACGGTATAGGCTAAATAAATTGTAAATATTTACCAGCAGACTTACTTACTTATTAAAGTTGAGTTCATGTTCTTGTTGGAAATAATTTTGTTAATATCCCCTAGCAGAGTCAACAATAATAATAATAATATAATAACCAAGGGAGGATCTTGAGATGGAGCCCATAGGGATCCAGGATAATACAATAACATCCTACCTGGAAACTTATACAGCTTGACCCTACCTTTGATATCCATACACACTTACTCTTTTCAGAGAAGGGGGTATTACTTATAAGACCAGACTCTTATCTGGCACTATCCTCGTATCACCTGATACAACTTTTTGTCCAGGATATCTTATATTTTAATAACATCTCAACCCTCTCGCGACACCTTGGGAAACAAGACTTTAGTTTTTTATCATCCCTTTGTGCCTTCTTCAAATCCGATAGGTTCGGGCTGGTTAGAGATGAGAGCGCAGGGGCCACGTGGGTGTGTCCTGAGTTCTTTCTCTCGTTTTGACCTGGAGTCACGTGAGGGATCCCCAAGGAAGACACATTTCCTCCCTAGAATCAGAGGATATACTAAATCATCTTCCATTGTGGCTTTAATTGTTTCTGGGACAACCCGGGTTGAAACTTTAATTTAAACAATCGGAAGAATCACAGGCTCTATATTCTTCCGAGGCCCCCGTATTTCTACAGTTTCACCAGTGTACTGGTGCACCTTTACCAAAGATGGCAAGACTTAAGATTGTAATTCTAATTCAGAATTGTATAAACATTCTACAGTTGGTTACCGACTGCGTCATTTTCTTGGGTGGGGGTAGGACTTGGGTTTTGTTTGGATGTCGTGAGGTCATGTCGACATCGTTAGCAGGCATGCACCGGTATAAGGGTTTTTTCTGCCTCTTACCGTCTAAAGTGAAATGTGTGTTATTTTTACACGATTTGCACCACAGCTTTCCAGTTCCCTGAGCTTGATTTTTCTGTTTCTGCCTGGTGCTGTCCTGCGGTTGTTGTGCCGTTTTGTATTGTGTTGATCGTTGATTGCATATCTCACGGCTGTTTGTGCCTTATACCCGAGCGATCTTTTAGTTTCGGTGACCGGAATTCTGACACCGGGTATAAAATTTTCATATGCACCGTAAAAAAACTACTGAGGGTTTTGGCGGGGAAAATCAGCTGTTGTGTGTGTAAAATCAGTAAAATATAAATCATTACACACTCGTTCTGGATAAACACAGCGCTAAAATGCTATAACTTTGTTCTGTGTTCTATTTGTGATTGTATTTTTATTTGTTTGAAATTAGTTTTGACGGAGTTACAGACTTTTGAAAACAGCGTCATCATTTGAGGAAATTCATAAAATAAGTAATCTTTTTATTAATTTAATATCTAAAAATCGGCCCATTCGTTTGAGTTTATAATTATAAAGACTTCTCAAAGGGAAGCTAAAGATTATTTCCACATACTTTTTTTTTTGGTTTCATATCTTGAGAATGTGTGGTAGTCAGTTTTGTGAGTTTGGCATTACAAGAACAAGCATATTGTCACCAGATTTTATAACATTTAAATCACTGTAAACGCATTCCTGATACTCGCAAATCTTAAATAAGGTTGTAAAAAAATAACTTTTTGTAAAGCACCATCTGTTTTTGCATTTTCATTCATTTATAATGATATTTAGCTACGTATATAAGCGTCAGAAAACATGTAAAGCTATAGATAGAATACTTCCGCAATACTTTGATCTATCTTTCAAGTCTTGTTAATCTTGTATTTATAATATGAATGTCTTTTTTTTTATTGTGTGTGAGATAAGGACTGTTCCATTAGTGTTCTTTGGTAGACAATCCTGTGCACACGACGGCTGCCAAAGAATTCTAAGTAACTGTTTGTATATCTTCTTTCATTCAAAGTTACAATGCAGGTAGTAAATTTAGAGAAACCAAATTCTAAATCTAATACCATCCTGTTATCAATGGCTAGAGTCAGAGATACATATGATAATTTAGAAATATTTATGAATGGCATGAAAGCTCAGATAGAGTCACTAAAACATTTAGAGTGGGATGGTAAAAAAGTTGTTGTTTTCTTATTCGGGGATTATGACTTTTTGATGAAAATGTTTGGTTTGTCTGGAGCTCAAGGAATATACCCATGTCTGTGGTGTCTCCAGCAAAACAAGGAAATAAAGACATCCAGAGAGCATACAACTTGCAAACCAAGAAGTTTGGCAATGTTGATAAGAGATTACAATAGATATATGAAATATGGGAAAGGGAATAAAAGGCAAGTGGCACGTTACCATAATTGTTTACACAAACCAATGTTAGAGATTGAAATTGAAAATGTAGCTCCTCCTTGCCTTCATATTTTATTTGCATTGTTTTGAAACACCACAGACTTCTAGAACAGGTAGCCGATACAATAGACGCAAAAATATTTGAGAATCCGCAAGAGATACATGCAAACATTAGTCCTATGAAGAACTTGAAGAGATTTGGTAGGAACTGGAAACAGGCAGAAGAATTAGAAGCTAAAATTGAATTTTTTTTCAGGCAGGTAATGAACTTTGTGAGAATAAGGAGGAGACAGATAGTTTTAAAGTTAAACTTGAAAATGCACAAGATACGCTGGCCAAACTTCAGTTTCAAGATCTGTGTGCTAGGTCTGGTCCAGTTTGCTTACACCTGGACAAGGTACTAGCCAAACACAAAATCATACCACAGGCTTATCATAGCAGAGAATTCATAGGGAATCACAGCCACAGATATCTCACACAAAAAGTTTATAAAGATCTTACAAGAGCAATCATTACACAAACAATGAAAATTACAAACAAACAAGATATAACTGACATAGCTTTTATTGCCCAAGAACAATTCAACTCACTGAAAGAAGCATTTGAGAAAGTACACAACAAAATATCACACAGTAAACCAATTAGTAAAGAATCAATAACAGCATTAATAGAGACTTATAATATGTCTTTGTTCAGAAAGCTATTCCCCAGTAAGACAATTCCTAAACAGCACATATTAGAAAAACATTGCGCAGACAGGATCAGAACTCATGGCTTTGGAATGGGCATGCATGGAGAGCAAGGAGGAGAATTTGTACATTCCACTATTTCCAAAATTGAAAGACGCGCCAGCGGTATTAAAAATATAACTTTACAATTAAAATTTATAATGGAAACTCATTTGTTACAAATTTCTCCATCTGTAGATTCCTCTTATTTAAAAAAAATGAAGTGTGAATGATAATTGAGCGAAATTTTGGGGCTAGAGAAAATTATGGCAGTTGTTGCGTGGGAGTGACAGAATTAACAGAGTGTGGAAATCATTTAATAGATGTATTTATTAAATATACCTATTTAATTATTAAATTGAACATTTCGTTTTACTCATGACCATACTCATTTTTACTTGACCATCGTGATGTATGATTGAGATAATTGTTAGCTCTCATGTTTTGGGGACAATTGGGTGTGTTATTTTAAGGTAATAAATGTGGACTTGCAATTTAATGTTTCAATAATTAATGTTTGACGCATGAAACCAAAACAAAACTTTGATATCCATTTTCTGCAGGTTTTCTACTTTTGATTTCTGTAATTTGTTATGCATGTTGATTGTGACCGTTTTAGTGTAAATTGCATTAGAAACAAACCATAACAAAATATAACAAAAAACGAAAATTTTACACTATTTCAGACTATTATATCTTCTGTTCTAATTGTGATAAAATGTTTGTTCTTGTTCTAAAATTTACTCTAACATTTCTAGTCTAGCTTTACGCAAAATTAAAGCCGGTATTTATAATAATAAAGTAGCCTAAAAGCATTAATTAAGCCCTATCAACAGTAAACATCGCCACATTTTTTTCCCGTTAGGTAATTGACCACGTGACCTCTGTCAAGATAGCTATAAATAGCGCGGTCAGGGAAAAAAGGGAAACAACAAAAAGATCGCTGGCAAACAGCCGTGATCTGTGGATGGACGATCTGTTTGGTGGGGGCGATTCTCATGGGCGCGCTTCCTGACAGGGCTAATTTCTACCTGGGCGCTTTGATACCTGTCGGCAGATAACACCAAGTACTCAAGAGTTTCGGCCCAGTGCTCCGCCAGGAAACATCTGTGGCAGAGATATTTTGATTAATATATTTTATATATCTATTCTTTATTCTACACTTGTCTTTTACCTTTCTTTCGCTCTTTTACCCTTCTTTTCGCATACACTCGATTGTTAAGATAAACTTCTCTAATTCTAACTTTTGTCTTTTCTTTTCTAATTTAGCAACGCATTTTATTGCTGTAAAGCTAAGTTCTTTGATGAGACCGAATCGTGTTAATTCGTTCTCGACTGGGATAAGAAGACTATCATCTATTATTTTTCTCTGATCTGTTCGCCTATAGTTAATTATTCTCGGTGAAAGATTTGAGATGAAAGACATTGATCGCTGGGAACGGCCATATGAAGCAGAACGTGTAAAACGCACATTGTGAGTTTTATTGCCGATGTCTGATCAGATCGAGAGAATGTACTGTAGGTGTTAATTCTGGTTTCGGTAAGGGTGTGAAGAATTCGTAGAATGAGCAATGAAATATGTAAATCTGCTAACTTTTGGCAAATGAGTCGGGTCGGGTTATAGACGTAACCTTCCTTTGATTTGGGAGAGATATATACTCCAGAATTCTAACTTAATTCATCCAGTACAGCCAGAAAGACTAGAACCATCTAGCTTTCGATTCCTAAGATCTCTTAATAGAAGGATCATTTAGTTGGTCGATTGGAGACAGTTTTACTTCTGCGCTAATGGTAGATATATATATATATATATATATATATATATATACATATATACATATATATATATATATATATATATATATATATATATATATATAAGTGATATACACATACATACATACATACATACATACATACATACATACATACATACATACATACATACATATCAGAATCTTTATTCTCCAAAAATACATTAATATGTACAGACATGATATAATAGATACAACATGGCATAAAGGAGAATCATTAGAATTTACATAAAGTGTTGAAGACGTCTCACGTAGTTCTATGTGGGTATTTTTACATCTAATGTTTGTGTTACACATACATAACAATCTTTAAGCTTTCTAAAAGACATTGGCATACAATGATACGATATGATGTGATATAACCTGCCAAAAATGAGTATTATTGAAATTTACAGAATGTGTGTGGAATACCATTCAAGTAGAGCAATATGGTGTTTTTAAATGGGGGTGTTATCAGAATTTTTGTTTGCCATAACAAGCTTTGACAGCTAATGGAGTGAGATATTAAATATAGCATCAAATACAATAGTCGTTTGGTATAGTAGACAGAGCCCAATTGAGATTAGACTATGTGGAAAACATCTCCAGCAATTTAAAATGGGTGTTTTTACATCGAAGTTTCCATATTCTGTAAGAACCTATAATTGCACTAATGCTGACATACTTACATAAAACTTTAGCTTCAAATTTCCGCAACCCTAGGGACATTAATCCACTCACACACTTTGCATGCACATGACCCAAACTACCAATTATCAGTACGATTACATGCGTACGATAGCCTAGTTCGTTAATTTCTGCAGTCAATGGATAGTACTTATCAAATTTATGTTGGTAACATTTATCTAAATGGGCGTCATATGGTATTGCTGCCTCCACTATAAAAGCTGTTTTGTTCTGTCGATTGATTATTGTTAAATCAGGTTTTACGGCATGAGTCTTAAATGAGGCGTTACTGCTGCCGAAAAGTGATGGTTTAACTATTATCTCTTTGTTTATTGTTATGTCACTTTTATTATTGTATGCGGATTTCAGTTTCTCATAAATAATGTCTACAGCTCTATTGTGCCTTTGTTGGTATAATGTTTGAAATTTGGTACATCCATTCAATAAATGTGACACTGTTTCGTATGGGTGGTTACATATTTTGCACATTTTCGTGTATGTCTGTGGGTAGTATAGATGCAAAAGACTTTCGCATTCCAGCAACTGTAACCTCGATCTCACAGCACATGAAAGTATTTTATCACTTAATTTAACATTCGATAGAAAACTAGATGACAATGAATGGTTAACACATTTCATTTCGCGCACTATTCTCCCTTGTGACCATTTACTTTTTAGTTCACTTAGAATTAGGTTAAGTTTATGTGATTTAAATCCAGAATAAAAGGCACTTGCTGACTTGTACGTTAGACTCACATCTTCATCTACGTCTAAATGCACAATGTAATGGCCATTGTCATCCACTTTCACACTCACTCCTTTACGCGCGCATTCTTCATTCAGCTCTACCCAAAATGATCTTGGCCAATTCACCTTCGATCTTTTAACTAGATGGTTTGTTTCGTTTAACTCGTAACTTGCAAAGTTATTCCTATCTTCGTCTACTTGGTCTATTTTACGTTTTTTCATATGTTTATCTAGCGAGCTTACTGCTGCAGTTTTTACAAGACTATCATCACAATTGAGCATACTGATAAAGAATGAAATATGTCGAGAGTGGTATAATATGAAGGGGTTTGGTATGCCAAGGCCACCCTTCGACCTGGGACAAAAGAAATAGCTCCTTGTGGATGATTCATTTAGCGCTAACCATGTTCTAACGTGTTGTACAATTTCATCTTCAATTTCTTTAAGTTGTTTTTCTGTAAAGTGTATGTTAGAAAAATAAAACATGAGAGGACCGAAACACATCGGGTTGATTAATGAGATCTTTGCTGATGTTGGTAGTGGGGCACAGCTTAATTTGGTTAAATTTGATCTAAATTCTAATATAAGGCTGCTTGCTTGAAACTGGTCCGATGTATTATGATAGGAAACTCTTTACAGAGCGATACAACAGGAAGCAATCTGATCATCAGAAGAAGTCCCCCCGTCCGACAAGTGTTTCGGCTATCAATTGTAATGTCATGTCCTAGGTATCTGTAGGAACGCCCTCGATCAGAAGAGGGGATTTCATGACCTTGGATATTAATGTCCACCTTACGAGTGTTGACCCAATTGTTTCCGCTTCGCTGACCGCTGAACACTGCACACTTTTGTGGCTTAACCTCCATCCCACTGGTCTCCATAAATACTGTTGTCTTCTGTGCCATTGATTGTAAGTCGTGTATGTTGGTGGCGAAGAGACTTACGTCATCCACATACCCTTGAATGGGATTCGGTATGTGATGTATTTGATAACCTTGCTCAATCCACCGCAGCCATTTATCAATGCCTTGTTCAAATACAATGACACTCCATGGGCACCCCTGAATAATACCTTTCTTACGCTCGATCCGGTCTGTGATAGTACTGGCGTTTTTAACTTGATAGGAGGAGCCACTGTATATATCTTTGGTGATGTTGACAAAGACGTCCGGGTAGCCTGATTCGCTTAGCTCCCTTATCATAAACTCGTGGTCAATGCTGCCAAATGCATCTTTAATATCAATAAAGCACAGATAGGCCTTTCCTGATGAATGTAGAAAGTCACTAACTGCTGTTTTTAAGGTGAAGACATGTTCTTGAAGACCATTTCTTGGCAATGATCCTTTTTGCCGAGGTGACAGTCGCTGGGTGTCAAAAATCCACTGCATGTGTCGAGATTGAATTAATTTCATGAACAGCTTGTATGATGATAGCAGAAGAGAGATGGGTCTCCAGTCTTCGATGGTGCTTAAATTTCCATTTTTAGGCACAAGGGTAATTACACCGTGCTTCCAGTCTGGTGGCACCCGTTGGTTGGAAAGGCATGTGTTAAAAATAACCGTCAGGATTGGTGCGAGCTTGTTTGCTTGCTGCTTGATGGTATCATACGTCACACCGTCAGCTCCAGGTGATTTCCTACTCGGCAGTTTTTTTATACACGATAATACTTCGCCTACATACATACATACATGCATGCATGCATGCATGCACGCACGCACGCACGCACGCACGCACGCACGCACGCACGCACGCACACACACACACACATACATACATACATACATATAGTTAATTGCCTCCCTTACCCGATCTGACTTCAGCGGTGAACTTGTAGTGGATTTAAAAATTAAGGGAATTTTTTTTTCTCCTAAATTTTTGCAATAATTGTTTTGTTTCCACTGTAGCAACTTATTTTTGTTAGTGATTAATCTCAACTACCATTTATTTGGCATAATCGCTTGCAGTTAGAGCTTTTCTTGCCGATTAATAGCAGCGATAGTTAGATACTAATATTATAGGAGGAGGTATCCCAGTATAATATTTTGTGTATTTTCTCGTAAGTGGTAAGGAACCAGCTTATCCCTTTTCTTATTTCCTTCTCGATTAACACTCAGTCAGTTCTTTACAATGGAGAGCGGGCAAAGCTTAGGCAGATGCTCAGAGAGGAAGCAAGACAGGAGGTATTGGACAGAGAAGCGAAAGCGTTTGTCAACGAAGAACTTGACAGATAATGACGCGGAGAGGAAAGCAGCCGAAGCTAAAGAGCAAAAGAAGATGGATGAGGAATGGAAATTCGCAGGGCGAACGAAAGAGAGAAGGAGAGACAACAGGAGGAAAGAGAGAAGGAGAGACAGCACGAGGAAAGAGAGAAAGCGTGACAGCATGAATTGGCGCTCAAAGCTCTAGAAGTCCAAAGCCGTGGGACTGCCTCTACCTGCAGCAATGGAGAGTCTTCTTCTCATTCTTCTTTAACTGATCAATCTAGCACTCAATCTCTTCATTTAGCAACTATGTCTTTTGTTCTAGAATCCTTCCCATGTTCTAATGAAAAGATTGACACGTGGCTAGAAAAATTTGAGAAAATGGCAACTCTGTACGGTTTAGAGAGGCCGCGTTGGTGTATGCAAAACTGGAAAGCAGCCAACAAGACAACTACGACGGGTTGAAGAAAGCTTTGCTTGAGCGCTTTGAAATAAATGAGCGCAAATTTTTGCAACTGTTCCGGAACAGCAGGAAGGAGAATTCTGAAACTTTTCAGCAGTTCTCTTCTCGTCTGAAGGGATACTTGACAAAGTGTCTGGGGCTGTCACAGCTCGCCTCTACATATGAAGGGCTTGAGGAGTTCGTTATATGCAAACAGATAAAGAACACTTTGTCTGATGACACCCGGAGATTTTTAGCTGAACAAGGGGCAGAAAAGCTTGAAGACATTTTGGAAAAGTCTGAGCGATATCATAATGCGCTGGCCGAACTGCCGGCCACAAAACGTAAACCGACAGAAGAGCCTTTTCGAAAGAATAATCTAGACCAATCTTCTCATGCTTCTCATGCTTCTCACCAAAATAACCACAGAGAAACTGGACCCCAGAATCCCCCTCCTGAAAAATCTAAGTTCTACAAAAACAAGTACTCCAACAACAAACAGTCTGATCAAGCCAACCGTCCTACATGGCAGTGCGGTCAGAAAGGACAAGGTGGCAAAGGGAAAACCCCTGAGCACGGGACATATGATCAGAGCGAGCACACCGAGCCTAAACGCATCGGATGCTTGCTAAAAGTCTCGCAAGGTAGAAATAATGTCAGTGATTCTCAACCTGTGGGGGATAGGCCCTCAACGCGAGGTACTGTTATTTTTAACGGTTCTTCAACTTTTTGTTTATTTGACACGGGGCTTTCTTATGATTGCATTGTCGCCAGGCACCTGGTCAAACCCGGTCAAGAGACAGGAGAAACCGTCCAGCTTTGTGGAGTTTCTAAGAGTGATGCACCTACAGCGCTTCCCATCGCATTGGTTGAGATCCACTCTGATTTTGTCAGAGGTGTGATCAAAGCGGCTGTTATGGATGACCCCATCTACCCAGTCATACTTGGCGGTAGATGTGTGTTTATTGGGAAACCGGAAGAGCCAATTGTGGCAGCAGTAACTACAAGAGGGCAAACCAAGAAGGAACGGGAGCCTGCGCAAAATTTGTTACCTATGGAACTTAAAGAAGCGCAACAAAAGGACCTTACTTTGGCACCCTGCTTTAGGAAACTGCCCATGGCTAAGGACCCCAGACAACACGGGGACATTTTTTCTAAGGATGGCGTACTTTATCGCAGAACCGGCAAGCCTGAACAAGGTTACAATCAGCTCCTAGTACCGAAACAGTACAGAAGCCAAATCTTAGAAATGGGGCACTCTCTTCCCTTTAGCGGATATATGGGACAGAATGCCACAAATCAGCGTATATCTACTCATTATTGGTGGCCAGGAATGAATACTGATATTATCAGGTATGTGAAATCCTGTGCCCAGTGCCAACGTGTGCCACCCAAGCAACGGACACCCCCCAGTTTCTCTGGGTGAAATGCCAATAATGGGAACACCATTTGAACGGGTAGTGATCGACATTTTAGGACCCTTAGAAAGGAATAAAAGAAGGAACAGGTTCGTCCTGACCTTAGTCGACACATGCACTTTATGGGCAGAAGCTATACCGCTTACATGCACGGATGCCAAGCATGTCACAGAAGCCCTCGTGCAGATTTTTACTCGGTTGGGATTCCCTCATCAAGTGTTGACGGATAACGGATCTCCATACCGAAACCTGTTAATGGATGAGATCGTTAAGATCTTGAAGGACCAGCCCATCTACATAAAGCCTTATAATCCGGCCGGAAGTGGGTTCGTAGAATGTGTCAAAGGAAACCTCAACATGATGTTAAGTAAACTGGGACAAGTGAAACCTGAAGATTGGGATCTTTGTATTCCTGCAGCTTTATTTTGCTACAGAGAAGCCCCAAATTCTTCCACAGGATTTCCCCCAGCGACTCTTTTATTCGGCAGACCTATTAAGGGGCCGCTTGAAGCCTTACTTAAGTCGCTGACAGACCAGAAGGCTGATGAGACAGTCGTCTCAGCCAGTAAATATGTGTCGGATTTAAAGGATAGGTTAAAACTAGGATGGGACCTAGCAACGACCAACTTTAAGCGAGCACGCGCAAAGCACGCTAACCGATACAGGAAAGTGGCGAAAGAAAGAGAATTGGAAGCAGGAGAGAAAGTTTTGTTGCTACTCCCTACCGGGAACAACAAACTACGTATCGGATGGCAAGGGCCGTTTACCGTCCTTAAAAAGATTTCAAAGGCTAACTACCAGATCTCTATTAAAGGACAGGAGGTCTTTCATGTAAATCTGTTAAAGAAATACTTAGAAAGACCAGTGCCGTCTTCCGAACATCTCCTGGCGTTCGCCAAAACTGACGAAGATGACGATAGTGGCAGTGAAATTCCACTGCAAACACACGGAATTTTTCAAAAAGGTCAAAAGTGGCGACTCTCTTTCAAGCGCACACGGAAGACATTCCAGAGAAAGAAAACTTTGGGAGCAGTCATGAGTAAGAATTGGACAGAGACGGAAGGGGGGGGGGGGATAGAGACGATAGAGTAGTTATCATGCACCCATAAGCTACTGATATCGAAAATGTATTTCCATAAAGTAGACATGGAGTGGTTCCATATCTCAAAGGGGGGACGTCTGTGGCAGAGATATTATGATTAATGTATTTCAGATATCTATTCTTTATTCTACACTTGTCTTTTACCTTTCTTTCGCTCTTTTGCCCTTCTTTTCGCATACGCTCGATTGTTAAGATAAACTTCTCCCATTCTAACCTTTGTCTTTTCTTTTCTAATTTAGCAACGCATTTTATTGCTGTTAAGCTACGTTCTTTGATGAGACCGAATCGTGTTAATTCGTTCTCGGCAGGGATAAGAAGTAAGACTATCGTCTATTATTTTTCTCTGATCTGTCCGCCTATAGTTAATTATTCTCGGTGAAAGATTTGAGATGAAAGACATTGATCGCTGGGAACGGCCGTATGAAGCAGAACGTGTAAAACGCACATTGTGAGTTTTATTGCCGATGTCTGATCAGATCGAGAGAATGTACTGTAGGTGTTAAGTCTGGTTTCGGTAAGGGTGTGTAGAATTCGTTTCATTCGTAGAATGAGCAAGGAAATATGTAAATCTGGACGTAGGTGCTAACATCTGGCAAATGAGTTGGGTCGGGTTATAGACGTAACCTTCCTTTGATTTCGGAGAGATATATATACTCCAGAATTCTAACTTAATTCATCCAGTACAGCCAGAAAGACTAGAACCATCTAGCTTTCGATTCCTAAGATCTCTGTTAATAGAAGTATCATTTAGTTGGTCGATTGGAGATAGTTTTACTTCTGCGCTAATGATAGATATATATATATATCTAGTAGTGTTGAGTGATTTAAGTGGTAGATCGCCTATTTCATTTTGACTAGTTAATTTCTGTGCAGAGTGATTAAATGATAAATCAGTCATATTCTTTAAGTTTACTGTGTTATAGTGGATAACAAAATAAATTAAAATTTCTAGCTAAAACTCATACAGCTATAAATAAATTTAATTAAATTGCTAGTAACCAGGCCGAGAATATTTTAACTAACTAGTAAATGCACTGATTCATCATTGAGTATTGACGAGATACATACGTATTTCTAATTCATGACGATCGATTCTTTTAATGACTAGAATTTATTTCACGGAAGTTTAAACGATGAGACAAGCGCTAAGCTTATAGTTGCTGATTAAAGTTTATAACCGAAGTGAATATTATGTTTTACGCGAGGGTAGGATAGGATGTGTATAATATTAAGTTTAAGTATTCTGTATGTTTCTTTTTCTTTATACAGTATTCTGGGTAAAGCCCAACCTCTACCAGCGGTTTCAGTATAGGAGAATAACCTAGAAGAAACATTTTTTTGTAATTTAAATAAGTGAGTTTCCAAGTTACAACCTGTCTGGCATTGTGTTTGCATCCAGAAAGAGACAGAGTACTTTTTTGTAGAAATTCTTTAACCTATGTTTATTTATATGTGATTGATATTCAAATTTATGGTGTTGATAAATTGCCTTATGATAAATAAAATTTACATAAACTTATACAAGTGTGTCAGTCAGCTCGTCCCAAAATATCTATATTCCATAGTTATAGTTTTCACGTTTGTACGTCAAACTGTCGCCACGTATGTGTGTGTGTGTGTCGGTGAGTGGTTGATATATAGTACATCTATATAACTTAATAGACTGTCTGACAAATCTAGATCTGTTGTAGAATATAAGCTGATCGAGAGAAGCTTCTCGCGTTTCAGGGACAGACTGTATTAATTTCCACCATCTCACTCGTGAAAATCTATTTCTATATTATCTCCCACTGAGCTATCACCTGTTCTATTTCTATTCAGAAGGGACCAATCTATGTCTTAATTCCCCTCTCAAAAATCTACGACACCATCTCTTGTCAGGGATGAGCGAGTCCTCCACGATTATCATTTCCTGCAGCCCTTCATAAGATTAATTGAAGGTGCTGAGAGATTCCCATTTCTCCAAGTACATTTCCAGTCATGTAGCAAATTGGCTAAACTACTCATCATTCTGCCTCTTAGCCTCATGGAACTTGCTACGAAAAGGATAGATTTGGGGATGCAGATAAAATAGTGTGGCATGTTACTACACGCTAGCACATTTCCATTTTTATGTGAGGAACTGTGTTCGCCTGTAGACAAACTACGGTTTGCACGAAGCGTCCACCCGTGGTGAGCTAGGCGTTCACCCGTGTTGAGCGACGGTCAACTAGTGACGTTTTTTGGTCACATGTCGTGGGGTTCAGTGTGTGAATTAATTGGTCTTCCGTCTTTGTGTTAGCGTCCGAGGTAGATGTAATTTTTCAAGCTCCGGGATAATGGAGAGTGATTTATAAATATATATTGTGGCATTGTTGATTTTCGGAGGCCGCCACGTTATGTGCAAGATGGTTCATAAACTTATCTAGAAGTTCATACCATAAATTACTACAAGTAACTTTGAGATAATGAGGCAACTAATATTTGGTTTGCACTGATTGCTTCTGCCGCATTACTTTGGTTTTCGTGGATTGCCGAACCTTTAGTACAACGGCCAAGATTGAGGGGTGATGAGAGGAGTAAATTAATGTTTATATTATTGCCACTTAAAGATGCCTGACGTTTTGAAACTTATTGACGGACGAGGGATAATCTACTACGCCTATCCATTGCTATGTACTTTTGATGTTTTGATGGACGTTATTGTGAAGTGACTTTATGTATTAAATGTCAACCATGTTTTCCCGTGGACCTGTTCACCTACCGGCTTTGTTATGTGTACTGACCATAATGTCCTGAATGAACACCTGCTATCATTCGCGTATACATGCATGATCCTCTAATTTATCCCACCGTAACACCATATAATTTGGTGGCCAGTGTGGTTTTGGATCGATACTTTCATCAGGACATGGTTTTCAAATTCACGTGAGCAAGTATACCTTCGTACTTTGCAAATCTACAGCTGCCATTTAATCTGTATATTTGATCGTCACTCCTGTTCAACGTGTTATTGTAAACACACCACTTCGTGAACTCAGTCATTATCAAGAGGTCCAGTTGGATAACGAACGCTGCCACTGCGCATGTCCAATGTTCCAGTTTCAATGTCCTATTGTTCGCTGTAACGTTCAAAATTACAATTTCAAGCCAACCAGTTTAAAGTTTATTTCGTGTTCCAGTCTACATCACAACGTTTGTAAGAAGATTTCAAGTTTCAAGTCTATGCCACGGCGATGTAAAGTTATTTTGTGCCAAGTCAACACAACGTCTCGAGGTCTGCACAGTTTTTAATGCCCATCTGACTGCGACCGTATATTTGTTTACATTTCATCCGCACTTCACTTGTATTGAGGGACAGTGTTGTTCCAGTGTTGACGCCTTTTCCGGACTTGCATCTGATCGGATTGCGATAAGATAAGTGCCTGTTAATACACTCTTGTACCTTTGCCGTGGTGTAAGCCTTTTTGTTACATCTGTGTTATTCGTTTTCTTGGTTTCTATGTCTTTGTACAAATCTGTTGTTAGCGACACATGTCATGGTAAAATGACCGCGCAGCAGATGTTTCTGTAGCATTTGCTTACATTTCTCAAGCAGTGAAATTTCCGGCTCGAGTTATCTCACCGACGTTTAGTTCATTGCCTGTTTAGTGTGACCTAATTTGTTTAGGTGTGCTGCTCCGTCCTTCTAGTTGTCAGTTCTTGTTGTGTGCTGGTTTTGTTTTTCTTCTCCTTAGTTGACAACCATTCTGTTCGTAATGCTAGTCTAACCTTCTATCACTTGTTTACATTTATATATATTGTTACAGGTCCTGGCCTGTTTTTTTTAGCAGTAAGTCTGTTCTATTTGTTGTTTCTCCTTAGTTTCCCATTTGCATTCTTTTTCGTTTACTTGCTGCTGTTATTACATTGTCTTGGTCACTTGTACTTGTCTTCTTGTTTAGTTCCATCAATTCTGTTCTTGTACATCATTATAATTTTTTTTCTCTCTCCGCTCTTTCTCTTTTCCCTCGTATCTTTACTACTGTTGGTCTATACTATACTATTTTTTTTATTGATTAGTAATATTAAGAATCTATTTGCATTGATAATATTGCAAAGCACAAAGCTAGTGAATTGGTATTGACGGACTAATCTAGATACATTTATTTCATAATTTATAATATTGATAGTAAGATAGTGAAGAAGTAAATAATGGAGTATCAGGAATTTATTACTATGGGGGAGAAGGATGGATTACAAGGCCCAGATCTTGAAGAATATGTAATAGGCCGTGTTTTAATTCAGACGGCATCAGATCTGGGGGATTTTGCAGATTGTTATTGTCGTTCTGTGCCTCATATAATCATTGCTAGGGAACTGGCAGAGTTTCTACGGGCAGATCTCCGTATATTTCTGGGACAATACGTTCATGTACAACATAGTCAAGTATTAAAAAATGTACGTCATGCTATACTCAACAACGATGTTCAAGAGAAACAGATAAAAGACAACAAACGGTGTGCACATGAAACTGCAAAGTTATTAGAAGATATTACTGAGGAGAAAAAAATGCATGAGTTGTTGGAGGTCATGGACGACAATGAAAGATTAATTGAGAAGTTAAACGAAAAGGTGAGGGCACAGGCTGCTCAAATCCAGGGTTTTCAGGTTCAGGTGGCCCGACTTCAGCCACATATGGAGGATGCACAAAAAAGGAAATTGAAGAAAATGGCGAAGAAAAAGAAAGCCATGTGGGAGGTAAAGTTGGAAAGTAAAGTAGCAACACTTGAACGTGATAATCAAGAACTAAAATGCCTTCAAAGTAAAGAAGAAAATTTAAGTCGTAATAAGTTGGCTAACTTTGAGGCATTACTCATTGAGCCAAAGAGTAAAAATTTAAACCTCGAAGAAGAAAATAAGAGGCAAAATGGTGAAATTACTAAGTTACGAAATAGGGTTGATAACTTGTTAGATATCGTTTTAAAACATAAACTGTTGGCACCCTCAGGCGACAACAGATGGGATGTGCAACGTACAGGAAATACCAAGAGCGATGTTAATGAGTTATCTTACCCGAGTAAAGAAAAAACTTCTTTTCGAGGCAGATACAATTTTCCTCGTGATCACTGTCATGCTATGACATCTTCATGGAGACATACTCACAGTGTATCTGATCTTAAAAATGCAGATGAGATCGTCAAGGGCGACGCAAAATATACTAATAAGAGTCTGATTGCTACATGTGAGGTTGATTGTAATGATAGTGCAAACTTGCCTGGTCATACTAGACCCATTACATCTGTTAAAGAAGGTTTAGCAGTACCATATGAGCAGTCATCTACGACATGCTCCAAACCGATGGGACCGATTTCCAATAAACATCACACTCAGTCCATGCAGTATGATGCACCTTTTAAGCCAGTCACGACGCGCAGGCGGCAAATTAATCACCATGTCTCTCATTCCACTGTGACGGCATACCCTCCCAGCGCACGATTACGTGCTGATAACGCGAATTTCGTGGGATCGCCCCCCCACATATGGTGGTATCAATACACGCTCACGCACCGTATTAGTGCGAAATCTTCCACCAAGCACTACATGGCGCGGACTGCCAAACAATCTAACAATTCTAAATGTATATGCTAAAGATGGCACAATTAAAGATGAAGAAATACTAGCCATAAGCACCAGACTAGGCCCCAAAACAATCATAGTAGGCGATTTTAATTCCCATCATTGTGCTTGGGGTGGACAACATGCAGATAATGCAGGAAAATGCCTACTTGACTTCATAGAAAACAATGAACTACTAATACTAAATGATGGATCTGCAACAAGAATTAATCCACAAGCTAATAGGGCAGACTCAGCAATAGACATAAGTATAGCAACTAACAACCTAGCGAATGTAAATTGGGAAGAGCTACAAGACACAAACTCAGATCATCTGCCCATTATAATAACCATGCATGAAAATGTTATTCCAAACCCAGAACCAGAGAAACCTACCTTCAACTATAAAAAAGCAAACTGGGAAGCTTTCCAATCAGAGCTGGAGGTGATGGAATATAAAGACATGGAATCAGATGATACTGACTTGTGGGCAGAAACACTGACCAATGAAATTCTGAAAATAGCAATAAAATATATACCAAATAAAAATATGCCTCAGCACCTTAAACCAATAAATAACATTACCAAGAAAAGAAAAACTCAGTGGAATAAACAACCAGTTGCCTGGTGGAATAAAAGCTGTACAGCAATTCATGAGAGAAGAAAAAGGGCATTACAAAAATATAGAAATAACAAAACAGAAGAAAACTATGATGAGTATAAACTTATTAGGAATGAATCTAACAGAATAATATTTAAAGCCAAAGAAACTAACTGGAAGGAGTTTTGCCAGTCACTTAAACCTAGCACTCAAATTAAAGAAGTATGGAAAAAGCTTAAGGCAATCAAAGGGAACAATAAGAAAACAATAATGCCAACAATCAAACTACCAAAGAGAGCAGAAACAGATAAAGAAAAAGCTAATGCCCTTGCCGAGTATTTCTATAAAGTCAGTGCAAAAAGTAGTCTTGGACAGGAAGAAAATGAGAGAAGAGAAAGACTTATGATACAGTTTTCAAAAGAACAACCAGATCAGATAGACGAAACAAACTATTTAGATGCTGATATAACAGAAGAAGAAGTAACTAATGCAATAAAAGATAAATCTAATACGGCCTCAGGGCAAGATATACTTAGTTATGAAATCCTTAAGAAAGTACCCAAAAGAACTATAAACATAATAACTTCCCTTTATAATAAAATCTGGAGCTTAGGAAAGATACCAAAAGCATGGAAAGTAGCTATGATAGTACCCATCCTAAAACCCAATAAGGAAGCCCATGATGTAAGTTCATATAGGCCTATCTCCTTAACATCACAACTAGGTAAAATACTGGAAACTGTTGTTAACAAAAGATTAAAATTCTACCTGGAAAAAATCAGTTATATAGCCCAAACCAGTCAGGGTTTAGAGCAGATAGAAGTACAGTAGACCAGCTTGTAAGATTAGAACACGATGTAAAGCTAGGGTTCAAGAGAAAAGAGAAAACAGTAGCAGTTTTTCTAGATGTTGCAAGAGCATATGATGAATGCTGGCGAGATGGAGCTCTTTAAAAAATGAAAAAGATTGGCATTACTGGTAAAACCTATAGGTATATAGAAAACTTTTTACAGAACAGGTATTTTGCGGTACAGGTAAACAATGATAAGTCAGATATATATGAACAACAGAATGGGATTCCTCAGGGATCAGTGATTTCACCAACAATTTTCACTATAGCTGTAAATGACTTAGCAGATGAATTTAACGACATTAAGAATGCAGTATCTCAATTTGCAGACGACTGTGCCATTTGGCGATCTGGAAAAAACTTGGACCATGTTTTCAAAAAACTTCAAAATCAAATAGACAAAGTTTCAGAGTGGATGAAAAGCTGGGGCTTCCAAATTAATGTAAACAAAACAGTAGGTATGATTTTCAGTAAAGGAAATTTTTAAAAAAATAACAAAATCAATATAACCATTAAAGGACAGAAAATATGTACCTCCTCAACAACAAGATTTCTGGGCGTAACTTTAGATAAACAACTAAATTATAATAAACATATAGATAATTTGGTAGAAAGCTGTAGGGGACCCCTAAATATACTAAGGATTGTCAAAGGTAATGGATGGGGGGCCAGCAATAAAATAATGCTTATGTTCTACAAGTCTTTCATCAGGGGGAAACTGGATTATACCAGCATAGTCTATGACTCAGCTGCAGCTTCTAACAAAGCAAAACTGGACAGGATTCAAAATGCAGCCATGAGAACCATTACAGGTGCATTTATATCGACACCAGTAGAAGCGCTAGAAGTAGCTCTTGGCATACCTCCCCTTGATCTAAGACGGAAAGAACTGCGAATAAATTATTGGAGTAAAGTAACACAAGAAGTGACCCACCCAGCACATAAATCATTTGTAGAAAACCAACCAAGTGTATGGGACGTCCCCTTAAATAAAGATAGATATCCAACAGGGTGGAGAACGATAGAAGACCTAACGCAGTTCAAAGAACTATCAAACACAATTGAAAATAGTAATAAATACAGAAGCAAAATACCACCCTGGGAACTAAAAACACCAATCATAGACTACTCACTTACAGAAAATATCAAACAAAACATAGAAGATAAGGAAGCCAAACTGATAAGTGGAGAGTTCATAGATCAACTAACTAAACAAAGTCTGGCCGTATACACTGATGGATCCAAGGGTGATAGTGGCCAAATAGGTGCCGGAGTTGTAATACCAAAATGGGGAATAAAAAAGAGCTACAGTGTAACGGAAGGGCCTTCAATTTTTACCGCAGAGATGGTAGCAATTCTTAAAAGTTTAGAAATAATCGAAGATAACCCACCAAAAGCTGTTACGATATTTACAGACTCACTATCATCACTACAAGCACTAGAACACCCAGGTAAATGTAGCCGGCCAGACATTAAGGAAGAAATTCTAGCAATTAACACATCACTAGGACATAGAGGATGTAGTGTGAGGCTAGTGTGGGTTCCAGCACACATAGGTATTGCTGGCAACGAGTTGGCAGACCAGAACGCCAAGAATGGAAGAACAAGTAAAAACAATATAAAAGCAGGACTAGGAAGGTCGGAGATCAAGAGCCAAGTGAAGATAACTATAAACGAGGAATGGAAGACAACATGGAAGAAAAGTAGAAAAGGCAGACACGCGTTCAAACTGCTGAAAGAACCAAGGACGTGCCAGGTCAGAGAAGAATTAAAGATACCATCAAACAAAAAATTGTGGCGTCTCCGTCTCGGTGCAGCATACTTTATGGTAGAAGAACCACACTGCCAAGAATGTCAGGAAGAGAATGACATAGACCACTACCTGATCCACTGTAAAAAATATGAACAACAAAGGCTTGAATTAAAAACTTACTATAGAAATCACAATATAGACTTAACAGGTGATAAGGTTTTAAGTATAGATGCCCCAAGAGATGCCCAATCAATATTTAAAAGATATATACATAAAACAAAGGAAAACATATAAGATTAGTAACTCAGGAAAACCATCCAACTAAATAGAAATTAAGCAGCAAGAACTAACAAAGCATTAACAAAAACCTAACTACTCATAGGACAAGGAAAGACAACAAGGAAAAAAAAAGGGCAACAACTCAAAACGAATAAATACTAATACAAATTAAAACCAAGCGTAAAGGACAATAGATATCTATAAACAATACAAATAAATAAATAAAATTGACAAATACTAATATAAACAAAAATCAGCAACTGTAAAAGACAATAGTTAATTAAATTGAATGCAAATTAGTAAATAAAATGACACTAAATACCCCAATTATAACCAACTTTCAGGTTGAACAGGGTAGACCAAGATGGAACGTAAAGAGGCAATAACGATCAGATGTTAAATGCCGATCTACACCCATCAACCCATCAAAACAACAACAACAACAACAACTGAATTTTTTCAGTACACTGCCGACGTCCGATATGTGCGTCTTTTTTCTATTCCCAACTATAATGATAAAGTAGCACTTGTTTATTTTTATTCACATGGAGATGCTCGCCAAGTTATTAACTTTGACAACGGAGCCTATTTTCGACACCGTTGCCTACACCTGCAATTAGTTCATGATTCTGCACCACGCAGTTTTTAATGTGTTTTCTCGGGCGCATTTTTCTCCTGTATCAGTTATCATACAAAGTCATTTCACGTATATCTTATGTTGATTATGTCTTAAATTTCATTCGTGCCACAGAACATTTCCAAAATTCTAAAATTGTCCATACCTACTACTCAGAAGCAAGTTCGTGGTCATCTTGATTTAATTCAGTACTACAGTAGATTTATACCCAACTTGTTTTTCGACACTGCTGACCTCTCTGCCTTGGAAAAGAAAAAAAGGCTTACTTACCACGTGCACTGGAAACCAGAGTGCCAGGCCCGCGTTAAATTATATTCAAAATTCAAATTTTTAATTTTTTTCTATGCCACCTATTTGAGATAACCAGTTATAAATTTGAATTATTATCCCCGCACAGATGCTTGTTCCAGAGTTTCGTCGCTTCGCTGGTGCAAGAATTTGAGAGGACGGTGCATTCAACCTTCCATATCTCAAGAACGTTGACTGATGCCGAGAAAATATAATATTCAAACCATCCCAAGTTCGTCAAATATAGTCGCCTATAGTTTATCGAGATGCCCAAAGCTCGAACTTGAAGTTTCATATTGACGTAGTTAATTGACTCTATATTACACATGTGTGAAGCCATGGTGTTTATCCACTACTAGTCACTATGACAAAGAACGGTGAATACATGAACACTAAGTTGATTTCCAAACTATTCATATTAACATTTGTGATTTACATGACTTTGAGATAATCATTATTCACTTTAACTAGTAGTACACTGAACAGTATTATACTACTTGCAGACACGAACAGTTTCCAACTACAACATCATGTTAATTTTCTGGAATGCACATTCACATTAAGATTGCTATATTAATGCTAGAAATCTAGTCCTGACACGGATAGTTTGGAGTATGATTATATTATTGCAAATTTGTTTTGGACATTACTTGTCTTGCCACAACGTACAAAAGGTACTTAGAGCAGAATAATTAAGTAATGTAATAATTGTGTTAATTAGTTATACTTGCGTTCTTGTACTATTTTTTTCTCTCTTCTTTCTCTTTTTGTGAGATATTCATGTACTTTAGTCTCATTAATGCCATATCGCATTGCTTCATATCTTATTTGATTTGTCATGTGTGAATTGCGTTTAAGCTTAATTTTAGGATTTTTGACAGCATTGTTACTTAGAGATATAACCGTCTAAATTATTTTTTAAAATTATTATTCATGCATTTTTGAATTTTTGATTTGGATTTTTTGTTTTTATTTATTTTATATATCTCATACCATTTTCATATATGCATGCTATTTTTTGATATGTTTATTGTAAACTCACATGATCATACATTTATGTATTCTTTTGTTACATCATTGGAATATCAACTGTATATGACTTGTTACTTATTGACATATGACTGTTTATGACTGATGACAAATTCGTCTAGCATGTTATTTAATAATAAGTTACATTATGCAGACTGACTGCGACTAGATTATTTTCGATATGGCTCAATATTTGTGATATAATCAATTTTGGCCGATATTTCCGCATAGGAAATATTTGAAGTGAAAAAAAAAAAAATTTGTTTTTTTTTACACCGCGAAGGGGGTGATATGTTAAGGATAGATTTGAGGGTGCAGATAAAATAGTGTGGCATGTTGCTACACGCTATCACATTTCCATTTTTATGTGAGGAACTGTGTTCGCCTGTAGACAAACTACGGTTTGCACGAAGCGTCCACCCGTGGTGAGCTAGGCGTTTACCCGTGTTGAGCGACGGTCAACTAGTGACGTTTTTTGGTCACATGTCGTGGGGTTCAGTGTGTGAATTAATTGGTCTTCCGTCTTTGTGTTAGCGTCCGAGGTAGATGTAATTTTTCGAGCTCCGGGATAATGGAGAGTGATTTATAAATATATATTGTGGCATTGTTGATTTTCGGAGGCCGCCACGTTATGTGCAAGATGGTTCATAAACTTATCTAGAAGTTCATACCATAAATTACTACAAGTAACTTTGAGATAATGAGTCAACTAATATTTGGTTTGCACTGATTGCTTCTGCCGCATTACTTTGGTTTTCGTGGATTGCCGAACCTTTAGTACAACGGCCAGGATTGAGGGGAGATGAGAGGAGTAAATTAATGTTTATATTGTTGCCACTTAAAGATGCCTGACGTTTTGAAACTTATTGACGGACGAGGGATAATCTACTACGCCTATCCATTGCTATGTACTTTTGATGTTTTGGTGGACGTTATTGTGAAGTGACTTTATGTATTAAATGTCAACCATGTTTTCCCGTGGACCTGTTCACCTACCGGCTTTGTTATGTGTACTGACCATAATGTCCTGAATGAACACCTGCTATCATTCGCGTATACATGCATGATCCTCTAATTTATCCCACCGTAACACCAATCTATGTCTTAATTCCCCTATCAAAAATCTACGACACCATCTCTTGTCAGGGATGAGCGAGTCCTCCACGATTATCATTTCCTGCAGCCCTTCATAAGATTCATTGAAGGTGCTGAGAGATTCCCATTTCTCCAAGTACATTTCCAGTCGTGTAGCAAATTGGCTAAACTACTCATCCTTCTGCCTCTTAGCCTCATGGAACTTGCTACGAAAAGTTTCTGCATCCAACTGAAAACGCTCATTAAAGTGTGTATATATATATATATATATGAAGTATTCTGGGTAATGAGGTGGCAGTAGTCTGTTAGAAGGGTGGTATAAAGTATTCTAGGTAATGATGGGGCAGTAATCTGGGTAATGAAATGGCAGTAATCTGTTAGAAGGGTGGTATAAAGTATTCTGGGTAATAATGGGGCAGTAATCTGTTAGAAGGGTGGTATGAAGTATTCTGGGTAATGAGGTGGCAGTAATCTGTTCAAAGGGTGGTATGAAGTATTCTGGATAATGATATGGCAGTAATCTATAAGGGGGTGTGGTATGAAGTATTCTGGATAATGAGGTGGCAGTAATCTGTTAGAAGGGTGGTATGAAGTATTATGGGTAATGAGATGGCGGTTCGAAGGGTGGTATGAAGTATTCTGGGTAATGAGATGGCAGTAATCTGTTAGAAGGGTGGTATAAAGTATTCTGGGTAATGAGATGGCAGTAATCTGTTCAAAGTGTGGTATGAAGTATTATGGATAATGATATGGCAGTAATCTTTTAGAAGTGTGGTATGAAGTATTCTGGGTAATGAGGTGGCAGTAATCTGTTAGAAGGGTGGTATGAAGTATTCTGGGTAATGAGGTGGCAGTAATCTGTTAGAAGGGTGGTATAAATTATTCTAGGTAACGAGGTGGCAGTAATCTGTTAGAAGGGTGGTATGAAGTATTCTGGGTAATGAGGTGGCAGTAATCTGTTAGAAGGGTGGTATGAAGTATTCTGGGTAATGAGGTGGCAGTAATCTGTTAGAAGGGTGGTATGAAGTATTCTGGGTAATGAGGTGGCAGTAATCTGTTCAAAGGGTGGTATGAAGTATTCTGGATAATGAGGTGGCAGTAATCTGTTAGAAGGGTGGTATGAAGTATTCTGGGTAATGAGGTGGCAGTAATCTGTTAGAAGGGTGGTATGAAGTATTCTGGGTAATGAGGTGGCAGTAATCTGTTAGAAGGGTGGTATAAAGTATTCTAGGTAATGAGGTGGCAGTAATCTGTTAGAAGGGTGGTATGAAGTATTAATATTATGGGTAATGAGATGGCGGTAATCTGTTAGAAGGGTGGTATGAAGTATTCTGGGTAATGAGGTGGCAGTAATCTGTTAGAAGGGTGGTATGAAGTATTCTGGGTAATGAGGTGGCAGTAATCTGTTAGAAGGGTGGTATGAAGTATTCTGGGTAATGAGGTGGCAGTAATCTGTTAGAAGGGTGGTATGAAGTATTCTGGGTAATGAGGTGGCAGTAATCTGTTAGAAGGGTGGTATGAAGTATTCTGGGTATCGGGGTGGCAGTAATCTGTAAAGGGGGGGGGGTATAAAACCTTGTCTAGGACCTGGGGAGTCTCTTATGAGACAAAGAAAGAATATGACTACTGCTTCCTCAGGCATGTCACATAAGGAAACTAATATGAGGTTGTGTATGAGGTTATGTGTCGTGGAATATTCTAATCCACATATATAAATTATCAAGTAAATATAAAGCCTAATAAATACATATAATAAAGAAAGGAAGAAGAATGGTAAAGAACAGTGCTGTCACAATGACAGTACTCGAAATCCCCTTTGTTTTATGCTTCGTCTGCAAATTGTAACGTTTCCACGTTAAATAGGCCTTCTGCAACATACACGCGTTTCCCAAACACACAATAAAATGTGCTGCCTTTCTAAGAAAAACCTTGAAATATGCAAGTTGACCTACATTTTAAATTCCATTCATGTCTTTTTCTACACTGCGTTACCAAAACGAACGAACAGATGGACAAAAGGATAAAGAGAGAGGGGAGGGCTGAAAATCAGGAACGCATGCAACACGCGTCGCGCGATACACAAATGCTGCCATCACGCGTGTAAGTCTACATGCACTAATTGTTTTTTCAGACGGACAGTGATAAAATACACTACCCTTTCCCAGAGTTAGGTTTATAAATCATAAAAAACTCTTATTAGGAAAGACAACATTAGATGGGTTTACGGTTGAAAACATAACAGTACCCAGACAGCACATCTTCGAAACAGGAGGTAGAAGAAATTGCATATTTTGAACGCAGCCACGTAGCTCCTTTAAATTTGTATTTTGGGGTTCCTTAGGGCTTGCTGACAAATAATATGTAAAACGTTACGCAAATAGTCCAGGAATTAATAAATTATACCCAGAATAAAATATTGGGGGTGCCTGACAGCCTAAAATCATTTCTGCTCATAAGATTTTTTTTTAACGTGTTTGAAAAAAATTTACGTTACAGAAATAGCCTACCATGTAAACTCCAAATTGATTGGAGCGCAACAAATGAAAGCCTAACCACGATTGGTCGGGCTATAAATACTATCTTGGTTGTTAGGGGAGACGGGGAAAGGTAACATTTTTTCAAACACTTGTCGAAACGGGGCTCATTGGTCAGACTCGCTGATATACACACTTGGGAGCGTTAGTTCGAAACCACTTGTTTAAATAAGCTTGATAAAGCATCAGTGCGTTGAAGCCAGCTTATATTGTGCTAAATAAAAGCCTGGAAGATAAGCAGATGGGAATTTGTGCCAGTTTGTGCCAGAATTCATTGCTAATCAACGTATCTGTGTTTATTCGTATGAATTGTGGTAAGCTTGAACCATTCAATATCTTTTAATGAAAATTGAATGTGAATTGTTGATTTATGCCTGTATATATATGTGTAGTTCAGTGGCAAACGTGAGGTAAAGCCTGTAATGCTCCAGCCTGAACAGAGGGTGTCGGAGAGAAGTAAAACGGCATGGAATGGCCAAACAGTACACTGACACCTGGATGATTGAATAGAAAGAAATAATGCTGGAATTGCAGAGGCGTAGTAACCATTAAGAAGGGTAATACTGGAATAAAGTATTTCAAATGAAGCTGACAGTTGGCCTAATGCTCTGAACTCAATGTTTGTGCTGTGTTGTGATCAGTGTAACAAGAGAGTTAAGTTAGTTATGAAGTAGAAGGTACATCCTTCTTGATTTCAGGGACAGTGGTCTTGATGGTAGTGAGCAGCACCTGGTCAGAGCTTTGCTGAATCCAGAGTCGGACAGCATACTCCTTGGTCCTTTTAGCTATCAGTGAGGTGTCTCCAGAGCCCAGAGGAGAATTCGAGCAGAGGAGTCCTTTCCTGCCGCCATCACGCCAGATAAGCTAATTGGCCAGCTGAGCTCAACATTATGTCCCCTCATCTTGAAATGACTTTATAAAAATAACATTCAGAGGGGAATTTAATTGTCTTAATATCAGGAACTGAGAACATCTCCAATACTAGTTTCCTAAAGACAAACTATTGAAGTCATGATGACAAATACCAACAGAGCTTGAACAAAACAAAACCAGTATTACCTCATTTTACTACTACACAACTGACACACATAGGATATTTTTAATAATATATGTCACTACAATATTCATATTAATAAATCACATTCTGTATTCCTGTTCATAGAGTACCCATTTATACAGTTATATGTATTGAAAAGTTACGAGTGTCAAGATATTCATAGAGTGTTATAATTAGTAATTAACACCATACTTGATTGTGATTATAGAGATATGTGGTAGCTGGTTCACTACTTTAATAGATATAGAATCACAGGACACATAAGTCACATTTATGACAGTAACATTATGAATTTTGTATGAGGTTATGTATAAGGTTGTGTATGAGGTTATGTATGAGGGTATGTATGAGGTTATTATGAGGTTATGTATAAGGTTGTGTATGAGGTTATGTATGAGGTTATGTATGAGGCTGGCAACATTGTCATGTAAAATGAAAAGCTACAGAAAGCGCCACTATATGCATATGTGAATTCTTAGTGTAGGTTTCCTGTAAGGTGGCCAGCTGTAGTGATGGCTCCATGCACCATAAGGAGCAAAAAGGAACATGATGATGATACATTCTGAGACAAGCCCAGACTCAGCCCAAATTTCAAGTTCCATGATCAAAATGGTGCTGACTTCTGAGCTGACATTCTGAGACAAGCCCAGACTCAGCCCAAATTTCAAGTTCCATGATCAAAATGGTGCTGACTTCTGAGCTGACATTCTGAGACAAGCCCAGACCCAGCCCAAATTTCAAGTTCCATGATCAAAATGGTGCTGACTCCTGAGCTGACATTCTGAGACAAGCCCAGACTCAGCCCAAATTTCAAGTTCCATGATCAAAATGGTGCTGACTCCGGAGCTGACATTCTGAGACAAGCCCAGACTCAGCCAAAATTTCAAGTTCCATGATCAAAATGGTGCTGACTCCTGAGCTGACATTCTGAGACAAGCCCAGACTCAGCTCAAATTTCAAGTTCCATGATCAAAATGGTGCTGACTCCTGAGCTGACATTCTGAGACAAGCCCAGACTCAGCTCAAATTTCAAGTTCCATGATCAAAATGGTGCTGACTCCTGAGCTGACATTCTGAGACAAGCCCAGACTCAGCTCAAATTTCAAGTTCCATGATCAAAATGGTGCTGACTCCTGAGCTGACATTCTGAGACAAGCCCAGACTCAGCTCAAATTTCAAGTTCCATGATCAAAATGGTGCTGACTGCTGAGCTGACATTCTGAGACAAGCCCAGACTCAGCCCAAATTTCAAGTTCCATGATCAAAATGGTGCTGACTCCTGAGCTGATATTCTGAGACAAGCCAAGACACAGCCCAAATTTCAAGTTCCATGATCAAAATGGTGCTGACTCCTGAGCTGACATTCTGAGACAAGCCCAGACTCAGCCCAAATTTCAAGTTCCATGATCAAAATGGTGCTGACTCCGGAGCTGACATTCTGAGGCAAGCCCAGACTCAGCCAAAATTTCAAGTTCCATGATCAAAATGGTGCTGACTCCTGAGCTGACATTCTGAGACAAGCCCAGACTCAGCTCAAATTTCAAGTTCCATGATCAAAATGGTGCTGACTGCTGAGCTGACATTCTGAGACAAGCCCAGACTCAGCCAAATTTCAAGTTCCATGATCAAAATGGTGCTGACTCCTGAGCTGACATTCTGAGACAAGCCCAGAGTCAGCCCAAATTTCAAGTTCCATGATCAAAATGGTGCTGACTCCTGAGCTGACATTCTGAGACAAGCCCAGACTCAGCTCAAATTTCAAGTTCCATGATCAAAATGGTGCTGACTCCTGAGCTGACATTCTGAGACAAGCCCAGACTCAGCTCAAATTTCAAGTTCCATGATCAAAATGGTGCTGACTCCTGAGCTGACATTCTGAGACAAGCCCAGACTCAGCTCAAATTTCAAGTTCCATGATCAAAATGGTGCTGACTGCTGAGCTGACATTCTGAGACAAGCTCAGACTCAGCTCAAATTTCAAGTTCCATGTTCAGAATGGTGCTGACTGATGAGCTTCAGGCATGCAATCTGTTGTTGTCACAAATATGGTGACATAAAGGTGATTGGGGTTAACCATATTCTGGACCACTTTCTTTTTACTTCTTGTCAACTGACTTAAAAGGATCACTGTCCAAATAGTTATTGTTGATCAGAATCAACGTCACTGTACTCCAGGCAAACCCATGTGCTCAGTCTCCTTTAGCAAATGTTGAAGTGTATGAATACTAATTGTTCCTGTTGCACGTGTTATATAATTTTGTTCACTCTCTTTTCCTCTCTGGCAGTATTTATCTACTTTTATTGTGCGTACTAATTGTGTGCGCCATTTGATTTTTGGCCCATTCTCTTTTCCTACTACAGACAGTATTTGGTATTTTTGTGTCAGTGTTTACACTTTTTCCATTCATACGTGTCATGTTTGCCTGCCCATCCTCGCGGAGATGAGTTGCAGGCAAACCCAGATTGGCAACCATTCATTTTCAAGTAATGACGCCCAGTGTTTGTTTGCATAGGATAGGAAGTGCTGGTAAATTATCGATCTGATGGCATATTACAGACACACCTGAGACGTCAGAAATAAGGTAATAAGCGTCCAGACAGGCTTGTTATACGCGAGATAAATGTAAGAAGGTGTAGTGGTAATCATTACCGAAAACTGACGGAAATATCAATTCCATATACGAGAGTGACCGTTTGAATTTTATAAACACATGAGTCATGCAGAAAAGTCAAAGAGGAAAGATCATAACATGCACTTTCAAATGCTATTGGCTTAGCAGTTTAGAGGCTAATATACAATCACGTTGATTGGAAGTTTTGTCGGAAATGCCAGGTGTAAGCGTGGGCAGCAAAATTGCAATATAACATAGAACATTTTAGACATACAACACTGCATTCCAACATCGTCGGACTGAAGCCAGGAAAGAATAGAAGTAAGGATTCTGACCTTATAGGACCGGATGTATTGGAGCACCTTTTGAACACTACAACAAGGAAACTCTACAATTTATTACGGAAACCGGACTCCTACATGACCTACTCACAAAGTCACAGAGGGATTCTGTAATAGAAATAATACCCCAGACGGGTGTTCGAGGCAGCTGCATCAAGTTGCTGAGACTTTTCAAACAGAGCAAGAAGTCTATGATCCCATTATTGGGGTAAGTTGTAACATATTTTTATATTTTGAATTTGATATGTTTGAACAGCCTCCTAAAGAGGCTGGCAACCTCAGCATGTGAAAATTATATATTCATGAACCACCACAGTAAAGCACTGGTGACTGATTCATGCGGGTTCTCACAGGGAAAAAAAGCAGAGGTAACCCCAAACTCCAAGTGGAGCAGGGAGTGGAAGATGATGCCATCATATGTATATATTTACTATAATTTATAATACGTGTATGTATATCTCAACATGTCCAACCAGGCACAAGCCATTTGCCACTGTCCAGTCAAAAATTTCCCAGTAAATTAACTAAAAGAATTGTGATTTTCATCATATCCCCTGAGTTATATGATTAACGCTCAGGGAGGGTAAAAATTCAGAGAAAAGAATTGGTTGATGGACAGCGGGAAAGGCGCATGATTAATATAAGGAAAACCAAGACTTAGCAGCGGAATTTGTTCTTTTATTCCCTCTAAAGTTTGTAGTACGAGTTTACAAGACCATTTGAGGGACGATTCTACGATACCAGCTGTATTACTGTTCTGTGGTGCAAAACTTGCGATCAACACTTGAAACCTACATTCAACGGGTTGTGAAGATACCTGCCTTGACAAGGAGACATGCTCTTGTCACAGAGATGAATGGACGGAAACAGCAGCATCAACACTCCAGCAGTTTGGAAGCTAAGTGGCAATTTTAGCAGGCAAATACAACAGAACTTATTGATCTATATTTCACAACTAAGCTTCCTAAAGCCGATATCAGTTTCAATGACGAAATTTTTTTATTTTTAGTAATCGCTAGTTCATATTTATTTACATTTGTTCCAAAGTAATTGATCATTAAATTTATTATATGTTGATTTTTACAAATTCAAAGTTGATTTAGTTATTACAGACAGAAGTGCACACGGATGAATCAGCATCTTTAATATATTTAAATTTACATCTATACAGCAAAATTATAAGAAGAAATTCACTGTTAATTCAGTTGGTGGCTTGCACGAGCTAAAATAAATTATATAATATCTCTTCACAAAAGACGGTGGGCAGATAAAAGTTAACATTGCTAAGACACATTCAGCATTGTTCTTGACTTCTGAAATATCTTGTGAATACTCCCTCGAAGTAGAAGCATCATCAGCTTTCTATCTGTATCTCTGCCAAGAGTAATCTTGTGCAAAGGTCGATACCTTTGAAGACCAACATTTGATACTCTAGATTTTGGCCATTGTTGGACCGTCACTGCAGAGTAAAGGTGAGGCAACACATGACAGCACGCTGGTTGTATACACACTGGATGCATCCTCTCATACGTCCCTCGCTGCTAGTCTTATGTTTGATGCCAAATTCCAGCAATCTTAGCCTTGATGATTCATCGGTTGCAGTGACATTCTCTAATAGGTGATCATTAATTGCCCTCAGTATCTCTCCCTTATCCATATTCAATGCACCCACTATGGTTTGAAGCTAATCTGGCAGCTCTTTAATTGTCGCATACCCCTGCATAACCAGGTCAGTAGATCCACATCAGTTCCTGAAGAATCGAGACTTCTATGGAGGTTTTCCATTGATGCCTGGGCCATCCTTTTTGGATCCTCCGAAGCATGGATTGTTAGTCTGTGAGAACTGCGCTTGGTAATGAAGTTTCAGACAGCCACCTTAATGCTGCAGTAGCTGCCTCTACCTCCATTCTCATGCTGAAGGTTTGTTACGCCATCCATGACATCCCTCTCTTTATTCTTGCTTCCTTGATGTCAGCTAAGTTTCCATGCAGGAGATGCCTATTGTCTGTAGTTATCGCATATAAGCTTTTTCCTGGATCACGGCATATCTGGACCTAAATGACAGCAATCCAAGCATGTGCTGCATAGTCACAATGGGGGTATCTTGTGTACAGCCCAAGACTATATGCATCTCTTCATCTTGAATGTGCTCCAGTCGTTTGCACTGTGTTATTGACACCGTGAGTATTCCCAGCTCATACTCAATTACCGATATGACTAGCTGATAATGCAGGAGAAACAGTAATCTCTGCTACAGGTGCGCAGTGGCCATTATTTTTAGGGCTGCCAGACCTCTCCTGCACTTCTGTATGACGTGATCAACATGGTGCGCTATCAAATGTTACTCCAAGGTACTTCAGCTTGTTTTGCCTTTTAATTTTCTACCCACTGAGGGTTTATCATCTGGAAGGTCTGCTTTCACTATGAAGTTATTCAAGGAGTACCACATCATGCAGGCCTTGTTGGGACTCACTTTAGAGCCAATTTCCGCGCCCTATGTAAACACCTCATGTAGTGTCCTGTGTATGCTATTGACCATTTTCTGTTGGTCAGAGCCAGTCCTGTAAACAAGTATGTTATCTGCAAAAGTCAATGTTCATCTCAACCCAGTTGGCTGAATGGTAGCTACTTTTGCTGTGTAGATGTTAAACAGCACCAGTGGTAGTGGAGAATCTTTGGGTAGTTCGGGACAAATGTGCATTGGTTATGGTGTCCATGTTCCCAAGTGAAATGCAACTGATCTCTCAGTTAAGGCAGCCGCTATCCATCTTGTTAGCGAAGGGTTAATACTGAAAGCCTTTACACAGTAAGGTTTCAAAGTTCACTCTGTTATAAGCATCTTCTAGGTCAATAGCCACAGCAACCATTTCTCATTTACCCTTGAACCCTTCGTACACATCATAAGCAAATACTCCAGCGTTACCACAGGTTTATTTCTGTTGAACTTTGAATAATAAAAATGTGTTGGCTTGTACTGTTCCTATTCAACCTTCGATGTAACATCTAGAATTTATGTAGTTTTTTTCTGTGCCAACCTGTGTCACAAAGCCCTCATACATAGCGTCCTTTGCTTCTCTTGCCAAGCTCTTGAATTTATTGCTGGCTCTCTGCTTTTTTCTCCATCTCTTCGTCATTCATTGTCTTCCCCTTTTGAGCTTTCCGTCATGACTTTGTCGCTCTTTCCTTTTCCACTGTCGTGGAATATTCTAATCCACATATATAAATTATTAGGTAAATATGAAGCCTAACAAATAAAATTAATAAAGAAAAGAGCAATGGTAGAATAACAGTGCTGTCACAAAGAATGTACTCGAAATCCCCCTTGTTTTCTGCTTCGTCTGCAAATTGTAACGCTTTCACGTTGATAGTAAAAGCTTACTGTATTATACCCGCTTTCTTCAATGAAACGTGTGCTGTATTTCTTGGAAAAACATTGAGAGGCAGACTGCGTAATGACCTAAATTAATCCTAACATTAATTATACTGCGTTACCAAAACGAACGAACAGATGGACTCAAATAGAAAGAGAGAGGGGCGAATAAAATCAGGAACGCATGCAAAATTAAACACGCGTCTCGCTATTAATGCCACCCCCAACAAGCGTAACGCGATACACAATTACTACTATCACGCGTGTTAGGCTACATGCACTAACTTTTTCGGACGAACAGTGATAAAATACACTACCCTTCCCAGAGTTAGGTTTTAAAATCATAAAAAACGCTTATTAGGAAAGATAACAATAGATGGGTTTACGTTTGAAAACATTACAGTACCCAGACAGCACATCTTCGAAACAGGAGGTAGAAGAAATTGCATATTTTGAACGCAGCCACGTAGCTCTTTTAAATTTGGATATTTGGGTTCCTTAGGGCTTGCTGACAAAGAATATGTAAAACGTTACGCAAATAGTCCAGGAATTAATAAATTATAACCAAAATAAAATAGTGGGGATGCCTGACAACATGAAATCATTTCTGCTCATAAAATTTTTTTATAACGTGTTTGAAAAAACCTTACGTTACAGAAATAGCCTACCATGTAAACTCCAAATTGATTGGAGCGCAACAAATGAAAGACTAACCACGATTGGTCGGGCTATAAATACTATCTTGGTTGTTAGGGAGACGTAGGAAGGTAACATTTTTCAAACACTTGTCGAAACGTGGCTCGATTGGCCAGACTCGCTGATATAATCACTTAGGAGCGTTAGTTCGAAACCACTTGTTTAAATAAGCTTGATAAAGCAACAGTGCGTTGAAGCCAGCTCATATTTTTGCTAAATAAAAGCCTGGAACATAAGCAGATTGGAATTTGTGCCAGTAAATGTGCCAGAATTCATTGCTAATCAACGTATCTGTGTTTATTCTATGAATTGTGGTAAGCTTGAACCATTCAGTATCTTTTAATGAAAATTGAATGTGAATTGTTAATTTATGCCTGTATATATATGTGTAGTTCAGTGGCAAACAGGAGATAAAGCCTATAATGCTCCAGCCTGAACAGAGGGTGTCGGAGGAAAGTAAAACGGCATGGAATGGCCAAATAGTACACTGACACCTGGATTATTGATTAGACAGAAATAATGCTGGAAGTGCAGAGGCGTGGTAACCATTAAGGAGGTTAATACTGGAATAAAGTATTTCACATGAAGCTGATAGTTGGCCTAACGCTCTGAACTCAATGTTTGTGATGTGTTGTGATCAGTGTAAAAAGAGAGTATAAGTTAGTTATGAAGTAGAAGGTACATCCTTCTTGATTTCAGGGACCGTGGTCTTGATGGTACTGAGCAGCACCTGGTCAGAGCTTTGCTGAATCCAGAGTCGGACAGCATACTCCTTGGTCTTTTTAGCTATCAGTGAGGTGTCTCCAGAGCCCAGGGGAGAATTCGAGCAGAGGAGTCCTTTCCTGCCGCCATCACGCAAGATAAGCTGATTTGGCCAGCTGAGCTCAACATTATGTCCCCTCATCTTGAAATGACTTTGTAAAAATAACATTCAGAGGGGAATTTAATTGTCTTAATATCAGGAACTGAGAACATCTCCAATACTAGTCCCAAAAGACAAACTATTGAAGTCATGATGACAAATACCAACAGAGCTTGAACAAAACAAAACCAGTATTACCTCATATTACTACTACACAACTGACACACATAGGATATTTTTAATAATATATGTCACTACAATATTCATATTGATAAAGTCTGTACATATACTTGTAATTAAAATTGATTGTGATTCCTGGTTCCTTTGTATTTGAATCAGGACACATATACCTTTATGACAACAATGAATACATATTGTTATTTGAAAAGTTATCAGTGACTCCTTAAGATATTCTCATAGAGTGTTATATGTATGTGAGTGTCACAGTGTTGTCAAGAGTAGTGGATTAAATTAAATTGTTTATCTGTCTGTTGTTGTGACTTACACTTCATCATACACATACCCTAGACACATAACGTAGTCATCACACTATTCCAGAATAATTCTGACTGAGATATATAGATATGTGGTAGCAAGTAAGGTTATCTATAATACACTACTCTTAATAGATATAGATACCTTCACAGCTGATCTCAGTCAGTACACTAAGTCCCCTATAAATATTTATAACATCCCACTTCACCACATATATTGGGGTCTCGCTCTTGGGATTTTGAATCTTTCCCTATTAAAAATATTGGGGGTAATTCACTTCAGGGAATATAAGAATTAAAAGGTATCCTTGGGTGGAATTAAATAAGGTTGAGCTCACGGTGCCTGTGTTGTCCATTAGATATATTTAGAGATTAAATTGTTGGTTAGACATTGTAGAAATTTACCTGATAGACAATGGCGGACCTGGCCAAGTTTCGATCTGCTGCTGTACAGACTGCAAAAGAGTTAGGATTAGATGGGCAAGTTATGGTTGCCTATGTCACTACGGAATGTGACAAATTTATTGAACGCGAAGAAAGAAGATTAGAAAAAGAGGCCGAAAGAAAGTTAGAGGCTGAGAGAAGAGGTTGCAAGCTAAGAGGTTGCAAGCTGAGGCTGAGACTAAGAGGTTGCAGATTGAGGCTGACAAAGAGGCTAAGAAATTGGAAGCAGAAAGAAAGAAAAAGATTAGCTGCAGAAAGGGAAGACAAGAAATTAGCTGCAGAAAGGGAAGAGAAGAAATTAGCTCCAGCAAGGGAAGCAGAAGATAAGAGATTACAAAGGGAACATGAGTTACGACTAAGGGAATTTGAGTTTCAAGGGCCATGCTCCTGAAAATGGTGCCAGTCCCTTTGCCTCTGATGCCACTGCTAGCCAAGGAGCCTCAACCTCAGCTATGAATTTTCATTTAGATCATTTTGTTGAGAAAGACGATGATATAGAGAGCTACCTAAATAGGTATGAACTATTAGCTACCACGTATGGGTTAGAGAGAGAAAGGTGGAGCTTAAAGTTATCTCAGGGACTTCGTGGGGCAGCTTATGAAGTTTTTGCAAAAATGAGCAGAGGTGATCAGGAAAATTATGACATGCTAAAGCAGGCTCTTTTGTTAAGGTATGAAAAGAATGCAGAATTTTATAGGAAAAAATTTAGGAATGCTAAACTACTGTCAGGTGAAACCTATCACCAGTTCTCTGCACGAATAGAGACATACTTGGAGAAATGGACTTCTCTGGGGAAAACCCAAGATCTTAAGGAAATGGTCCTTATAGAGCAATTAAGAGAGTCCATGGCTCCAGACCTGAGAAAGTTTCTCATGGAACAAGGTGCAGAGAGGCTGGGTGAGTTGCTAAATGTTGCTGAAAGGTATCAAGCAGCTCAAGCAGAGGTAACAGGTAATAAAAAGAAACAAGTGGATAACTTTAGGGCACCACAGAACTTTAATAAATTTGATCCTAGGGATCAACACAAAGGTAAGCACCAGTCTGATAGGCCACGGTATGAAAATAAAAATAAATTCCCACAATTCGATGAAAGGAAATATGATGAAAGAAAATCTTTCAACCAAGGAAAAAGGTGGTGTAAAAATTGTAAGATGAACAATCATGACACTGACCATTGTAGAAGGAAACCTCCTCATTGTGCTGCTATGACATCGGGGAAAAAGGAAAAGAAGGTCAAACCTGAAGAATTACAGGAACCATACCACCCCCCAGTGTGTGAAGATGTCATCTGTAATGGTGTCACTATAAGGTGTTTATATGATACCGGTTTAGATTACGATTCCGTTGTGAGTTCTCACCTGGTGCAGGCCGATCAATACACCACAGAAACAGTGGAGATTCAAACTGCAACCAAGGATGTAGCTACCATGACACTTCCCGTCGCCCGAATAAAAGTGAAAACGCGATATGTGGAAGGAATCATAAAAGCAGCAGTGATAAATGAGCCAATCTACCCTCTAATATTGGGGTGTAGATATGTCTTCTTGGGGAATCCCAAGAGACCTGTGATATTGGCAACAGTGCAGACCAGATCACAGACAAAGAAGGAGGAGGATAATCCCATAAATACTCACCCAGATGAGATGAGGAAGGCACAGGCTGAGGACAAAACACTCAAGCCATGTTTCAAGAAGTTGCCCAAATCTCATACACCTCCAGGCAAGGGAGAGTTTTATATGAAGAACAAACTGATATATAGGAAGGCTGGATCTGAATCCAATGGTCACGGACAGCTGGTCCTTCCCACTTCATATAGGACTAAAGTGTTGGAACTAGGGCATGCGATTCCCTTCAGTGGTCATATGGGAATCAGCGCAACAGGACAGCGAATAGCTTGTCACTATTTCTGGCCAGGAATAACTGAAGATATCAAACGATATGTAAAATCCTGTCCAGAGTGCCAACGAGTAGCACCTAAACATTGGACTGCACCAGCAACTCTGGGGGAAATGCCCATAGTGGGAACACCCTTTGAGAGAGTTGCCGTGGATCTTGTGGGACCTCTCACCCGAACCAAGAGAAGGAACAGCTACATTCTGACTCTGGTGGACACTTGTTCTATGTGGGGAGAGGCAGTAGCCCTGTCATCGATTGATTCAAAACATGTGGCAGAGGCATTGCTCACAATTTTCACAAGGTTAGGCTTTCCCAATCAAATCTTGACTGATAATGGCTCTCAGTTCAAGGGGAAACTAACTGAAGAAGTTTTCAGGATCTTTCAGGCCAAACACTTCCATTGTAGTGTGTATCATCCCCAAGGGAACGGCCAAGTGGAAAGATTTAACGGCACATTGATGTCGATCCTGAGAAAGTTGGCACACGAAAAACCAGATACATGGGACCAGTACCTGCACGCCGCCCTCTTTGCTTATCGGGAGGTACCCCATAGTTCAACCGGTATGGCCCCGGCAACATTATTGTTTGGAAGGCCAATAAAAGGTCCACTCGAAGCTATGTTAAGAACGTGGACTGATGAAAAGGCAGAGGAAAACATTACATCTTCATACCAATATGTGAATGAGCTGACCACTCGGTTAAAAACTGGCTGGAAACTTGCCAATGAAAATTTGAAACAAGCCAGGAAGAAACATGCTGCCTATTATAACAGGAAGGCGAAAGACAGAGATTTGGCTGTGGGAGAGAAAGTACTGCTTCTTTTGCCCGGGAGTCAGAATAAGTTACAAATTGGATGGCAGGGTCCATATACAGTTTTAGAGAAGGTGTCTAGAACAAATTATAAGATAGATAAGAAGGGGAAAGAAAAAATCTATCATGTGAATCTCCTGAAGAAATATTTGGAAAGAGAACATCAGGAAGAGACACACTTGTTGACCTTGTCCATCGCCATGGAGATGAAAAAGGAACCACTTTCATCATTTGAATATCCATTACACCCCTGTGAGACAGCAGCACAGGTGAAAATCAGTACACATTTAACGAAAACTCAGAAAGAGAGAGTGCAACAGGTTCTAAATAATCATGCAGAGGTGTTAACAGACCGACCAGGGCATACAAACCTATTGGAATATGATATGAAACTAATAGACTCCACACCTGTCTGTATGAAACCATATTCGATTCCGTTTGCTAAGGAGAAAGCTTTGAAGGAAGAGATAGACTATCTGTTGAAGGAAGGAATTATTTCGCACAGTGAATCTTCGTATAGTTCCGGTGTTGTACTCTTAAGGAAGCCCTCTGGAGAACATAGACTCTGTATAGATTACAGGAGACTGAATGCTATTACAGAAGGACAGGTGGATCCATTGCCGGATACAAATCAGCTGTTTGCCAGACTAAATAAAGCTAAATATTTCTCAAAAGTGGATCTGAGTAAAGGATACTATCAGATTCCAGTAAAGCCTGAGGTTAGACCATACCTAGCTTTTAGTACCTCAGAAGGACACTATGAGTTCAATAGATTGCCATTTGGATTGAAGAATGCGCCTAGTGTCTTCTCTAGAATGATGAGAAAATTATTGGATCCTCTGAATAATCCCTGTATAACAAATTTTATGGATGATATCCTTATAGCAACAGAAACATTTGAGGAACACATTGACTCTCTGAACATGCTGTTTGATCGACTTAGGGAGGCAAATTTAACAGCCCGACCAACCAAATGTTGCGTTGGATGTAAAGAATTGGAATTTTTGGGACACACAGTTTATCAGGGAAACATGACCCCTGACCCAAAGAATTTAGAGAAACTACAGAAAGCCCCGAGACCACAAACCAAGAAGGACGTGAGATCCTTTGTCTCATTATGTGGTTTCTACCAGAAGTATATCAAAAACTTTAATTCCATATGTGCACCGTTAACTGAATTGACACGTAAAGGACATCCAGATCGCATTACATGGACACCACAATGTGAAATGACTTACCAAGAATTGAAGGAAAAGCTCACAAGTAAACCCATTTTGAAATTACCTGACTTAAGTCAAGAATTCATAGTAAGGACGGATGCAAGTAATATTGGGTTAGGTGCAACTCTACTACAGAAATCAGATGCATTGGATGGGGAATTAAGCCCAGTGGCATATGCTAGCAGAAAGTTGAATAAAGCTGAAATCAACTACTCAACTAGCGAAAAAGAATGTCTTGCAGTAATATGGGCGATAAAGAAATTCAATATTTATCTATATGGGAAGGCATTTAAGTTGCAAACAGACCACAAACCTTTATCGTTTCTAGCACAGGCTAGGCATGAGAACTCCAGGTTACTCCGATGGTCTTTACTTTTGGCTCCATATAATTTTAGCATTGAGTATATATCTGGAAAAACCAATTTGGGAGCGGATTTTTTAAGCCGCCATCCGTGTGATGAGAATCACCGTAAACCCCAGAAATAATAATAAATTTCTCTATGTGTATATAGAATAAAGGACTGACATATAATGTCTGTTTTAAGAGGGGAGGTGTCGTGGAATATTCTAATCCACATATATAAATTATTAGGTAAATATGAAGCCTAACAAATAAAATTAATAAAGAAAAGAGCAATGGTAAAATAACAGTGCTGTCACAAAGAATGTACTCGAAATCCCCCTTGTTTTCTGCTTCGTCTGCAAATTGTAACGCTTTCACGTTGATAGTAAAAGCTTACTGTATTATACCCGCTTTCTTCAATGAAACGTGTGCTGTATTTCTTGGAAAAACATTGAGAGGCAGACTGCGTAATGACCTAAATTAATCCTAACATTAATTATACTGCGTTACCAAAACGAACGAACAGATGGACTCAAATAGAAAGAGAGAGGGGCGAATAAAATCAGGAACGCATGCAAAATTAAACACGCGTCTCGCTATTAATGCCACCCCCAACAAGCGTAACGCGATACACAATTACTACTATCACGCGTGTTAGGCTACATGCACTAACTTTTTTTTCAGACGGACAGTGATAAATTCACTACCCTTCCCAGAGTTAGGTTTTAAAATCATAAAAAAACGCTTATTAGGAAAGATAACAATAGATGGGTTTACGTTTGAAAACATTACAGTACCCAGACAGCACATCTTCGAAACAGGAGGTAGAAGAAATTGCATATTTTGAACGCAGCCACGTAGCTCTTTTAAATTTGGATATTTGGGTTCCTTAGGGCTTGCTGACAAAGAATATGTAAAACGTTACGCAAATAGTCCAGGAATTAATAAATTATAACCAAAATAAAATAGTGGGGATGCCTGACAACATGAAATCATTTCTGCTCATAAAATTTTTTTTATAACGTGTTTGAAAAAAACCTTACGTTACAGAAATAGCCTACCATGTAAACTCCAAATTGATTGGAGCGCAACAAATGAAAGACTAACCACGATTGGTCGGGCTATAAATACTATCTGGGTTGTTAGGGAGACGTAGGAAGGTAACATTTTTTCAAACACTTGTCGAAACGTGGCTCGATTGGCCAGACTCGCTGATATAATCACTTAGGAGCGTTAGTTCGAAACCACTTGTTTAAATAAGCTTGATAAAGCAACAGTGCGTTGAAGCCAGCTCATATTTTTGCTAAATAAAAGCCTGGAACATAAGCAGATGGGAATTTGTGCCAGTAAATGTGCCAGAATTCATTGCTAATCAACGTATCTGTGTTTATTCTATGAATTGTGGTAAGCTTGAACCATTCAGTATCTTTTAATGAAAATTGAATGTGAATTGTTAATTTATGCCTGTATATATATATGTGTAGTTCAGTGGCAAACAGGAGATAAAGCCTATAATGCTCCAGCCTGAACAGAGGGTGTCGGAGGAAAGTAAAACGGCATGGAATGGCCAAATAGTACACTGACACCTGGATGATTGACTAGAAAGAAATAATGCTGGAAGTGCAGAGGCGTGGTAACCATTAAGGAGGTTAATACTGGAATAAAGTATTTCACATGAAGCTGATAGTTGGCCTAACGCTCTGAACTCAATGTTTGTGATGTGTTGTGATCAGTGTAAAAAGAGAGTATAAGTTAGTTATGAAGTAGAAGGTACATCCTTCTTGATTTCAGGGACCGTGGTCTTGATGGTACTGAGCAGCACCTGGTCAGAGCTTTGCTGAATCCAGAGTCGGACAGCATACTCCTTGGTCTTTTTAGCTATCAGTGAGGTGTCTCCAGAGCCCAGGGGAGAATTCGAGCAGAGGAGTCCTTTCCTGCCGCCATCACGCAAGATAAGCTGATTTGGCCAGCTGAGCTCAACATTATGTCCCCTCATCTTGAAATGACTTTGTAAAAATAACATTCAGAGGGGAATTTAATTGTCTTAATATCAGGAACTGAGAACATCTCCAATACTAGTCCCAAAAGACAAACTATTGAAGTCATGATGACAAATACCAACAGAGCTTGAACAAAACAAAAACCAGTATTACCTCATATTACTACTACACAACTGACACACATAGGATATTTTTAATAATATATGTCACTACAATATTCATATTGATAAAGTCTGTACATATACTTGTAATTAAAATTGATTGTGATTCCTGGTTCCTTTGTATTTGAATCAGGACACATATACCTTTATGACAACAATGAATACATATTGTTATTTGAAAAGTTATCAGTGACTCCTTAAGATATTCTCATAGAGTGTTATATGTATGTGAGTGTCACAGTGTTGTCAAGAGTAGTGGATTAAATTAAATTGTTTATCTGTCTGTTGTTGTGACTTACACTTCATCATACACATACCCTAGACACATAACGTAGTCATCACACTATTCCAGAATAATTCTGACTGAGATATATAGATATGTGGTAGCAAGTAAGGTTATCTATAATACACTACTCTTAATAGATATAGATACCTTCACAGCTGATCTCAGTCAGTACACTAAGTCCCCTATAAATATTTATAACATCCCACTTCACCACATATATTGGGGGCTCGTCTTGGGATTTTGAATCTTTCCCTATTAAAAATATTGGGGGTAATTCACTTCAGGGAATATAAGAATTAAAAGGTATCCTTGGGTGGAATTAAATAAGGTTGAGCTCACGGTGCCTGTGTTGTCCATTAGATATATTTAGAGATTAAATTGTTGGTTAGACATTGTAGAAATTTTACCTGATAGACAATGGCGGACCTGGCCAAGTTTCGATCTGCTGCTGTACAGACTGCAAAAGAGTTAGGATTAGATGGGCAAGTTATGGTTGCCTATGTCACTACGGAATGTGACAAATTTATTGAACGCGAAGAAAGAAGATTAGAAAAAGAGGCCGAAAGAAAGTTAGAGGCTGAGACTAAGAGGTTGCAAGCTGAGGCTGAGACTAAGAGGTTGCAAGCTGAGGCTGAGACTAAGAGGTTGCAGATTGAGGCTGACAAAGAGGCTAAGAAATTGGAAGCAGAAGAAAGAAATTAGCTGCAGAAAGGGAAGAGAAGAAATTAGCTGCAGAAAGGGAAGCAGAAGATAAGAGATTACAAAGGGAACATGAGTTACGACTCAGGGAATTTGAGTTTCAAGGCCATGCTCCTGAAAATGGTGCCAGTCCCTTTGCCTCTGATGCCACTGCTAGCCAAGGAGCCTCAACCTCAGCTATGAATTTTCATTTAGATCATTTTGTTGAGAAAGACGATGATATAGAGAGCTACCTAAATAGGTATGAACTATTAGCTACCACGTATGGGTTAGAGAGAGAAAGGTGGAGCTTAAAGTTATCTCAGGGACTTCGTGGGGCAGCTTATGAAGTTTTTGCAAAAATGAGCAGAGGTGATCAGGAAAATTATGACATGCTAAAGCAGGCTCTTTTGTTAAGGTATGAAAAGAATGCAGAATTTTATAGGAAAAAATTTAGGAATGCTAAACTACTGTCAGGTGAAACCTATCACCAGTTCTCTGCACGAATAGAGACATACTTGGAGAAATGGACTTCTCTGGGGAAAACCCAAGATCTTAAGGAAATGGTCCTTATAGAGCAATTAAGAGAGTCCATGGCTCCAGACCTGAGAAAGTTTCTCATGGAACAAGGTGCAGAGAGGCTGGGTGAGTTGCTAAATGTTGCTGAAAGGTATCAAGCAGCTCAAGCAGAGGTAACAGGTAATAAAAAGAAACAAGTGGATAACTTTAGGGCACCACAGAACTTTAATAAATTTGATCCTAGGGATCAAAACAAAGGTAAGCACCAGTCTGATAGGCCACGGTATGAAAATAAAAATAAATTCCCACAATTCGATGAAAGGAAATATGATGAAAGAAAATCTTTCAACCAAGGAAAAAGGTGGTGTAAAAATTGTAAGATGAACAATCATGACACTGACCATTGTAGAAGGAAACCTCCTCATTGTGCTGCTATGACATCGGGGAAAAAGGAAAAGAAGGTCAAACCTGAAGAATTACAGGAACCATACCACCCCCCAGTGTGTGAAGATGTCATCTGTAATGGTGTCACTATAAGGTGTTTATATGATACCGGTTTAGATTACGATTCCGTTGTGAGTTCTCACCTGGTGCAGGCCGATCAATACACCACAGAAACAGTGGAGATTCAAACTGCAACCAAGGATGTAGCTACCATGACACTTCCCGTCGCCCGAATAAAAGTGAAAACGCGATATGTGGAAGGAATCATAAAAGCAGCAGTGATAAATGAGCCAATCTACCCTCTAATATTGGGGTGTAGATATGTCTTCTTGGGGAATCCCAAGAGACCTGTGATATTGGCAACAGTGCAGACCAGATCACAGACAAAGAAGGAGGAGGATAATCCCATAAATACTCACCCAGATGAGATGAGGAAGGCACAGGCTGAGGACAAAACACTCAAGCCATGTTTCAAGAAGTTGCCCAAATCTCATACACCTCCAGGCAAGGGAGAGTTTTATATGAAGAACAAACTGATATATAGGAAGGCTGGATCTGAATCCAATGGTCACGGACAGCTGGTCCTTCCCACTTCATATAGGACTAAAGTGTTGGAACTAGGGCATGCGATTCCCTTCAGTGGTCATATGGGAATCAGCGCAACAGGACAGCGAATAGCTTGTCACTATTTCTGGCCAGGAATAACTGAAGATATCAAACGATATGTAAAATCCTGTCCAGAGTGCCAACGAGTAGCACCTAAACATTGGACTGCACCAGCAACTCTGGGGGAAATGCCCATAGTGGGAACACCCTTTGAGAGAGTTGCCGTGGATCTTGTGGGACCTCTCACCCGAACCAAGAGAAGGAACAGCTACATTCTGACTCTGGTGGACACTTGTTCTATGTGGGGAGAGGCAGTAGCCCTGTCATCGATTGATTCAAAACATGTGGCAGAGGCATTGCTCACAATTTTCACAAGGTTAGGCTTTCCCAATCAAATCTTGACTGATAATGGCTCTCAGTTCAAGGGGAAACTAACTGAAGAAGTTTTCAGGATCTTTCAGGCCAAACACTTCCATTGTAGTGTGTATCATCCCCAAGGGAACGGCCAAGTGGAAAGATTTAACGGCACATTGATGTCGATCCTGAGAAAGTTGGCACACGAAAAACCAGATACATGGGACCAGTACCTGCACGCCGCCCTCTTTGCTTATCGGGAGGTACCCCATAGTTCAACCGGTATGGCCCCGGCAACATTATTGTTTGGAAGGCCAATAAAAGGTCCACTCGAAGCTATGTTAAGAACGTGGACTGATGAAAAGGCAGAGGAAAACATTACATCTTCATACCAATATGTGAATGAGCTGACCACTCGTTTAAAAACTGGTTGGAAACTTGCCAATGAAAATTTGAAACAAGCCAGGAAGAAACATGCTGCCTATTATAACAGGAAGGCGAAAGACAGAAATTTGGCTGTGGGAGAGAAAGTACTGCTTCTTTTGCCTGGGAGTCAGAATAAGTTACAAATTGGATGGCAGGGTCCATATACAGTTTTAGAGAAGGTGTCTAGAACAAATTATAAGATAGATAAGAAGGGGAAAGAAAAAATCTATCATGTGAATCTCCTGAAGAAATATTTGGAAAGAGAACATCAGGAAGAGACACACTTGTTGACCTTGTCCATCGCCATGGAGATGAAAAAGGAACCACTTTCATCATTTGAATATCCATTACACCCCTGTGAGACAGTAGCACAGGTGAAAATCAGTACACATTTAACGAAAACTCAGAAAGAGAGAGTGCAACAGGTTCTAAATAATCATGCAGAGGTGTTAACAGACCGACCAGGGCATACAAACCTATTGGAATATGATATGAAACTAATAGACTCCACACCTGTCTGTATGAAACCATATTCGATTCCGTTTGCTAAGGAGAAAGCTTTGAAGGAAGAGATAGACTATCTGTTGAAGGAAGGAATTATTTCGCACAGTGAATCTTCGTATAGTTCCGGTGTTGTACTCTTAAGGAAGCCCTCTGGAGAACATAGACTCTGTATAGATTACAGGAGACTGAATGCTATTACAGAAGGACAGGTGGATCCATTGCCGGATACAAATCAGCTGTTTGCCAGACTAAATAAAGCTAAATATTTCTCAAAAGTGGATCTGAGTAAAGGATACTATCAGATTCCAGTAAAGCCTGAGGTTAGACCATACCTAGCTTTTAGTACCTCAGAAGGACACTATGAGTTCAATAGATTGCCATTTGGATTGAAGAATGCGCCTAGTGTCTTCTCTAGAATGATGAGAAAATTATTGGATCCTCTGAATAATCCCTGTATAACAAATTTTATGGATGATATCCTTATAGCAACAGAAACATTTGAGGAACACATTGACTCTCTGAACATGCTGTTTGATCGACTTAGGGAGGCAAATTTAACAGCCCGACCAACCAAATGTTGCGTTGGATGTAAAGAATTGGAATTTTTGGGACACACAGTTTATCAGGGAAACATGACCCCTGACCCAAAGAATTTAGAGAAACTACAGAAAGCCCCGAGACCACAAACCAAGAAGGACGTGAGATCCTTTGTCTCATTATGTGGTTTCTACCAGAAGTATATCAAAAACTTTAATTCCATATGTGCACCGTTAACTGAATTGACACGTAAAGGACATCCAGATCGCATTACATGGACACCACAATGTGAAATGACTTACCAAGAATTGAAGGAAAAGCTCACAAGTAAACCCATTTTGAAATTACCTGACTTAAGTCAAGAATTCATAGTAAGGACGGATGCAAGTAATATTGGGTTAGGTGCAACTCTACTACAGAAATCAGATGCATTGGATGGGGAATTAAGCCCAGTGGCATATGCTAGCAGAAAGTTGAATAAAGCTGAAATCAACTACTCAACTAGCGAAAAAGAATGTCTTGCAGTAATATGGGCGATAAAGAAATTCAATATTTATCTATATGGGAAGGCATTTAAGTTGCAAACAGACCACAAACCTTTATCGTTTCTAGCACAGGCTAGGCATGAGAACTCCAGGTTACTCCGATGGTCTTTACTTTTGGCTCCATATAATTTTAGCATTGAGTATATATCTGGAAAAACCAATTTGGGAGCGGATTTTTTAAGCCGCCATCCGTGTGATGAGAATCACCGTAAACCCCAGAAATAATAATAAATTTCTCTATGTGTATATAGAATAAAGGACTGACATATAATGTCTGTTTTAAGAGGGGAGGTGTCGTGGAATATTCTAATCCACATATATAAATTATTAGGTAAATATGAAGCCTAACAAATAAAATTAATAAAGAAAAGAGCAATGGTAAAATAACAGTGCTGTCACAAAGAAGGTACTCGAAATCCCCCTTGTTTTCTGCTTCGTCTGCAAATTGTAACGCTTTCACGTTGATAGTAAAAGCTTACTGTATTATACCCGCTTTCTTCAATGAAACGTGTGCTGTATTTCTTGGAAAAACATTGAGAGGCAGACTGCGTAATGACCTAAATTAATCCTAACATTAATTATACTGCGTTACCAAAACGAACGAACAGATGGACTCAAATAGAAAGAGAGAGGGGCGAATAAAATCAGGAACGCATGCAAAATTAAACATGCGTCTCGCTATTAATGCCACCCCCAACAAGCGTAACGCGATACACAATTACTACTATCACGCGTGTTAGGCTACATGCACTAACTTTTTCGGATGAACAGTGATAAAATACACTACCCTTCCCAGAGTTAGGTTTTAAAATCATAAAAAACGCTTATTAGGAAAGATAACAATAGATGGGTTTACGTTTGAAAACATTACAGTACCCAGACAGCACATCTTCGAAACAGGAGGTAGAAGAAATTGCATATTTTGAACGCAGCCACGTAGCTCTTTTAAATTTGGATATTTGGGTTCCTTAGGGCTTGCTGACAAAGAATATGTAAAACGTTACGCAAATAGTCCAGGAATTAATAAATTATAACCAAAATAAAATAGTGGGGATGCCTGACAACATGAAATCATTTCTGCTCATAAAATTTTTTTATAACGTGTTTGAAAAAACCTTACGTTACAGAAATAGCCTACCATGTAAACTCCAAATTGATTGGAGCGCAACAAATGAAAGACTAACCACGATTGGTCGGGCTATAAATACTATCTTGGTTGTTAGGGAGACGTAGGAAGGTAACATTTTTCAAACACTTGTCGAAACGTGGCTCGATTGGCCAGACTCGCTGATATAATCACTTAGGAGCGTTAGTTCGAAACCACTTGTTTAAATAAGCTTGATAAAGCAACAGTGCGTTGAAGCCAGCTCATATTTTTGCTAAATAAAAGCCTGGAACATAAGCAGATGGGAATTTGTGCCAGTAAATGTGCCAGAATTCATTGCTAATCAACGTATCTGTGTTTATTCTATGAATTGGGGTAAGCTTGAACCATTCAGTATCTTTTAATGAAAATTGAATGTGAATTGTTAATTTATGCCTGTATATATATGTGTAGTTCAGTGGCAAACAGGAGATAAAGCCTATAATGCTCCAGCCTGAACAGAGGGTGTCGGAGGAAAGTAAAACGGCATGGAATGGCCAAATAGTACACTGACACCTGGATTATTGATTAGACAGAAATAATGCTGGAAGTGCAGAGGCGTGGTAACCATTAAGGAGGTTAATACTGGAATAAAGTATTTCACATGAAGCTGATAGTTGGCCTAACGCTCTGAACTCAATGTTTGTGATGTGTTGTGATCAGTGTAAAAAGAGAGTATAAGTTAGTTATGAAGTAGAAGGTACATCCTTCTTGATTTCAGGGACCGTGGTCTTGATGGTACTGAGCAGCACCTGGTCAGAGCTTTGCTGAATCCAGAGTCGGACAGCATACTCCTTGGTCTTTTTAGCTATCAGTGAGGTGTCTCCAGAGCCCAGGGGAGAATTCGAGCAGAGGAGTCCTTTCCTGCCGCCATCACGCAAGATAAGCTGATTTGGCCAGCTGAGCTCAACATTATGTCCCCTCATCTTGAAATGACTTTGTAAAAATAACATTCAGAGGGGAATTTAATTGTCTTAATATCAGGAACTGAGAACATCTCCAATACTAGTCCCAAAAGACAAACTATTGAAGTCATGATGACAAATACCAACAGAGCTTGAACAAAACAAAACCAGTATTACCTCATATTACTACTACACAACTGACACACATAGGATATTTTTAATAATATATGTCACTACAATATTCATATTGATAAAGTCTGTACATATACTTGTAATTAAAATTGATTGTGATTCCTGGTTCCTTTGTATTTGAATCAGGACACATATACCTTTAGGACAACAATGAATACATATTGTTATTTGAAAAGTTATCAGTGACTCCTTAAGATATTCTCATAGAGTGTTATATGTATGTGAGTGTCACAGTGTTGTCAAGAGTAGTGGATTAAATTTAATTGTTTATCTGTCTGTTGTTGTGACTTACACTTCATCATACACATACCCTAGACACATAACGTAGTCATCACACTATTCCAGAATAATTCTGACTGAGATATATAGATATGTGGTAGCAAGTAAGGTTATCTATAATACACTACTCTTAATAGATATAGATACCTTCACAGCTGATCTCAGTCAGTACACTAAGTCCCCTATAAATATTTATAACATCCCACTTCACCACATCCACCCATGCTTTCTCCACTGTCTCGTTCCACCAGCGTGGTTGGATACAAGGTGTTTGAGCTGTCTTTTGTTTTGCAATTTGACGCAATATGTGCACAGGGCTACTAGTCATGTGGGACTGTATGATACTGGAAAGTCTGTTTCGGTTTCCTGTGTCTTGTGGTCTTTCCCTTTGCAATGAGTACTACACAGTGTATGTGATCCCTTTCTTGGGCTTTGTCGCAAAGTTGGGTCCAATGCATTGCAAACGTGGCTTCGTGTAGTTGACAGACCATTCACCGATCGCTTATCACGAGGCAGGCCGCTTACAAAATGGCGATATATCGACAAAGTGTCGATGAGACCTCGGCAATCGGCAATGATAAATAGGAGCTAAACGGAATCATTATGAAAAAGATTTCACCTTTTATTCCAGGAGAGGATTGGGCATAACTGTATGTAAGGAAAAACTGTAGGAAGTTATCAGTTACGGAGAACAATGCGTATTACGGCTGTTCACAGTTAAGCTGAAAGCCTATAAACCCACTTCTGTTCTACATATTTAAATCAACAAGTAACAGATTGTGAAAGTACATGGATTCATAACCCTCCACTCCCAAAGGAGCATAGGCCTTCAACAAACACATGCCAAGTCCTCCTGTCACGTGCCATCATCTCAAGTTCTTTCCATGTTCTCATCATCATTTTCACCTCTGTTTCCAACTCTCTTCTCCATGTACTTCTTGGTCTTCCTCTGCCTCTCTTGCCCTGGGGGTTCCAGAACAAGGACTGCCTTGTAATGCTATCAACAGGTTTCCTCAGTGTGTGTCCTATCCATCGCCATCGTCTTCTTCTCATCTCTTGTTCCACTGGCACTTGTCTAGTTCTTGTCATCAGTTCCACGTTGGTAACCTTGTCATACCATTTTAATCCCTCTATTCTACGCAAGCACCCATTTATGAAAGTCTGTAGCTTTTTGGTTGTTGTCTTTGTTGTTCTCCATGTCTCAGAGCCATACAATAGGACTGACTTCACATTTGAGTTGAAGATTCTTATTTTCGTGTTGGATCCTATTTCTCTTGATCTCCATATATTTCCCAATGCAATGAAAGCTCCTCTTGCCTTTTGTATTCTTATTTTGATATCGCTGTCTGTCCCTCCAACTTTGTCTATATTACTGCCAAGATATGTGTATGATTCTACATCTTGTATTGGTGTTTCTTCAAGTTCAACCCTGTTATCATTACCTGCATTTATTCGCATTATTTTTGTCTTTTCCCTGTGTATTTTCAGACCCAATTGCTGTGACCTCTCATCGAGTGTTTTCAATTTGTCCTGCATCTGATTACGGTTATGGGACAGAAGAGCCAAGTCATCAGCAAAATCCAGATCATCCAACTGCTTAGTCAGAGTCCACTGGATTCCATTTCTGTTGTGTGTTGTCGATGATCTCATAACCCAATCTATTGCCAGCAAGAAAAGAAATGGAGACAAGAGGCATCCCTGTCGCACTCCTGTTCTTATCCCAAACGGTTCTGTAAGCTGTCCTTCGTGAAGAACTCTGCATGTCATGTCTTCATATGTTTTCTTTATTAAATTAATGATCTTCAGGGGAACTCCATAATGCCTCATCAATTTCCAAAGTGATTCTCTGTCTACACTGTCAAATGCCTTTTCGTAGTCCACAAATCCGATGTATAGTGGTGAATTCCATTCCAGACTTTGTTCAACTATTATTCTCAAAGTGGCTATCTGGTCTGTACATGATCTGTTTTGTCGAAAACCTGCTTGTTCATCTCTCAGTTTCTTGTCTATGGACTCTTTTAATCTCTCAAGGATAATCCTGTTTAATACTTTTCCTGGCACTGATAGTAACATTATTCCTCTATAATTTGTGCACTCTTGTAAATTTCCCTTCTTAGGCAACTTAACCAGATATCCTTCCTTCCATTCTGCTGGTATCTCTTCCTTTTCCCAGACTTTACCAAGTAATTTATATAACATCTCTGTAGCCGTGTCGATATCTGCTTTGATGGCCTCTGCTGGAATGCCATCAGGTCCAGACGCTTTTCCATCTCTTAGAAGCTTTATGGCTTTCTTTATTTCTTCCTTCGTTGGTCTTTCACCGTTAATTTGTAGCTCTTCTTCTGCTGGCTGGATGTCCAGCGGTTTTGGTGTAGCTGGTCTATTGAGAAGGTCCCCAAAATATTCTGTCCACCTCTTCATTTGCTCTTGTATATTGCTGAGCAGTTTCCCTTTCTTGTCTTTTATGAGGCAACTTGTTTGCTTGTATTTCCCTGTTAGCTTCTTTGTGCTGCTATACAGTTCTCTCATATTTCCTTTGGCTGCAGCATCTTATGCCTCTCTTGCCAACTCCTCAATATACTTCCTCTTGTCTCTTTTGATACTTCTTTTTACTTCTTTGTTTGCTTCTGTGTACACTTCTTGAGCCTTGGCTTTGGAACTTCTGGTTTTGCTTGTGTTTAACTCTGCTTTCTTGTTTTTCCTGTCTTTTATCTTATTGATGGTTTCTGTTGTTATCCATGCTTTTTGTTGTCTTTCCCTTTTCCCCAGTATTTCTTCACATGTCTCCTTCCATACCGTTTTGACCTGCTGCCAATAGTCTTCTGTATTCTCTACATCTTCCAGCTGTTGTAGCACTTGGAATTTGTTGGATACTGTGACCGCAAATTTCTCTCTTGTTTCTTGATTTCTTAGCTGTCCTACATTAAACTGTTGTCTATAATTTTGCATTGTTGCATATCTCTTGAGTTTCATTTTTATTTTGGCTATCAGAAGATGGTGATCTGATGCCACATCTGCTCCTCTATATACCTTTACATCCTGCAATGATGATCTAAACTTCTTCTTTATGCATATATGATCGATCTGATTTTCTGTTCTATGGTCTGGTGATATCCATGTTGCCTTGTGTATTCTCTTATGTGGAAACATGCTTCCTCCTATAGCCAGTTGATTTGAAGCACAGAAGTTTGCGAATAGTTCTCCATTTTCATTCATTACTCCTAGCCCATGTTTTCCCATAACTTCTTCAAATCCGGTGTTGACTGTACCTATCTTTGCATTCATGTCACCCATCAAAATTGTGATGTCTCTTCTTTTTACTTTATCCATAATTTCCTGTAGTTTAGTATAAAATGCTTCTTTCACAGACTCTTCTTTGTCATTAGTTGGTGCATAACATTGGATGACATTTACATGAATTTTCTTTTTAGCTGTTTTGAAAGTAGCTGTTATTATTCTGGGTCCAACAGCTTCCCATTCAATGAGTGCTTTCTGTGCTTCTTTAGATAACATAAGAGCTACCCCTTCACTACATGGATAGGAAGATAGAAATAAATATATCGGCTGTATAAAACAAGATAGAAGGGAACAGTATGGATAATATATAAGCCGAGGATGAACAAGGGAAAGTTTCAGACAACGCACAAATCGTGTGAAATCGCTGTCTCGGGAAAAAAATTTCAGCCGGAGTATAGGCTGTGACGTCAGTGCTCTCCGATACGTCCGCCAGAGTCTTATAAAGAGCGGATCGTAAACTGAAAGGACGCACATTGAAATTAGGTTTGAGACATACTGACGGCAGAGATCGCCACTACGCTAATACCATCTGAATTGTGAGCGAATCGCCAGAAGTTTTTCAGTCAAGTGTCTGGAGTCTGAGGGTAAGCGAAATTATGAAACTATCATGTATAAAAAAATTTTTTTTGTTATTTCAGGTTCGTATAGACTTCACAAAATATATGCACGGAGAATATTCATTGATATATGTAATGTTAATTTTAGTATGATCTAAACATGTGCATTGTGGATGATTGTTGCTTATACAAAAATTAATCACAACTAGCCCCACAGTCAAATGTAGATAACGTCTATCACATTAATTGCTGTATCTCTTACGAAGAGAAGAGAAAGGCAGTCCCATGGCAGAGATTGTCATAGGCAAATGAAGTGTTAAAAGCTTCATCATGGAAGATATCGCTTTTACGAGGTTAGGTGACCAGTCTCCTTCCTTGCTGCCTTTTCCTTCCCTAGTTTGAGCGCACAACTGAGTGCCCATTTACAGCTGGTAAACTGGAGTGTTCCACAGCCAAGTCTCAATTCCAAAACTAGGTAATTGTACTACCGAAGAAAGCAACTTGATCAGTTGGTCACTCACTTTATCTAGTTGTGTATTAATTTGGTGTAGATGCTAAGAGTGGCATCAGTATTTAAATTTGTACCCGATGTAGTTGGAAAGATCAAGTTATAAAAAATTACAGGATGTACAGGAGAGGAATAAACCAGATGATAATTATTACTGAGAACGTAAATACTAATCCTGTATCATTGAAATGATGTTATTTGCTATGACTGTATAACTGTGACATCTGATGACTGACTAGTCTGACATATGTGCTAGTCAGTTACAATTAATTGAAATGTTAATGCTTCTGTATCACTGAAATGAGGTCCTTACTTACTATGATTGTATAATGGTGACATCTGATGACTGACTGGTCTGACATCTGTGCTAGTCAGTTACAAGTCTAGCCAGATACTAGCCAAGGCTGAACTGATGTTTCAGGTTCCATGAAATAACTCAAACCAGACTGTCCAGTATCAGAAGCCTGTGTTGTTCATCAGAGGCAATCCCACAAGAGTGCAGGACCCCAACGAGTGAACTTCAACTGGTCATTGGCATCTCCAGGCTGGGTCTACCAATACTGATATATAAACAACAGACAGTCCGTGTCAGCAGGATCACGAGTCACAGATAAGTGTCCATTTATGACACTGACTACCAATATATATGAAACAACAGCGATAGTGGATTCAAATCATTATAAACTTCAGTCACATGATGACAGTAATGTGTAAAGTCAGAGGACTAAGAACAGTGATACAGTAAAAGTGATTCCAGTTTTCAGTAACTTTATTATTCAAGATCTTGAAGTCTAAACAGACAATAATAGTAATTGTGTGAATATTTTTTATATATTTTAATGCTCTTTTCCAACTAGCAGAAATAGAATATTAGTGTACATATTAAAATATTTTTACTGTACCTGAGGAATTATTCACTTCTTACATTTGTGGTTAAAGTGAATGTTCATTTTATTTATCCCCTAGACATTTAGTAATCATAAGATAGTCACAGGGAGGAGACACCTTAAATCCTGGTACAACTTCTTACCAACTGGCCAGGGTTTTCACAGTCTGACTATTCCTATGATATCAATATACCAGTGCTTATTTCTAAGACTGGGGTATTACTTGTAAGACCAGAACTCTTTACTGGCATTCTATTCTGGTAGCATATGAGATACCTGGTTATCCGTCTACCAACCCTATTCTTACCTAAATAAATAATTTGAATAACCTCCCGCTACAGGCTTGCAATACATCCCAACGTGCAAAGGTTGTAGCAGCACCAGAAATCAATGCCAGATCTATGACACAATCAGTATCCACTGGTTTAGTTGCCTGTCTTGTTGGGCGTCCATCATTTAAGATGGACAGGTTTGTGCTGAGTAAAGCCTCGCTCAAGGCAACACTCTGTCTATTTTCCGTGACATTTTTCCACTCCTTAAACATAGCTTAACTGGGGAGGCCAAGATGGAAAGAATGAACAAGAGCTGGGACACTGCAGGAAGGATGGCCGCCGACCGAACAAAGTGGAAGCAGTTTGTTGCTGCCCTACAAGATGCCACCAGGCTTGATGGCCACTGACTGCTTTGAAAGTTGGCTGCTAAGGATCAAAGAAGAAGACCTAGCATTAAAATCACCTGCATTGAGATACCTTTTGTTAGGTTCTTCTGACTATTTCACCAGGAACTCCCAGATATCTTCTTTATGCAGGCAATCTACATGAGCATGTAAATTGAATATTTGCCATTCCTGACCGCTTATTCGCAGTGCAATCGTCTGCAATTCTGCATCCTCATTAGAGTGAAAACTTGTATGTAGCATGCATAATGGAGTTCATTTTTCACATACATCGCTTGGATATGTCTGCCAGGCCCACAAGGATTTGGTAACATCTGTACCCTGGGCAATTGACAAAAGAATTCTCTTTTAAACTGGTCTCCCAGATCATGAGTTTATTGAAATCATAGATGATTGTTTGTATAAAGGCTGCTATTTGGTAGACGCTTCATCAGTTCCATTATCCCATACGCTTATATTTCATAAAGTCTGTCCACTTTCTTCCTTGTTTTTCTTTTATCGGCTCTTCTTTTTCTCTTTCTCATCTTCTCTTCCCTACCTTGACTTCTACATCCACGTTTCTTCCTTACATTTGCCAAAGGCATCGGCGACAGAGCACGATTTTGTAGCGCCCGAGATGATTCTGGTTTTTTGTACAATCCATAGTATGCTTGCAAGATATGGTGGAAATATTCGGTCACCCTGGTAGAGCCACCATACCAGGGAAGAGGCAAGGGATGTTCCTTTGGAAGCCTATCTGCCTGGTGCTGCCCCACTCACACCCCAGACAGCCAATGTACTAGACTACTTTCCCAGTAACCATCCAGTCTCTCAGCCCATTGGATCACCTTAGACTTAGGGTCATTAACTAATGACTGTGATACCGTGATTGAAGATGCCTTGACTTGAGTTTTACAACACTTATTACCAGCACTACGTAAACACTGCAAGTGAAGACATTTGTTGATGGCTCAATTATTGTGAAAATATGTGTAGTCATTTTTTGTGAACAGAATCTGCATAGCCAAAATGGCTGATAGTGTCATTGTGCTGAATTTTTATAAACATACCCCCATTCAGGCATTTCTATAAATGACAGACATCGATCGTTGCACAAAAATGGAGGATGTCTTCTCAGATGAACCTTCCGACTCACACCAAGTCAATGACAGTAAAAAAAACTCATCAAAGCAGGCTAAAAACCTCATATCACAAAAATGCGTCAGATATCTTGGGCGGAATCGAAAATTCACTAAACATTTTAAAACTGGCTTAGATCTGCTTACTCGGAGCAAGCAAGAGAATATGCACACCATCATAGCTGGCAGACGCTGGAGCTGGGTTGGCCATGTCCTCAGAAGAGACCCCGGTGCCATCACAAGAACAGCTATGTTATGGACCCCTGAAGGAAAACGAAAGAGAGGCCGACCAAAAACAACTTGGCGGAGGACTGTGGAGGCTGAGATGCAAAGAATGAACCAGAGTTGGGGCACTGTACGAAGGATGGCCGCCGACCGAGTGGAATCAATTTGTTGTTGCCCTACAAGACGCCACCAGGTGTAATGGCCACTGACTGCTTTGACGGTCAGCGGCTAAGGATCAAAGAAGAAGAAGATGATAAAACATATAAGAAGGTAACGTGCTGCAGTAAGCACGACCAGCATGTAAATGAACTGCATTTTTCTAGTTTCTGGAACACAGCATGTCTTGAGTTTACTAATTACTTTATATATAAAAGAAAAAGGTAGTCCCATTTCAGATACTGCCATATAGCAGTGCGAAGAGTTCGAAACTTCACCTATACGAGATCCGAACATCATGAGGTGCGCAAGTACTACTGTTGTTATATATATATTGTACAATTATCCCTAATTGTTTCCCCTGCCCAGCATTATCCCTTTCAGAACTTAAAAGCCATCGCTAATTCCTGGGAATATAATTATAGTGAAAATATAATTAACATTAATTAACAGTATGAAAGCACAACTGACAAAAGCATCAACATAACAATCATTGGTTCTATTCAGTTAAATACTTTTTGTCCCTCAACCACTTGGTGATAATTGGTATGTTTGTGTTCATCCACTTGATGTTGCTGGCCACTTTTTCCAGTGCTTGGTCAAACGCACGCTCGCCTGATCCCAAGTTCCCACTTTCAATTTGCTTGAAGGCAGAAACCTGAACCAATCAAAATTAATGTGACAGATTACAATGATTGGTTACTAGAAAAAAAAATGAAAAAGACCTAAACAAAAAGGTAGACCTTGGATGTAAAAATAAATTTTTTTTAAAAATTAAAGCAAAAAGGAGAAAAAAATAAAGAAAAAAAAAATAGACCACAGCTGCAAGAATAAAATATATACAAAAATATAAAAAGAAGAAAAATATATAAATACAAAGAAAAGACAGGAAATAAGCAAATAACTGCAAGAGAAGGTGACAAGTAAACAAAGAATTATACAGTAAGTAAACAAAATAAAAACAAGAAGAAAGAAGACAAACAAAAGCTAGAACAAAAGTGCCTGATCATGAAAACAAGAAAAGAAACAGTAAGACAGCAAATGTCTTCACAACTACACCAAGTGCTGATTTTTGTAACTGACAACAACAGTAGTTAAGAAATTATTACTACCTACACCAACATTGTCTTAACTAGCTCATACCTCTTTTAGTTCAAAGTCTGTATTGAAGGACTCTGTTACTGCTCCAATGACACTGCTCCATGCAAAAAATGAGGCCCCAAACCTGTAAGAGATACAGTTTATGGTTATGTAAACTTTATCATCTGGCATGTGAATTGCATCAACTTGCGTATGAACTACATCAAATAGTGTGTGAATTACATCAACATGTGTGAATATACTTGTCTTTGGACTATTCAACTTGTGTGTGAACTACTTGAACTTGTGTTAATCCATGTTAATTATATGACTTTGTGCGAATATAATGTCAACCTATGTGAATATTATTAACTTGTGTGAGCAATACATCAGTCAGTGTGCAATCTAAATCAATATATTTGCAAAATATGTGAACGTGTGGGTAAACTGCATGAACCTGTGTGTGAATTTGTAATTTACACTAGCCTGTGTGAATTACATTAACTTGTGTGAGCATTACATCAACCTGTGTGCCAACACAATCAACATATACTACTGGACAAAAGTTAAGGGCCACCAAGAAAAACTCCACTATGGACCAAATAAATGCAACCAGGTGTAAACAATTTATTACAAAATAAAGTTGATTCATCCATGGAAAAGATCAGTCAAGTGTTTTTTAATAATGTGTGACTTACTAACAAAAAGAAATTCAACTCACTTTTTCACCTTTTGAACTAGTGGGGCGTGTTGCAAAAACCACGAGTTTTTGCAGCAACAATGGCAATTTTTAATTGATTGGCAAACTGTAAAGACGAGTGAAAATGTCATTAAAACTGAGCTCAGAGAAATGTGTAGGCTATTTATTTCTGTGTGCACTAGGTTAATTTTTTTTAAATGTCCAAAAACTGGGTCACTTTAACCCGCACGTGAAAATTGCCATTGTTGCTGCAAAAACTCGTGGTTTTTGCAACACGCCTCACTAGTTCAAAAGGTGAAAAAGTGAGTTGAATTTCTTTTTGTTAGTAAGTCACACATTATTAAAAAACACTTGACTGATCTTTTCCATGGATGAATCAACTTTATTTTGTAATAAATTGTTTACACCTGGTTGCATTTATTTGGTCCATAGTGGAGTTTTTCTTGGTGGCCCTTAACTCTTTGACTCCAGACCAACGCTCTGAGCGTTGCTAAATTCAACGCGCCGTGCCAGAGCAACGCTCACAGCGTGGTTTTTAGTTTATCACGCATAAACCTTAATAATCGTCCGTTTAATGCAGTTCATATATTAAAACTCGTAGAATGACTTCCGCTACTATCTAAACAACTAATTTGACTGTAGTTAATCAGCACATGTGCTCGTGTTTTGATGTTATTATCACAATTTGTGTGAAGATTTGCGTGTTTGCGTTTTTCGTTGTTGTTGCTAGAGAAATATGTCTCGCTTTATATTTACATTTTCTAAGTCTCCTAAGCAAATAAATGTGTCAAACTACTTTGAAACATTGCTGACATTGATGATGATTGTTTGGTAGTCACAGTTTGTTGTCAAAATACGGAATCTGTGCAGAAAAGCTAGACACACTAGGTTTAGTTGATGAGTGGGCGTAGTCGTATTCTGGCCGATCAAAAAGCAACAAAACTAGACCTACCGTAACATCTAATCACTAGTTCTTGGTAGATGATAAAGCTAGGGATACAATTAAAACATTAAACAAGAGTAAAAAAGTTTTTATATGACGTTATTCTTCTTTATTTGTTTGAAAATTACGTAATGCACGATTGCATAATTTATATTTTTCTTACAAAGGACCACGGAAAAACTGGTGTGAATAACACTAAATGTACTAATTGTGGCCATAAGCATGTTTTTTTAAACTTGTATATGGATTAACTTGATGTTTGAAGACTAAAAAGAAAGTTTTATTGTCTACAACAGTAATTTGTCTTTGGTAAGATCGTATTCTACAGTCAACTTTTTAGCGTTTTTCAATTTTACATGCAAAATGTTTTAAGTATACCGAACATACTTGTGTTAACACTACCAAAGACATTATATATTTGAATTCTCTATCAATTTCCCTACAGTTTGGTATATAATAAGTACATGTTCAAAGGAAAATTCACAAACAAATTTAGACTGAAAGATGAACACTTCACTCTATAAAATTCTGCCCACAAAAAAAGTCTGGCACAGCGTGCAAAATAACTCTGGAATGAAAGAGTTAACTTTTGTCCAGTAGTATATTTGCAAAACATATCAGCCTGTAAATAAATCACATTTGTCATCTACATCAGCTTGTTAGTAAATTACATGTGTGAAAAACTACATGAACCTGTTTATAAATTATATTGCGCCATGTTAGAACTGCATCAGTTCACATGCAAACAATACATCTTCTTCAACTTAAGTCAAATTCCACTCTGCAAATGTAGGTTTTATTATTGCTGGTTATTCTCATGGTACTTAATTAGTTTTCTTGTCATATATCATGTTTGACTCTTTGGATGTTTCACAATGAAAAATGGGTTGCCAACCTGTAGTTCCTGACCTTCAAGTCCATTCTTTGAAATATCGTTCCCCAAGTGTTTACAATGTCAAGCCTTTCAGTACTTTATACCTCTCTTTTAAAATGTTTCTCTGTATTCTTACACCATTTTGTTTTCACCCTATCATCTCTTTTGAGGTTTAACCATTCTCAATTCTAGATGTCAAGGGATAAATTCCTTCGTAGTGAATTTGTTTTCATTGCTCATTTCTGTTCTTTTTTAAATTTGCTTCTGTATCGTTTAAACTTTTACTGGTCTTATTTACTGTCATCATTCTTTGTTTCAGTCCCTTCATAGCTTTCTGGTGAAGCTTTTTACAGTGCAACGACAGGACAGGCAAATGGATGAATCTATGAAGCAGTGAGGATCAACCTAATTATTACAGTTTTTCTTATGTTTTTATGGTATATTGTTTTAATAACGTGTGGTTCTTGTGGGACTATGGTGCCAATTAAATTTTCAATATTCACTTCTTCTTAGATAGTTTTTGCAGTAACATTTTATACTTTGCTGTTAAAATTTCTTGCAATCCAGCAGAAAGTGTCTCTTTGAAGAATTATTTGCAACAAGACCTATACAATTCCCAGACTTACTGTTCTTTAAGGTCAGCAAAGTTGCCCCTGAAGAAGTTCCATGCCAGAGATCTGCCAATTTCATTCCTTGCCACACTGGAAACAACAGTGAGAGCATCCTGTTTACGGATTGGAGAGTTCTCCTGTAGTATGACTGTCATGTAGCTGGAGGAAAATAACATTAGCTGTAAATTAACTCATGCAAGTCAACAATGCAAAGGCACAAAGGTGGAACAGTAATCTAAATAGGAACATGGAATTCTGATAAGATAAAGAGCCATAACGATTAGAAAAAAATGAAGCAGGCGATAATATAAACTTTCATACTTGCAGACAATAGGAAGAAGGGTATAATCTTCCTTCAGTGGTTTCTTGGGAAATATTTGCCAGAATGAAAACCCAAACTTGGGCTGTCAAATTGTCCTATGCCAAAATTATTTTGCACTGGGCCTTTTTTGTTGAGCAATTTCACTTAAATGATTAATTTTTATCACAAAGAAATACACAGAAATTATACGTGAATAATAATTCATTTGAATGAGAAAATGAGTAGGTTAGAAGTGTTAAAGTAAGAACATAAACTTACTGATTGAGAATCCAGGGCTGTTTAGAGCATGACATAGCAGACAGAAGGTTGGCTTTTTCTGATGCAACATCAACTTCGTTGTACATCTGAATGCAAATAAGTAGTCAATTAATGGGTATGCAATGGCAATGTGCTGATAGACATCAAGATTATATATTTTTTACACTGTGTCTCAGCTCAGAATAGAAATAGCTGCAATGAAACACCAGGTGTCACAGAAAACAAGAACAATGCATACTGACGATAACGACAAATGGTATCTAATGTAGGCCTACTTTGTTTTGACACGACATGTACTAAATATTTTTCAGTAGACATGTTGGAAATTAGAGACTTCACTTAAACTATGTTTCAGATTTATAAGTTATGGTAGCTAGTTACCTTCCTTGCTAACTCAGAGCAGAGTATGGTCATCGTCATCAGCTGCCATCTCCACAACGAAGGTTAGCTGTAATGGATCTCCAATGTCTTGTCTCTTGTCTTCGTGGTGCACTCTGATAGACTCTTTCCTGTCCATCTCTTGATGTTATCTTTTCACTTATACCGCTGTCTTCCCCTTGCATGTTTGCCTTCAACCCTCCCTTTTATTATAGCCTTCTGCAGGGTGTTATGCCTTTTTATGTGGCCAAAATATTTTAGCTGCCGAACTTTGATCTCCCTCATTAGTTCTCTTTTCATACCTAGATTTTCTAGGACCTCCTTATTTGTTTTCTTCTATTTCCATGAGATACACCCCATTCTTCTATAAATCCTCATTTCAAGAGCCTCAATTCTTTCTTCCAAATGCTTATTCATCGTCCATATTTCTACACCATACAGAAATGCAGAATATATATAACACTTTATGATTCTCAGTTTTAATTTGTGAGATAACTGTTTAGATGTCAGTGTATGTTTCATGTTGTTGAATATAGGCTAGCTTTGGAGTATGGTACTCATTTTTAAAGTTTCTTAGACAAGACCTGTGTTTTAACCAGGTCCTTTTGCCTCAAAAAGCAATTACCGTAAAATCTCGCGTATAATACGCACGCGTGTATAATATGCATGCTTGCTTTAGCTCAACATTTTCTGGTATAATGGACATTCCTATATAATACGCACTTCACAACCAAGCTTAATATCAAAACAGATTGAAGACAAAGAGAGCGAAATGCGTTTTGCAACAATGTCTGACACCACAAGAAAACACATAGCACATTCAATTTCGCGCCATTTTCACTGTCAAATTGTGACAAAAACTTGACAGACTTTTCAATGTACGTTACTTTCGATATTGAAAATGACGCATTTTTTAGTACTCGCATATTATACGCACCCGAGTTTTAGTGGGTAAAAATTATTGTATTATACGCAAGATTTTATTGTACTCTAATCATTCTGCCACTCTCTGGCAAACATACACTTGGTATTGTCAATAACATTCAGCCTTGAGGTACATGGGTGAGATAACATATTAGTGTATTACCACTGTAGGTATTATTGATATAACATATCAGTGTATTACTGCTGTAGGTATTATTGATATAACATACCAGTGTATTACCGCTGTAGGTATTATTGATATAACATACCAGTGTATTACTGCTGTAGGTATTATTGATATAACATACCAGTGTATAACTGCTGTTGGTATTATTGATATAACATACCAGTGTATTATTGCTGTTGGTATTATTGATATAACTTACCAGTGTATTACTGCTGTAGATATTATTGATATAACATACCAGTGTATTACTGCTGTTGGTATTATTGATATAACATACCAGTGTATAACTGCTGTAGGTATTATTGATATAACATACCAGTGTATTACTGCTGTTGGTATTATTGATATAACTTACCAGTGTATTACTGCTGTAGATATTATTGATATAACATACCAGTGTATTACTGCTGTTGGTATTATTGATATAACATACCAGTGTATTACTGCTGTTGGTATTATTGATATAACTTACCAGTGTATTACTGCTGTAGATATTATTGATATAACATACCAGTGTATTACTGCTGTTGGTATTATTAATATAACATACCAGTGTATAACTGCTGTAGGTATTATTGATATAACATACCAGTGTATTACTGCTGTTGGTATTATTGATATAACTTACCAGTGTATTACTGCTGTAGATATTATTGATATAACATACCAGTGTATTACTGCTGTTGGTATTATTGATATAACATACCAGTGTATTACTGCTGTTGGTATTATTGATATAACATACCAGTGTATTACTGCTGTTGGTATTATTGATATAACTTACCAGTGTATTACCGCTGTAGGTATTATTGATATAACATACCAGTGTATAACTGCTGTAGATATTATTGATATAACATACCAGTGTATAACTGCTGTAGGTATTATTGATATAACATACCAGTGTATAACTGCTGTAGGTATTATTGATATAACATACAAGTGTATTACCGCTGTAGGTATTATTGATATAACATACCAGTGTATAACTGCTGTAGATATTATTGATATAACATACCAGTGTATAACTGCTGTAGGTATTATTGATATAACATACCAGTGTATTATTGCTGTAGGTATTATTTTTCATTGCCTGGTCCATGTATCTGATTAAGTAATTTTTGTATGAAAATACATCCACAGATTTTGGTGCACAATAAAATATAGTTTTATAGCAGTCTTACTTAACTTAGTCGTTCCCCTTCTACCGTGAGGTGTGGAGGTTTGGAAGAGAGAGCGCCAGACTATCCTATCGGCTGTCTTCCTCCTGGCCTGGTTCCATTCTAGTCCTCGGTCCTTCAAAGATTGTCTAATGTTCTCCTCCCAGCGGACTCTGGGTCGTCCTCGGGGTCTGGATCCCTGGCTCTTTGTTTCCCATGCTTGTCGTGGTAGCTGATTTTCTCCCATCCTGCAGACATGGCCAAACCATCTTAGTTGGGACTGTTCTACTTGGGTCTGCACGGGGTGGGATTTTAGGCTCGTATCGTTTGGTTGCGGACCATGTCTCTTCTTGTTACTTCAACCTTCTTCCTCAGATACCTCATTTCTGAGGTTTGGATCTGGCTTTTGTGGGTTGTAGTCATTGCCCATGACTCGCATCCATATGTCAAGACTGGGACATAGGTGGAGCGGCAACAGCCATTTTGGTTTCTTACCAACCTCTCTCTTGCTGAGGAATCCTCAATTTATGGCCTGAAAAAGTTTCCCAGCTGCTGCTTTTCGAGTGGCCAACTCTTCTTTGATGCCTATATAGCAGTCATCCAATTAAATATTGCTTGAGTGCCAGCCAACTAGTTTTTCTAAAGAATGGACCAAGTTGGAAGAAAGTCATGAGCTACCTGAAGTGTGAATATACAAAAGAAATGTGTGGTGGAGAAACATGGACCATGATCAAGGAGTTTGAAGAAAGTCATGAGCTACAAAAGAAATGTGTGGTGGAGAAACATGGACCATGATCAAGGAGTTTGAAGAAAGTCATGAGCTACAAAAGAAATGTGTGGTGGAGAAACATGGACCATGATCAAGGAGTTTGAAGAAAGTCATGAGCTACCTGAAGTGTGAATATACAAAAGAAATGTGTGGTGGAGAAACATGGACCATGATCAAGGATTTTGAAGATGTCATGAGCTACCTGAAGTGTGAACATACAAAAGAAATGTGTGCATTTTATGGAAATAAAAGCTAATAAATAAAAAGCCCCTGGAAAACTATGAATAGATATAGAAAGAAGGTCATCAAAATCAGACAGATTATAATGAAACAATAATGGATCAAAAGGCATTTTGCAAACAGACAAGAATTTGTGTAGTCTAAAAGCTGGGAGGAAACATTAAAATATGAACACAAATTTGTCAACTTACGTCTAAAGCAAACTTCCACTCATCCCATCCACCATTGGCTATCGCATAGCAGTAGACTACAGTCTTGATGTTTGGATTAATCCTAAACACCAGGGAAGTCGGCACAAAAAAAGATAGCATAAGTACCTATTATGTGTTATGGCATAAATGCTGTATTTATTTCTTTTATCAGAATAAAGAAATGACATCTGTCATTTACCATATAATAATGAAATTCAGAGACAAACAAACAAACACTGTCATCAAACATACTGATGATTGTGTCCTCATCATAATTCTTATGTCAACACAAACAAGATCACTCTTTCATTATGATCATTAAATCAATTTTTCTATCTTAATCTCTCTCTTACTCAGTCCTTCAACTCAAAATGGACATCTCAGCAGACTTTGATCCATTCATAATTCACCATTAACTGTGGCATATAAGACAACTTGGCATATGTCGACCTGGCGTATTTTTTTTTTTAACCAGCGGCACTTGGGCTTTCAGCCCTTCGGCCCAATGACATATCATTGCAAGGCTGGGGAGTCTGTGGACTTTCATTCCAACCCGGTCAGGAGCTTCGCTCCTTCCCATCCACAGAGGGTTTATCTCAGGAGCCGTTCAGGTTATTCAGTCAAAATCCCGGTCGATGACACACCTACAAATGCCCGCGCTCGGGCTTGAACCTTGAACACCAGATCTCTAGCGCAGTGTGGTAACCATTACACCAGCGTGGCTCCCTGACCTGGCATATAAGTCGACCTCTAGATTTTTAGCTTAAAACTCTGGTTCAGGTCTATATTTGCCATAAGTCAACCATCAAAACATACGGTAGACTACTGGCAGGCTATTACTGAAAGGTGGATATAGTATATGGTAGCCTATGGCAAAAGAATACAATACCCAACACGAAGTTGGAACTTCCAGTGGTTTGGGCGTGTACACAGACCTCTTTATATCAGTAGATAGACAGTATTTACAGCAGGAGTTTGAAGGATGAATGTGATTATACATGCTTTAATTTTCAATAAAATATAACTCTCAAGCTAAATTAATTTTGGAGTTAAAATTAGATAAAATTTGGCATTTTATACTCGCCCTATGTCACCCCCTAGTTCTGGAAAGTTTTTCAGGCATAAAAAGAAGATTTATATGCCACAATTTATGGTAACTTGTTTTAAAAATCTCTCCTTTCCTCCTGCTTACGGGTTATGGCTGTGATTATTCATCCACTGATGATACTGTTTACTGACTTCTTCAAGGCATGGCTGAATACCGTAATAGCAAGACTGCCCGGCAATGAGAGACTGTGTGGCCCTGTAAGTGTGAAAGAAAGCAGGGTGATATAATGATGGATTATCAAATTTACACATTTACAAAATTAACTGACTCGTATTTACATTAATAACTTCAAGTATAATTAATCAATCTTCACATGAATCTCTTCATGATGTTCTTCACATACTTGCGATTACAATTTTACAGCTGTTTTTTTTTTTTTGTAAAAGAAGAAAACACCAGAATAAGGAACATCTGTAAATAAAGATAATAACACATTTTAAAATAAAGACAAGAAAGGACATTTGTAAATAAAGGTAAGGATACATTACATTTGTAAATAAGACAAGAACTAAAAAATATTTGTAAATAAGACAAGAAAAAAACACATCTGTAAATAAATATAAGAATAAATCCCATTTGTAAATAAATATAAGAGTAAAGCCCATTTGTAAATAAATATAAGATTAAAACTCAGTAATTATTTTCACATCCTAACATGTCTGCTATTTAATCAGTTTTTAACCGCCAATCAACCTATCAATGAACAGCATTAAAAAAAAAAAACACTCACACATCTAAATGTCCTGGCCTGATGGTCACCAGCCCAAAGTTATTGAAGGTGCCATTCAATTGGTCTCGCATAAAACTCTAAAAACAGGGACAGTTTAACAATAAAACAATTTTCTGTACACATGTACATTACAAATTGTAAAGTTGTTTCATTTCATTTTTTTAAAAACTGATCACACCATTCAAAAGTTGCTATATTGCTACTGTAGAACCGTAATGTTACAGTTTCTTCTATAACAACTTAGTCTAGTCCCTGATCATAAGACCCGTAGGAATGTTGAAGTGGACGAGTTTTCTCTTCAGATCCTGTTAGGGCATGCCTAAAGGAATGGTAAAATCTTGGGTAGACATCTGGCAACCTGGGCTTACGTTTTATAGGACACCATTTTGTTTTTGGCATATTCGTGCAGTGGCTAGTATTGAATTTCGTAATTTTCTGTTCTTGTCAGTATACCTATACCAAATCTGACATGTCTGTTTTTTATTCCTGATAAAATATCCTATGATAAGACTATTTTGGCAGTAATAAAACAAGTTTGTGAAAATCTAACCATTTTTATACTTTATCAAGAAGGAAGAGACAGTGATAAATATGGGAGCCGCGCTAGCGTAGTGGTTACAACACCGCTCTGGCGACCGGGTGATACAGGATCAAACCCGGGCGACGGCATTTGAGGATTTTTCGTCGACCGGGATTTGGACTGGATTAACTCGAGACCTGGCGAGGACATTTGAAGGAAATAAAGGGATACTCACGTAAAATCAATGTCAGGTTAGACATAAATAATAACCTGAGATTTCGCCTCGAGTATTAGCGGGCGTACGAAAAAAAAAAAAAAAAAAAAAAAATGTTGCAAGCTGTTGGAGGGTTAACAAACCAAAGTACATTGACATGGTCTGGCATTCATGCAATCATCTCAAAAGATAATGTTCTGCTAAAACATGTCTGTTTTCTCCCAATACTGCCTTACCCAGTGACAGCATACAATAGTGTGTATTCATGCATGAAGAATTTTCAAAGCTTGCTTTTATATCTCAATCAATAAGCACTGCCAGTTACATGTGATGAAGGCGTTTTCCACAGTGCCACAGAAATTCAGTTGGTTACAAATGAATTCCCAGACCTTGTGCTACTCCTGGGATCCTTCCATATGACTAAAATTCTACTTGCATGTATTGGAAAATACATAAACGGCAGCAAGTTCGAAAACGTCCTTATTGTTTGGTCCAAAAGAAGCAGAGAGAGTCCTTAAAGGTAGCAATTATGTAAGGTCAGTGGAAGAAATGTTTATGCTAGCAGAAGTGGTAGAGAGGTTTAAATGGAAAGCAGTTTTGAGTACAATTGAGGATGATGCTGGATTAGCTACACAAGTTGATGATGTGCTCAATGCTATGCAACACTCAACAACAGAAGACACGCAACTCAAGTTCCAAGAGCTGATCACAACATCAGAAGAAACATTGAAATCGTTGTATGTTTTCACACAGGAAGAAGTTAAGAATTCTGAGCAGTGCAAATATCTGGAGGGATTCTTGCATCTGATAAGTCTTTTAAAGAACCTCATAAGAGAGGACAGGGAGGGGAACTGGAACCTCTAGCTGCAAATGGTGAAGGATGTCCTTCCAATTTTTGATAGAGTCAACTATTTGAGATGTTCTTCGAGCAAATGCTGAATTTTGAGACTCATCATCCTGAGGCATTTGACCGGTTCAAAAAAGGTCATTTTGTTGTTCGAAGAACAAATGGAACGTTTAATGCCGTGGGTGTCGACACGGCTCTCCAACAAACAATAAACCACTCAGCCGGAGAGATCATTGGCCACACAAAAAGGAAAGAATGCATTGCTGAATGGGAGCTTGCTTACCATGAAGTCCTCCTCACAAGATAAACATTTAAGGGCTGCTGATCATTACACCAGTTATGTGCTGATAATGCACCAGGAGATAACAGGAAGCCTCAGAAATAGAATGGAAGCCAACATCCAACAGACGCTCCAGTATATTGAAAGCAGAGAAAACCCATACCTTAGAAAAGGTGAAGTTAGGCTTCACAACATTCTAACCAGTGCATTTGTTCCAGCATTGAATGCTAAGAAGATGCTCCAATTTTTTATGACAGCACAAGATGTTTGCTTCACGTTTTGAGAGGAAAGGTTTATAACCTGCTCAAAACCACTTTCAGCACCTATTCACCAGCAAAAACTTCCCACTTTTCTAAGTGTAGCTCAACCAGACATGCAGACAAAAAAATCAAACTGTGAAAAATGCCATCAAAGATCATTTGCAGGTTCAGAGAAAATCTGATATTGCCAAGGAGAGAGGAATGACAATGGCAGAAATTCTTACCTACGATTTTTCACCTTCATCTTTATTAGATGAGTATGGTGCTATTACCAAACCCATGAAGTCTCAACTCATGTCTGAGTTGACAAAAAAATTAGATACCACAGACAGAAATGTCCAAAAAGAGCATACCCTGAAAACCAGTGTTGTTGTTGATGTCATGAATCAGTTGCGAAGGTTGCCAGTTACAGGAAATGATATATTTGAAGACCTGTTTACAATCCTTGACAGTAATGCGAATAATGTTTGCAAATTCAGTCATGCTGACTATGTTTTTGACAGCTACCTTCAATCATCAATCAAAAATGCTGAGAGAGAAAGAAGATCTTCGCAACCACTACCACTGACTTCCATTGCTATCACTATGAAGCTTCCTGTGCAGATGGCAAGATTTTTGGCGTCACTTGACAATAAAAGTTGGATTCAAGATGCCCTGCGCGAGTTTCTGAAGACGGTTTCAACTAATTGACAATGGAAAACAATCATTAGCGCCGTGTTGCTTGAAAGTGAACCTACTCCGGCGTTAGCAAAAGATGGCAGATTCACACAAATCAAGGATACTCTTCAAGTAACTGTTGAGGAGCCTGACTTACGTATTATTCCTCACATTTTCCATGCAGTTAAACAAGGGTTGCAGCGTGTCGTTGTACTTTCAAACGACACATATGTTTTTGTGATACTCTTTCATTTCTACAAGTTTCTTAATGAAAATGGACTCTCTGAACTATGGATGAGAAAGTCGGCATTAGATATCATACCAATCCATACTCTTGTAGACTCAGCATTAGATATCATACCAATCCATACTCTTGTAGACAACATAGGCGCTGCCACAGACGTCCTTCTTGCTACCCATTTTATTACAGGATCTGATGTGACCAGTAAGATAGGCACCAAAGTGTCATCAATCAAGGCAGAACCAGAAACATATCTGCACAACTTTGGTTGGCGTCTTCCTCAAAGTACTCAATCCTTTAAGCTTGATGAGGTGTGACATTTTGGGTTGATCTCTGCTTCACTACGGCAGTAATCGGTTACATTTGTTGTACTGACTAATTACATGCTTTTAAATGGTCGGCACCTCTTTCTGTCTCTGCTATGTAGCAGATATTTTGTATTTTCAAACATTCTTTCACTCCTTTCAGTAATAATTCGTTTGTCTGTTTACCTGACCATCCCTGCTGAGAGAGTAGACTGGTGATGCAATATTGAACGACAGTCATGTTGGTAAAATTCTCGTGTACCAAACCTTGGCCGCGCCGGATTAGCACGACGTACGCCCAGCCAGTTTATTTAGCGCTGATATGGTGATTGGGATTCCATAATTACTGTCATGAAGAGGCACAGCCCAGATGGTTACATGAGGGTCGGTGTTTGTACAGGGACGGGGAGATAAATTATCCGACTTCGGACATATTACAGACATGCCCCTTGAAGACGGAATGAGGTAATAGCACCCGGATAGCAGTATAATGAAGATATTACTTGAGATAAAAGTAAGATGGTGTATTTGTAGGCATTGCAGAGAATGCAATCGGATATTATATTGCCATATATGGGAGAGGTGACCTCTGCATTACGTGCAGAATTTTTCCTACGTGGAAATATTTTTAATTACCCCACAAAACACGCATGTTTGAAACGATTGGCGCTCTGCTTTACATCGTAACAAACAAATGCGGGGGAAGACAGGCAATATAATCAGACATTTTTTAGCAAGTCTAGTTCACTGTGAGAATCGCTTGCCAAGATGACAACCAGACCTGCCAGAGTGAAGTATAAGATCAGATTTCCATTATCAGGACAGGACTTTGTTTGAGGATCTTGACAATAGAAAACTCTTCTATTTTAACAAGGAAAATCGGGATCTGAGGAAACTGAAAACACGGAGTCATAGGGGGAATTCATTGTTAACATAACAACACCCCAGAAACGTGTAAAAAGGCATCTGTTAGTGCCTTAACTTTATTCCACTGAGCGAACAGTCTGTGAGCCAAGAGTGGCGTAAGCTGTAAATTTTACATTTTTCATTACTAACATATGAACTAACATGTATATATTGCCATGTGAATATTAATATGTGAAAATTGCTAGTGGATGTCCAAGTCATTTGAGGCTGGCAACCTCAGCATATAGAATCATGATTTCATGAACCACCACTGCAAGGGCTGGTGACTGCTTTATTGCTAGTTTCTTAAAGAGAACTAAAAAGCACAGATAGTCCCAAGTTCCATATGGAGCATGGATGGAAAGATGAAAGAAATGATGTACATGCTAATTATAATAATTACATTTTCAAACCAGTGTAAATGTCTATGTAAATATATTCACTTTAAAATTAATGAAAGTTTCAAGCTTTTCAACCAGTGTAGATGTAAAAGAAAACTTATTCAATCTATAATGTGAACACTTTTCAATCAGTGTAGATGTAAATGTAAACATACTCTATCTATACTATTAATCTTTTCATTTGAATGTAAAGTAAATATAAAGCTATTCAATTTAAATGTAAAGAAAGTTTTCTCTCGAGGGATTAAGCTTAATTCTCATCAAGAGTAAATTCTGAGGTAGATGGGATGGTGGAATAGGAAGATGGGGACACATAACTATGTGTCTGGAAACTCAGAGGGTATTTGTTTCTATTCTTTTACCATACTAGTTGGTGGTACCAGTAAGGGAACTAATCTCTGGAACAAAGTCAGGGTAGAAGTAGCCTGACGTTAAACTTAGACACCATCATCAGAGGGTCTTAGAGATGCGGGTCCAGCTTTGCAGTTACTCCCTGATCTTACTAGGAACATGCTGCGCCTTTAATCTTGACTAGAGATGCGAGAACTCCAGTGACCTATCTGCACAGAACCCAAAAACCCAGCGGGAGCAGAAACTACCATTTGCAGCTAAGTCAAACCTAAAAGCTGCCAAGTGACTTCTTACATAAAACACCATACCATCACATGGTGATGAGTATTTTCTGTTAAAGATTATTCAGTTTTTTAAAACTGTTAAAACTTAGTTGATTATTAAATTTGTTATTTGTGAATATACAATTTAACATCAATTTAATCATTCTGAGTGTACTGCATCTTTGTCTCAGTCAATTTACTAAAGACACTCTAAACAGAGCTATACCAATATAATAAGAATTCCACTGAGTAAATCAGGGTTGGGGCTTGAACGAGCTTAAATTAATAATTGCTTAATTCTTCATAACAGGTGGTGGATCAGATATAAGTTAACAATTGCCCTGCCCAATGCAGCATTGTTCTTGACTTCTGATATATCTTATGAATACTCCCTTGAGATAGAAGAATCATTATCCATCTATCTACAACTCTGCCAAGAGTAATCATGTGCAAAGGTAGACACCTTTGAAGACCCATGTTAGATACTCTTTGAGTTTTGGCCACTGTTGGACCACTACTGCAAAGCAAGAGGCAATTCCATGACACGAGGAATACTTGGTGAAGGTTCTAAAACCAGGCTATGAGCAAGACATTTGATGCCCTTCAATTTGAAATGATGACCCAAGCTAGTCTTCCAAACTTACAAGGCCTGCCTTGCACAAGCTCTTCATTGCGAGGTCACCTGAAAAAAATCATTTTTCATAGTATACTCATGCTCTAAGACAGTCCCTGAGCTAGCAGCAGAACTATTAGAACCACTATTTGCACAAGTCTGGAAAACGGGGACAACACCATCAGAGTGGAACAAAGGAATAATTGTCAAATTGCCCAAGAAGGGAGATCTTGCAGACTGCAATAATTGGAGAGGAATCACTCTTCTCTCAGTTCCCAGCAAAATACTAGGCAGGATAATTATACAGAGAATTTCAAAGGCAGTAGATCACAAACTGAGGAAAGAACAAGCAGGATTTAGAAAGAACAGGAGATGTGTAGATCATATATTCACTCTCAGGAACATTATAGAGCATTGCTCAGAATTGCAAAGACAGCTTTACATTAATTTCGTTGATTTTGAAAAGGCTTTTGACAGCATACATAGGGACAGTTTATGGAAAATACTGAGGGCTTATGGAATTCCAAGCTGCATAGTGTCAATCATAAAAAGCCTCTATGCAAACTTTATGTGCAGTGTTGGGCAGAGCAACCTAACCTTTGAGGTGAAGACAGGAGTACGACAGGGATGCCCCTTATCAACCACTCTATTTTTAACAGTCATAGACTGGGTGATGTGCCAGACAACAGAGGGCAGTCCAAGAGGAATAAGATGGACAACATTTTCTACATTGGAAGATCTGGAATATGCAGATGACATTGCACTACTAGCACATTCACGTCAACACATCCAGGAAAAAACGGATAGACTTAATAAGTTTAGCCAGCAGGTGGGCTTGAACATCAATGAAGTCTGAGGTCATGACGCTCAATGTGAGCAACCCTGAGCCCATATCAGTAAGGAATAAGCAATTGGTACAGACAGATACCTTCACATACCTAGGAAGCATAGTAACACCAGACAGCGGGGCAGGCAAAGACATCAACATCAGAATGAATAAGGCAAGAACAGCCTTCTTTAGCCTAAACAACATCTGGAAGTCCTCCCAATACAGCACAAGCACAAAATTAAGATTATATCAGAGCTGTGTGCTTTCTGTGCTTCTCTATGGTGCAGAATGCTGGAGAGTTACAGAGAAGGAAATGTCGAAATTGTCCTCTTTTCACACAACATGCCTAAGAAAAATTCACCGCATCTTTTGGCTGAATACCATCACTAACCAAGATCTGCTTACTCGTAGCAAGCAAGAAGACATGCACACCATCATAGCTGGCAGACGCTGGAACTGGGTTGGTCATGTCCTCAGAAGAGACCCCGATGCCATCACAAGAACAGCTATGCTTTGGACCCCTGAAGGAAAACGAAAAAGAGGCCGACCAAAAACAACCTGGCGGAGGACTGTGGAGGCTGAGATGCAAAGAATGAACCAGAGTTGGGGCACTGTACGAAGGATGGCCACCGACCGAGCAAAGTGGAATCAATTTGTTGTTGCCCTACAAGACGCCACTAGGCGTGATGGCCACTGACTGCTTTGACGGTCGGTGGCTAAGGATCAAAGAAGAAGAAGAAGATACTCATGCTCTACAGTGTTCATCATAAACGAACCATTAGCCCCAACAGGTTTTGGATGGACAATCAGGGCTGATGACTCATCAGACCCTTGCAATAGTGAGCTACCTGATGTGATTCTTACTTGTACTTGTGAGAGCTGTCATTCAAAATGATGCCAGTGCCGTAAAAAATATTGTTTCTTGTACGTACTTTTGCAAATGCAAAATGTCTTATGACATTCAGGAACATGTATAAAGTACTGAAAATGACCATTTAACTCTGTGTATAGTTTGTGATTTCTTTTCTTACTAGCAATAGACTGGGTTATGAGAACATTGACAACACACAACATAAATGGAATCCAGTGGAATTTAAGCAGTTGGATGATCTGGATTTTGCTGATGACCTGGCTCTTCTGTCCCATTACCGTAATCAGATGCAGGACAAATTGAAAACAATCAATGAGAGGTCGCAGTAATTGGGTCTTAAAATACATAGGAAAAAGACAAAAATAATGAGAATAAATGCAGGTAATGATAACAGAGTTGAAGAAACACCACTACAAGATGTAGAATCATACACATACCTTGGTAGCAATATAGACAAAGTTGAAAGGACAGACAGTGATATCAAAATAAGAATTCAAAAAGCAAGAGGAGCTTTCATTGCATTGGGAAACATATGGAGAACAAGAGAAATCAAATCCAACACGAAAATAAGAATCTTCGACTCAAATGTGAAGTCAGTACTATTATATGGCTCTGAGACATGGAGAACAACAAAGACAACAACCAAAAAGCTACAGACTTTCATAAATGGGTGCTTGCGTAGAATAGAAGGATTAAAATGGTATGACAAGGTTAACAATGTGGAACTGATGACAAGAACCAGACAAGCGCTAGTGGAACAAGAGATGAGAAGAAGACAATGGCGATGGATAGGACACACACTGAGGAAACCTGTTGATAGCATTACAAGGCAGTCCTTGTTCTGGAACCCCCAGGGCAAGAGAGGCAGAGGTAGACTAAGAAGCACATGGAGAAGAGAGTTGGAAACAGAGGTGAAAATGATGAGAACATGGAAAGAACTTGAGATGATGGCACGTGACAGGAGGACTTGGCATGTGTTTGTTGAAGGCCTATGCTCCTTTGGGAGGGGAGGGTTATGAGTGAATGAATAGTTTGTGATTCTCTTTTTTTTATGTATCGGAATTTCATGTTCATACTTCAATTCACTGTCATCTTTTCCCATCTTTTATGCATTTTTGTGTGTGTGTGTGGGGGGGGGGGGGGGGGGGGGTCCTTGAATATTCAGTCAAAGGTCGCAGAGGAGTAAAAATAGTCTTATCTTATAGGAAATTTTATAAGGAATTTAAAAAAAACATGTCAGATTTGGTATAGGTATGCTGACAAGGACAGAAAATTATGAAATTTTATACTAGCCACTGCACATATATGCCAAAAACAAAATGGTATACTATAAAATTTATACCTGGGTTGCCAGATGTCTACCCAAGATTTTACCCTTCCTTTAGGCATGTCCTAACAGAATCTGAAGAGAAAACTAGTCCACCTCAACATTCCTATGGGTCTTATGGTCAGGGTCTGTATTAACATTTGCTGTAGCAGTGTTGAGGTATTGGCATCATATCTAGCCTTTGTTTATGTGATTCTGTTTCAATCCTCATTAATTTTTCTTTGCGTTCATAAGGAAGCCCTGAGCCACCACTGTAGCTGGTCTCTTGCAGGAAGCCTGCACCAAGCACTCTATTGCTCTTGCAGCGGTGGCTCTGTGACAATTTGCTTTACGTGAAGAGGTTGCCAGCCCATGCAAAATCTGATATTAGTTTCATTGTATGACATGCTTGAGGGTACAGTAGTTGTATCCATGGAGAGGAGAAATATAATGATTCTGTTTTAACAGTTATTAATTGTTCACTTTATAGTAAGCATTTGCCTGCCTTTAGTTGTCATCAGTACAATGGTGACAGACATATTCCTTTATTTGTTGATTGTACAAGTCATGACCGACAAGACACATACCTGGAATGATCCATACAGTGAAGTATATGACAACATTGAGTCCACAAAATTTAGTTCTGTACGAGCTGCATACCAAGGGATATAATCTTGTTCTTTGTGAAGATACTCAATTGTCGCGAGTGCTGTGTCCAAGCTAATGTGATCAGCTCTGATAAAAAGATATGGTGAAACATTGTCAGTCATATGAAATATTGTAGACTTTCGTATCACAGCATGATAAATGTAATGGCTTCGGAACTTAAGGGATCAAGAAATGGGACAAGCAAGCTAATACCATAATTATAACTTTTTTTTTTGATGGATGAATGCTGTACTTTTTTTAAACAATTAATTATTTTTTTTTTAAACAACAAAAACTTTAATTAAAGAAAAAATGTGTTGGTAAATTAAAATTTTTTTTTTAAATTACTAAAATAATGTTCCATGTGAAATCTCGTTTTTTAGTAGGAGAAGAAAATTAGAAGCACTAGACCACCACAGAAGCAGATTCATTGCTAAACAACTGCGTCAAATCACTTTTGTACTCTTGCAACTTGTATTACATGATGGGGTGACCCTAAGATGATGCAATGCATGGAACAAGCAACCCCACCACATGGAACAATTAACCGCACCACATGCAAGAAACTGAAACTGCTACAGGAAACACCACTGGAAGAATATTTCAGGCGTGTCAGTGCAGACTTTGTTAGTGCAGACTTTGTTAGTGCAGACTTTGTTAGTGCAGACTTTGTTAGTGCAGACTTTTCATGATGGCTACAGCAGTGGTCATCCCATGCTCCATAAGGGGCATATAAAAAGAAAGGAAGACAAACAAATAGAATAAAAATTACGCACTTTGCCAGGTTCCAGGCATCATTGATAATCTGTGCTCTGTTGATGCTTGGGATGACCTGTAAGAGAGAAATGTTGAAGCATGAGTTAATGATATGTGTACTCTGTTCATTTCCACTGTATTTTGATGTCTTCTGTACATGTCTATTTACATTATTTTTGTGTGGAAGATATTTCTTTATATCTTCTTTACCCACATATTTAAAGTGCTACATTTGCTGTGGTATGTACATTTCACTTTAAGTTTTGATATATATGCTATTTATGTCAAATTCCCACAACTTACAGTTTTATATTTTTAATAGGACTTTCAATTCATTGTGGCAAGGTGCATCCTGTTCAACCAAGGCACAAGATCCATCAGTTATATAGAGGCACATCATCATCATCATCTCAACCCGTAACCCGTCATGGGTCGTAGGGGTGCCATGGTGGAAGCATCAGCAGACAGGGTCCTCCACTGCTCTCTATTCTCAGCAATGCGTACAAGTGTGGAAAAACCGTGTCCTGCCCATTCTTTGATGTTATCAGCCCAGAATTTTCTTTGCCTTCCTCTTCTCCGTTTACCTTCGACTGTTCCCTGGAGAATCATTTTTGAAAGGGAGTCATGACGAGTTACATGCCCAAAACAGGCAAGCTTTCGACGTTTCACTACTGACAAAAGTGGTTCTTGGTGGCCTGCATAGGTGTTTATCTTCTCTCTAATATAGACATTTGTTTTGTGCTCTTTATAGCAAATGCGCAAAATTCTTCTATAACATTTATGCTCGAAAGCCTGAATCCTTCGTTCCGTATCTGCAGTGAGTGTCCAGCTCTCACACCCATATAAGAGAATAGATAATACAAGTGATTTGTATAATTTGATCTTCACAGGAAAACTGATGTTACTTTTCCAGATCACATTCAGTCTTGTCATGGCAGCTGAGGCCATCTCAAGTCTTGTCTTGATTTCTTTACTTGATCTTCCATCACTACATATAGTGGACCCGAGATATTTAAAGGTGTTAACCTCTTCTAACGTTTGCCCATTTAACGTAATGTTGGTCGGAACATGTTTCTTATGGCTATTCACCAATATCTTGCTTTTTTCTATATTAATTTCCATCCCATATGTTCTTGTTACTTTCTCCAGTCTAGAGGTAAGGTCTTGAAGTTCTGATTCTGATCCAGCTATCAGATCGATATCATCAGCAAAACGTAGATTGCAAAGAGGTCAGCCTCCAATTGATATGGTTGTTTTATAATCATAAAGAGCCTCCTGCATAATATGTTCTAGATATATATTAAAGAGCACTGGGGACAGGATACACCCCTGGCAAACTCCTACAGTTGTTTTGAAAAATTCTTCAATGTCATTGCTTGCAAAAACAGCACTGCTTGAGTCCTTGTATAATGCTTCAATGATATCTATGATGTTGGTATCAAAATTGAATTTTCTCATTATTTGCCATAAGCTTTCATTCCAGACTCGATCGAAGGCTTTTGTGAAATCGATGAAGTTATGGTATAAATCGTGTTGATGCTGGAGATGTTTTTCGATCAGTAATCTAATATTGAAGATTTGTTCTGAGATACTTCTTTTTGGTCTAAAGCCAGCCTGTTCCTCGGACAAGATTTCTTCTGATTTCTGTAGAGGCACATGTCCAAATATAAATGACCTTGTGGTCTGGTGTGAACCAGTAACACAGCCTACTGAGTTAAGCATGGTGTATGTATATTTAACACAATTTTTTGATACATCAGCTGTGTATGTCCACATACAATCTTTTCATACATTGTATTTATTATATGAACATTAATAGAAACAGCTACAGACATGAAAGCAGATTCATACTTGTGCTGTTTAGACTACGAGTAAGGAATCTGACAAGGAGAAACACAAGCCAATTATCAAAATGTTGTAGTATAAACACTGATGGACAGAGAGCTGAGAATAACAAAGAACATATACAGACAGCAAACAGAAACTATAAGATTTGGTAGCTTAACAGGAATGTTTCAGCATGTAAGAAAGGTGTAAGGCAGGGATCTGTTCAATCTGTACAGTCAAAATACAATGAGGCCAGGAATACTAATGAACATAAACACTGTATGAAATAGTGTAAATAGCAAAAAGCCAAAATAGAGTCCCAGGCAATGATTAATGCACTAGTGACATAAAGTGAATATAAAGGTCCTAGCCCAAATAGCAAAATAACAGAAGTAATGGTTATCTATAGAAATTGACTTTTCCAGAATACAATATAAAAAAGACAGGACAGTTTTAAAACAAGTCAATAGATTCGAGTACCTAGGCTCATTAACATCATCAGATATAAGATGCATCTCAGCGGTGAGTAGCCCAGGTAAAAGTAATTTTCTAAATAAGTAAAAGTATTTACGCAATGAATTTTTGTCAACGGAAGAAAGACTATTTTTCTGTATTAGATAAGAAACAATTATGACATAAAAAAGATGAGTATTATTTATGACAATTAGTAAAAAAGCAAGAAAATCCTTGATGGCCGTACAATTGTAGTTTTTTTTAGAATGTTAAAACTACCATGGAGAGCTAACAAGAGTAATGATGTCCTGACAGAAAACAGTGCACAGATGGAAGCAATCAACTTTCTTTGTACATGTTATGAGAAGAAAACTGGAGTAAACTGTAACAACAGGGAAGACTGATGGAAAAAGGGATAAAGGACTGCAAAGCAAGAAGATACTGGACAGTTTGACATTGTCACATGGACAGAAATCAACCACAGAAATGATAAACAGCACTGAAGACAGAAAGATTTGAAGAGACGTGATCACCTTCACCAGCTGGCATGGTACTTGAAGAAGTGCTTGTCAGACTGTGATACACATACTGTCACTTTATAACGTGGATTGACAGTCTCACTTGTGACATATATAACAAACTTGATATTGTTTAACTAGAACTGCTGAGCTTCTCGCACTTTAACAGCCAAAACCAAGCTGAAGAGTCCTTGGTATTGTCTACACTGTAGATCTAGGCTTTTCCTGTGGCTTTTCTGCCACTACGAAATGTGTTGAGCTGAAGTCGTGAGCTCCAGTTTCTCCAGCTTGACTTGCATTTAAAGGATTGTCCCATCTGGTCCCAAGCTAGGAGTAAGAAGTGTGTGGCATACTATGCATTTCCCTGCCATCCAAGGGGGCTCTCCAACTATGCAGAGCTAAAATACTGTACTCTGGTTCTGGGCTCTCCCAAGGAATTGTCACGTCCTGCACAGAGCCACTTCTCAGCTTCCCCTGCCTATCACTGGATACATAGTGAGATCCTTCTGCATGCAGTCAACCAAGTCAAAGCCAAAGAATTACACGTGAGGTTCAAGTGACTTCTCCAAGCTTAGTATGTAATGCTGGGTTTTCAACAAGTTTCACCACAGGGTGAATCCCTGGAAGTGTGTGGATGATTTCAAGAGTCAGTGAGGATGTTATTAGCCTCACAGACATAGGTTCACTTCCACGTACATATATTGTAGCATTGTGCATAGCTGGTGGTCATATAAGGATGACTCCAGATATGCCTCCATGCATTACAAACTTGACATAACTCTAATATATCTAAATATATCCAATAACATAGTCCTGGGCATCAGAAACAACAGAATATAAAACTACTGGCTGTGGCAGTCACTGTCTTAAAGGACAAATGCCAAGACCAATGAGCCTTTGTTATTAGGCATGCTTGTTGCTTGTATCTGGGGGAACATATTAACTCTTTCCGTCCACAGTGGCGCACCACGCGCCAGATAGGACTTCCGTTTGGACCAATGACGCGTGGCACGCCAGTACGATATATGTCGAGTTTGAACGAAAAGTTATAAATACCTAGCAACTAGCTGGTTTTTAAATCATTTCATTACATCTAGGACATGTTTATGGACGTTTGTGAGCGAAAAAACAAATTTGTGAAGCTAAAATTGTGTGTTTTATATCCATTTCTATTCCTTTGTTTACATACAAAATGGATCGAGAATCTTCAGACCAATGACATATGTCGAGTTTGAACGAAAAGTTATAAATACCTAGCAGCTAGCTGGTTTTTAAATCATTTCATTACATCTAGGACATGTTTATGGACGTTTGTGAGTGAAAAACAAATTTGTGAAGCTAAAATTGTGTGTTTTATATCCATTTCTATTTCTTTGTTTACATACAAAATGGATCGAGAATCTTCTTCTAAACACCTGCTTTCGGCTGAGCAAGCACGACGCTAATTTCTCAGTGGACAGAAGATAACTCGAGCGACACGGATTTTTAGAAGTTAGGTTTAGTAATTCCAATGAAGACATTGTAAAGACTTTGTGTCAGAATATTCATGAAAGTGATCATTCTGAGGGCGATGTCGATCAGCTGATTGAACATGCATCAGGTAGGGCTGGTATAAAAAGAGCAAAACTTTCAGTCACTAAAGGAGAAGGATAAAGAGGCAAAAACACCATTGTGACCAAAAGTAAAGCTATGAGAACTGCCACAAGTCTAGAGGCAGGTGCATCCTCACAAGATGTCCCAGAGTGGTTAGAAATTGCTGAGGGGATGACACAAAATGCATTTCGATTTTGTCCAAAGAGAACACCAGGTGTGACTGAGGGGTTTGACCTGTCAACCCCATTGAAATGTTTCAGTGTTTTGTTTACAGATGAGGTTCAAGATTTCATGTTCCAGTGCATCAATGATTATACCAGACTCAAATCTATTCAAAATAACCCTGCGAAACAATATTCATTGTATTCTCGGTGGACCAAAGTCACACGCTATGAACTTGATAAGTTTATTGCTGTCCTAATAAATATTGGGATTCAGAAAAGACCATGCATTCGCAACTACTGGTCTACATCTGCAGAATTTTATACTCCTTGGTTTCTTCAAATGTTTTCAAGAAGTAGATTTGAAGCATTATATCATACAATGCTTCATGCCTCTGATGAAAATTCACAAGGAAAAGAAAAGATTTTATGAACATGTTGTTGCAAAAATTTCAGAGTGCCTTTTACCCATTCCAAAATCTCAGTTTGAATGAAGTGGTAATAGAGTATAAAGGCAGATGGCAATATAAGCAGTATAATCCAAGGTTTTCCTTGTATCTTCTCAGGCCAAAGTGGAAGCACATTGTCAAACCAAAAATGATAGAATATAGTTGGTGTAAATAATATTAGTCATAGTTGTTTGGTATTTACAGAAATTTGTGGTGTAGGAAAAAAATCATATAAATTATATATTTGAAGTGATTGTGGTAAAATGTGTTGTGTTTCAAAATGGATGTGCACTGATATTCTGAGATTTTTCTGCTATGGATTAAACTGGAGCTGACATATGTGAGTACAGTTTATTTATCTTTTTTCCAGTTATTTTTGATTAGGTCTACACTTCACATAACATGACAGACTCTTTCCCTACATCAAATATATATCTACAGCATTTCACAAGATTCTTCAGTCAATTTCCCACATGTTGATGTATAACATCAACACCTAGTTAAATAAAATGTGTATCTACTGCCTGCTTTTAAAATATAACCTGAAGAGAAAAATTGCACACATTTTGAGCGGTTGTTTTTACAAACATATGTGGCTTTGAGAAAAAAAATCATAACAATTACATCTATGAAGTGATAGTGATAAACGTTTCTAGATATGTTTCAAACTAAATGTGCACTGACATTCTGAACATTTTATTGCCATACATTAATTGGGAGCTGAAATATTTAAGTTTAAGTATGCAATTTTATTTTATTTTTTAAACATTTTTAAAATCAAGTCTACACTTCACAAGACATAACACACCTATTCATATCAATTAATTATATGAATCAATTCATAAGATTCTCCAGTCAATTTCACACATTTAAATGTATAACATAAACACCTAGTTAAATAATATGTGTATCTACTGCCTGTTTTTTTAATATAACCTGAAGAGAAAAATTGCACACATTTTGAGCGGTTGTTTTTACAAACATATGTGGTTCTGAGAAAAAAAATCATAAAAATTACATCTATGAAGTGATAGTGATAAAAGTTTCTAGATATGTTTCAAACTAAATGTGCACTGATATTCTTAATATTTTATTGCCATACATTTATTGGGAGCTGAAATATTTAAATTTAAGTATACAATTTTATTTTATTTTTTAAACATTTTTAAAATCAAGTCTACACTTCACAAGACATAACACACATCTATTCATATCAATTAATTATATGAATCAATTCATAAGATTCTCCAGTCAATTTCACACATTTAAATGTATAACATTAACACCTAGTTAAATAAAATGTGTATCTACTGCCTGCTTTTAAAATATAACCTGAAGAGAAAAATTGCACACATTTTGAGCGGTTGTTTTTACACACATATGTGGCTTTGAGAAAAAAAATCATAACAATTACATCTATGAAGTGATAGTGATAAAAGTTTCTAGATATGTTTCAAACTAAATGTGCACTGACATTCTGAACATTTTATTGCCATACATTAATTGGGAGCTGAAATATTTAAGTTTAAGTATACAATTAAAAAAAAAAATTTTAACACTTTTTTAATAAAGTCTACACTTCACAAGACATAACACACACCTATTCATATTAATTAATTATATGAAGCAATTCATAAGATTCTCCAGTCAATTTCACACATTTAAATGTATAACACAACTACCTACTGAACTTATGTATTTGTCCACTGTCTGTTTTTAAAACCTCACCTGTCTGAAAAAATTGCATCCATTTTCGGGCCTGGGTAAAACCCAGAAACAGCCTGGGGGGGAATGAGTTAATGGTTAACGTTCATTTTCTGTCTAAAAGTATTTTCCTCTTGGGTTTCTTGCCGGATTAATTTTTCTCGTAGTCTATTAATTTTCCCATTGACTATTCAGTATTTCCTGAACTGTAATCCCAACTCGTAAATCATCTTAAGAAAAATCACAACAAATATGACAGTTTACAAGCAAAAAGAGGACAATCTTGGATGCAGAGTTTAACAACGCAATCTCAAGATGAGTTAAAAACATGTAAGTCTCACACTGAAGCAATCTTGCAGTTCAATGTTTCAGGAAGGAGTGTTGGTTTTTATATTATTTTCACACAAAGGCTTGGATTCTTTACTTAATTTTTTTCTTTTCTTCCTTTTCTTTTTATTTATTCAGGATCCAATAAGAAGATATTGTGCAATCAAGGCATCCTTATGACAGTCATGAAGCAGTCCGCAACTATGTTAAGTATCTCGTCAATTTCCAACTAACATCCTTTCTTTCACATGATGATCGACTGGTTATCTGAGTCATGCAAAAAAAAAACCACCTCTGGTCTTTTGGAAATGATGGTACAAGCAAATATTTCTAAAACATTTCGTCGTAGCTGATATATATGGTTGTGTCAGTTCTAACTGGTCGTCACTAAATACTTATACTTCAATTTCTTATACTATATAACTGCGAGTTTGTAAATAATAAAAATAACATTTTCTACTCTACTATGGGTGATGGCTGCAATGGCAGACCTGAGTGAAATTTCTCTCTACTCACGTGGAAAATTTAAAACAATGTCATTAGGCCGTAGCCTGACAAGCAATGAAATGCTCATTTTTACTGCAGTTTGTATGTATATATTGCTTCTCCACAACAGACTTGTCCTGCTGAGTTAAAACCGACTGACATAATGGTCTACATTGCAGATGTTTATCTTGAATCAACAGAGCTGCTTCTTTCTCAAGGGATGGTGATAAACTCTTGGTCGCTAGCAAGTTTTCCCGCTGGGTAACAATAAATGTATCAGAACTACGTATTATTAATCTAAGCTGCCTCTTCTAGCAACCACCACAGCCATTCAAATACCTATACCTTTCCTGCGAATTGGCTTCGAGGTTATTATATTATACAAACGCCTATCTTAAATGGGTGGCAGAGTTTCACTGCCACATGGTATCAATGAAACATCTAGTACTGTCATGCGACTGTACTGGCTTCTACTGCATTCACTTCAGTGCTGCTTACACTTTTAACAAAACTCCTGATAAGCTTCCGCTCACTGGTACCTCAACAGCTTTATACAATACACTTCCTAGAGTGGGAAAACTACGTACCTCCTATCAGAGGCGTCCGTCAAGTATTTGGCACCCAGGGCAGATCATACCTTTGGCACCCCCTCACCCATAAAGAAAAACACTTTGAAAGTATATTTATTAACAGTAAGTACTATCAATATAGTGTCAGATGGCACCCCCTTCCTGGCTGTCATTCGGGGCGGACCGCCCCCTCGCACCCCCCTCAATATGCCACTGCCTCCTATTCAATAAACTTCCTAGTGCTGGAAAGCAAAGCAATGAGGTAGTAAATAACAATATACCAACGGGACAGCCCCACATTTATTCCAAAATATATGTGGCCCCTACCACACTCAAAATGAATCACAGACTTTCTTCACAAATGTTTAAACACAAACCATCCTCCAAGACGTTTGGCCACAGACTACCTTACATCTCAGCACTCTCAACTGCGCTAACTGTGTTTACTATAGAATACACACTCCATAAGCTCATATTAATCTCACAGACTAGCTATGCTCTGAATAGTTATCAGTCATGCTACATGCTCATGACTGTTAACTTACACATGACAGTGCAAGCTTGCATATTTTAACATTAGTGATAGACATCTTGAACAGCAACTCTTTCCTTCACGCACACCTGTATACATGTCATGTGTATCATGACACATACCATTTATTAAAAATACTAAAGAATTTATAAAGGAAAATATGAGTAGAATTACAGTATGACTTAGAAAAATCATGAGAGTGGTATGAGAATGGCTGAAGTTTTGAAAACCATTGGTCTTTGATAATTTGGTCAGTGGTGAGTTGTTAATCATGGGAAATATACTATACCAATGTAAAATCTCCTCTATAAATATATATTGTATATATTATAGTACATAATTTAGATAAGCATATGGCAATGTTCATGAGCACTGCTTATGTAGAACACTGCTCACCTTATTCTCAAATACTTATCTAAAACAAACAGTTTTAAAAAAAAAATTGTTTTCATTCCAAAATTCATATTTTGCAAAAATCGATCAGAACAACAAATCCAGTCATGTAGTATACTAGATAATATTATCTCTAATGTAGTAGTAGCCCCTTCAGTCATAACTGACTATGGGAATGCACCCCTGAGGTGATTGCCTTCAGCTGCTTTTTTCCCTGATGTTCCTTTTGGCGTGTTCTTTTCCTTCTGCTTGTTGTGACAGCTAATGATTTAAAACCATATTCAACTTACTGAATGGTTCCTTTCAAGTTGCTTGGATAGGGAAAGCCAGTTGCCTATCTGGTAATTGACTCTATAGTAACCATACTGCTGTACATTGGCAAGGATCCAACCATCTGCATCACTACTGGCAGGAAGGGGGATTGTGACATTGAAGGTTTCTGTAAAAAATTAATAAGAAAAAGATTAAGATGATCGTCACACATAATTTTCAGCATTTTATTTCTATTTGTATTGTATGTATTAAGATTAGTTTACTCTTCCTTTAATGTCCTGTTTTGATGCATTTGATCCTCGAAGACCTTATAATTGAAACATATGCTGTTAATGTCCTTTATCTTAGTACAACTTTCAGTATTACCTAGTCTTATGCACTGCACTGTTATGCCAAACCAGATCTTCTCTGTTTGTCTTTTTCTGCTTCTTTTATCTTAAATCCCTAAACTGTTTACACTCTTGTTATTTTTGTTTTATTTTTCAGACCATTATTTCTAAGTATATGGCCAATAAATTGTTTTTGTTTTCTCTTTTCTTTTTGTAGTGATCTTCTAATATTCTTTTCCTTTAATATTTTCTTATTTGACTTAATTTCTACCATGCCCATAAAAGAATAAATACTGGCAGAAAAGTATAGAATCTCGTTCTCTATAAGATTTGTAACTCCTGAGAATAAGTGCAGGAAATGATAACAAGACTGAGCTGGAAGTAACTGTAATATAATACATTAATAATACGAACCACACATTGTAATAATATGCGAATCTTCACATGTACGATCCTGTAAATAAACATGGCTACAAACTGAACATGCTTTTACTGAGTGCCTTCTGAAACATGTGTGTGCTTGTGTAGATGACGAGGTAATGCTTATATACATACATCATAACATTACATGGTGGCAGCGGTCGATACCGGACTGACGCAAAACAGCTACACGATAACACGTGAGTACAGTATTCGGCTAATTTTCGTCATCGAGGTCAGCCATGGCGGCGAAACAATATCGCAACGCACCGCAAATGAGATTCGCCGGTCAAGATGATAAGAGTGAAGCTTTCTTGTTATGGCGCCAACGCATAGATCTATATTCCAAGACCACTGGTCTGGAAGGACAAACCCTAACTCCATATATCCTAGAAGCATTGGACGATGAAGGTTTGAAAATTTACAACAGTTTTGCTACCGCCATGCCCGTGGAGTCGGCGACAGACCCCGCAGCCATATTGGACGAATTTGAAAAATGTCTGATAATAAAGCACACGAACTTTAGAGCGGCAAGATTAGAACTTCACCACCTGCGACAGAAACCTGGTGAAAGTCTAGATGATTTTTTCACTCGCATCAAGGAGAAAACAAGTGTATGCAAATTTAACAAAGAAGAAGAAAAAGAGCGAATTATCGAACAGATCCTTCTCAGCACACCAATGCCAGAGTTCCAGAAATGGGTACTGAGCCAGAGTGATACACTAACTTTACAACAACTTCTGGATGAAGGCAGGAAACACGAGGCACAAGCACGAAACATTAAACAAATTCAGCAAGGTACATTAGCAGCCCAGGTGGATGCAGTAAAAAGCTATAAACCTAGACACAACAAAGCAACTGGTTTGAAGCAACAAGAAAAACACAACACAAGCAGAGGTGCTATGTGTAAATGTTGTGGCCTAAACCACATACAAAACCACTGTCCAGCTAAAGACTCTACATGTCATTACTGCAGAAAGAGGGGCCACTGGATAAAATTATGTTTCAAGAGGAAACAAGACAGTGCTCAACACAACCTTCACAGCAGAGAGTCATCAAAACAAACACACTTTATGATGACTGAGGACCTTGACTCCAGTGAAGAAAGTGATCCTTCCATATTTGATACTGTGAAGATACTAACTTTCAGTAATGAACCAAAGAGAACGCAGGCTTTCTGCAAGGTACAATTCCGAATACCAGGAATTAAAAGGCACAAAGAAAGATATATTCGGTTCAAGATAGACACAGGTGCCCAAGGTAACACTCTACCCTTAAGAATATTCAGACAGATCATGCCTGACAAGGTGGATGAGCAAGGATTTCCCACAAGGGATGTAAAAAGTAGGAGTGGCAGGACAAAGCTAAGAGCTTACAATGGAACAAGTATAGACTGTTTCGGAGCAGTAACACTTGAATGTTTATACAGAGACTCTGAATGGACATCGTCAACATTTTACTTGGTAGATGTTGAAGGACCTGCAATTTTGGGTTTACCAATGTGCGAAAAGCTGAGTGTGGTAACTATTAACAACATTAAAGCTGACAAAAAAGAACATCTTACTCTACACGTCACTGGAGTAGATGACCTTAAACAGCGATTCCCAGAACAGTTCGACAGAATAGGCAAACTTCCAGGAAAGGCAAGATTCTTTTTAAAAGACAACGCTGAGCCAAAGATAGACCCACCTAGAAAGTATCCTATACATGTTAAACAGAAACTTGCCACAGAACTAGAAAAGATGGTGCAGAATGATGTTATTAGAAAGGTTGAAGAGCATTCTGATTGGTGTAGTAGTATCACAACCGTTCTGAAGCAGGATGGTTCTCTTTGGGTTTGCCTTGACCCAAAACACTTAAACAACAGTCTAAAGCGCTGTCCACACAAAATGCATACAGTGGAAGAGATAACTCACAGATTCCACAATGCCAAATATTTTTCTAAACTAGATGCTGTACACGGATACTGGAGTGTTGAGATAGCAGAGGAAAGTCAACTCCTTACAACTTTTCGAACACCATTCGGCAGATATTGTTTCAAGAGACTCCCATTTGGTTTGAATGTATCACAAGACATCTTTCAACAGAAGATTGACAACATTGTTGAGCAATGTTCTGGTACAGTGGCTATTGCGGATGACATTGTAGTCTGCGGCAGGTCAGAACAAGAACACGACCGTAACTTGATTAACTTGATGCATGTAGCACAGGCCAATGGGCTAACATTCAACAGCAAAAAGTGTACAATTAAGGCAACGGAGATACAATTTTTTGGATTGCTGTACACCCAGAATGGTGTAAAACCAGACCCTAAAAAGGTTGAAGATATTCATGACATGCCAACACCAGCTACAAAGAAGGAACTGCAACAATTCTTAGGTGCTGTCAATTTCCTAGCACAATTCATACCAAATTTGTCAGCTGCTGCAGAACCTTTGCGATCTCTACTACAGAATGAAACTCCGTATGAATGGTCAGAAGACTACCAACACATATTCAACCACTTGAAGACCCTCATATCATCTGATGCATGCTTGAAATACTATGACATGCAAGCACCCACTTTTCTCATGGTTGATTCCAGTCTGAAAGGCCTAGGAGCAGCACTTTTGCAACCAGACAAAAATCCTGAAGGACACTATGCCAAAGAACTTCGTCCTGTAGCTTACGCAAGCAAATCATTAAGTTCTGGCGAAAAGAAACTTGCAAACATTGAAAGAGAAATGCTAGCTGTACGTTTTGGAATCAAACGCTTCCACACATTTCTTTTCAACCGCCCATTTACAATTCTCTCAGATCACAAGCCACTTGAGATGATTCATAAAAAACCAATAGCTTCAGCACCACCACGACTACAAGCTCTGTTATTGGAAACACAAGGTTATGATTTTAATATTCAGTATATCCCAGGAGAGGATATAGGTCTTGCAGATGCTCTCAGCAGACTACCAAACCCCAACAAGACAGCAGATCTTACCCCAAACATCAAAGTTGATTTTGTCAAGTTTAGCGATAATCGGCTTGAACACATCAGAGAAGACACAATGAGAGATCCTATCCTTAACTCTCTCAAAGAACTGATATACCATGGATGGCCAAGCTCTATCAGGGAAGTTCCAACACACATCCGTCCATACTACTCGATGAGGGACGAGTTAAGCATCGAAGATGGTCTGATCCTTAAAGGAGATCGCATTGTTGTACCAGAAACACAACGCGATATCATCCTTAAACAGCTCCATAATAGTCACCTTGGTATTGTGAAGACACAACTGAGAGCAAAGAAAGATGTTTACTGGCCACAGATAAACAAGGACATAGAAACACTATGTAAAAACTGTTCAATTTGCCAAGAACATGCAAATAGGCAGTGCAGAGAACCTCTCATACCATCAGACATACCATTGAGCCCTTGGAGCATTATAGGAACTGATATTTTCTCAATCGACAATAATGACTATCTTATTATTGCTGATTACTACAGCAAATTTCCCATCATTGAGAAACTTCCACAACCCTCACCATCAGCTGTTATTGCAGACATTACAAAGAAGTATTGCAGCATGTTTGGCATCCCAGATGAAATTAGATCAGACAACGGTCCACATTTCTCAGGTCAAGCATACAGAAACTTCACTAAGGACTGGAAGATCAAACACACAACATCATCACCTAGATACCCTAAATCTAATGGTTTCATTGAGAGACAGATACAAACTATCAAGTCAATCATGAAGAAAACAAGAACAGAGGATGTACACCTAGCACTCTTGAGATGGAGAACAACACCGGTAGACAGTAAGATCGACAGTCCAGCAGAACTTATGTTTGATAGAAGAATTAAAGACCTCCTACCATCTAAGGTCCACTTCCGTCCACAACATAGAGACAGCACATATGATCAACTTCAGCATCGTCAGCAAGTTCAGAAATCCAACTATGACAAATGTGCTAAAGACTTACCACCATTATATCCTGGTCAGCATGTGACTACCTACAACCACAACAATGACACATGATCAAAAGCAACAATCATTTCCAGAAACCCTGAACCCAGGAGCTATACTTTAAGACCAGACAGCAGCAGCAACCTCCTGAGGCGAAACAGAGTGGACATAAGAGAAATCCCACAGAATACAACAGAACAGAGAATTCCCATGCTTTCAACAGACAATGCAGTAACTCCAGACCTTGGTGCCCCACAAAACCAACAAGCGCCAAGGCCGAAATCACAACCAACTCAAGCTAAACCAGGGACTTCCGCAGAACCACCAGCACTTTACACCACTCGTTCTGGCCGTACAGTGACACCTCCCAGCCGATACAGACAGTGACATATATATACTCACACTGAGCATTACACATACTTATCCTTTCTCACATGAAACATTTCGTTGGAAATGTTTGCACACATTTTTTTTTTCAAAAAAGGGGGGATGTAATATAATACATTAGTAATACGAACCACACATTGTAATAATATGCGAATCTTCACATGTACGATCCTGTAAATAAACATGGCTACAAACTGAACATGCTTTTACTGAGTGCCTTCTGAAACATGTGTGTGCTTGTGTAGATGACGAGGTAATGCTTATATACATACATCATAACATTACAGTAACAACCCTATTGTTATTGTTATTGTTAATCAGAATTGACGTCATCGCACTCCGGGCAAACCCATAGGTGCTCAGTCTCCAGCAGCAAATGTCGAAGGGTATGAATGCTAATTGTTCCTGTTGTGCACTGGTTGTATACACGGCGGATGCGTCCTCTCATACGTCCATCCCTGCTGGTCTTATGTTTGATGCCGAATTCCAGCAATCTTAGCCTTGATGATTCATCGATTGCAGTGTAATTTTCTAATATGCAGAATCATACATATACCAAGGCAGCAAAATAGACAAAGTTGGAAGACTGACATATATATCAAAATAAGAATACATAAGACAAGAAGAGCTTTCATTGAATTGGGAAATATTTGGAGATGGAAAGAAATGAAATCAAACACAAAAATCAAAATTTTCAACTCAAATGTCAAGTCAGTTTTGTTGTGATGGCTCTGAAACATGGAGCAAAATAACAAAACAACACTAAAAAGGCTACAGAGTTTCTTAAATGGCTGCTTGTGTAGAACAGAAGAATTGAAGTGGTAGTACAAGATCACTAATGTGGAACTGATGACAAGAACCAGACAAATGCTAGTTGAACAAGAGATGAGAAGATGAAGCTGGTAATAAATAGGACACACACTGAGGAAACCTGTTAACATCATAACCAGGCAGTCATTGTTCTAGAAATCCCATGATAAGAGAGATAGAGGGAGGCTAAAGGTCACATGGAGAAGAGAACTGGAGACAGACATGAAGGGAATGAAGAAAACATGGAAAGACCTTGAGATCAAAGCGTGGGACAGGAAGACTCGACATAAGTTTCTTTAAGGACTATGCTCCTTGGGGAACTGAAAAGTGATGATGAAACTCCTATTTAGTGTTTGCTGTTTGGTAATATACCAATCACTCAAACTGTTTGACTATTTAGTAAAATACTAGCTACTGATGCCCCATTTCAGCTGTTTGGTAAAACGGTTATTTCTTTTTATAAACAGTATATGTGTTCCTAAAAATCAACACGTAGTGGAATTTCGTGCAATAAAAATAACAGGGCTTAAGGGGAAAATAGGGATAGAGCCTTGTTCAAACTGAATGTGTAGCAATAGCAGCTTTTCCTGCTATATAAGTTTCTTTTATTTTCACAGCACTGTTTGTAATATTGTGCTATATTGATTAATTTTGGCTTGTTGCTCTCACGATGTCGCGTTCTCTTCTTTCTTTCTAAACGTTTTAATATTTCAAACTTCTCAGTACTTATGCTTTCCTTTTTTCATTCACTACTTTGATTCTTATAACCAGGATGCTTACTCATGTTTGAGGTACTGTATTAAATATTATTTATTTTTAAAAGTAAATAAACTCTGAAGAACAGCGCGTTCCCACACTTGTGGGACATGACGTGTGTTTTGTGTATTCCTACACTCAGCTTGGTGGCCTTTTCATGTTCACCCGGTGTTAGTCTGTAGTGCAAAGCATAGACACCTCATGAAAAATTGTGTATAACACATGCTTTGTAACAGAAGAGACTGGATACTGATACCTCTACTAAGTTTTTGGTAATATACAAACTACTGGCATTCCTACTCAGTCTTTGAAGACACATAAATATTAACTGCCATAGTTTATTTATGAATGATACTGTCCTCCATTTATTTCCACTTGTATACTTACTGCTCGCTTCAGTTCTGTCCATCCAGTAGACATCTCTGTCATTCTGATCAAATCTTGGGTTGTTACTTGAGGTGAATGTCAGAGGTATTGTCCAATGATAGCTGAAAATTTGGAAGTAAATTTGTTGATGATCATTTGAGATCATTACGGAATCACAAAAGCTAACCGAGACACAGAGAGAGAGTGAAAGGAGAGGGAGAGAAAGGAGAGAGAGAGAGAGAATGACAGGGAGAGATGCTGAATAGATACTGTAAGAAATTTAAAAAATTAAAGCAAACTCTGAGCTTAACTAGTTATTTTTGTGCAACAGTCTTTCAAATTCATGCATTTAAAGAAAATTAGAAGTCGTCTCTGATTAATACAGTTTATATACATATTTAGTATATGGGAATTAAAAGAAACGTTGGGAAATAAATACAGCAAGAAATTTTTTTAAAACTGTAATGAAAAAAGTTGAGAATATTATTTAAAACACAATGAACCAAAATGGCCAAGATTGGTTCTGACAAGGCCACTAATGGGAAATACTGGAAAGCAAAAGACTAAATACATAGTGGAGCAAACGATGCTGGCAGTGGATAAGGTACACACAAGGAAACCAACTGATAGCATTACAATGAAGTTCTTGTTCTGGAAACCCTAGGGTAAGAGAAGCAGCAAAGGGAGACCTAACATCACATGGAGAAGGTGTAGTAAAATCTGCGAGAATAATCGCTCATTTCAGTAAGATTTTAGTCATAAAATGATAATAAATACAACAGCCCTATTGTGTCTGACGGTGATGTTCTCACATGCCAGCATAGCGCTGAATTTAGTGCATAGGAGCGGCTTAGAACCGCTCCCCCCGTTTAAACCTACTCGTGTCATCAAGGCATGTAAGGAGAGAACAAGAAAGTATTCAGTGGGGTACTGGAAGATGAGACAGGTCTATATTTCGGAGCTGGCATTTGCTGATGATGTTGCCCTGATTGCTAAATCAGAGGCACATCTCCAATCCAACCTGCAAGTCTGGAAGGAAGAGCTGGAGAAGAGAGGGATGGTCATAAGCAGCTCTAAAACAAAATCCATGGTGATATCACGAGAAGAAAGAAAACATCAGATTAAGTTGGGAGAACAGGTCCTGGAGCAGGTCGACCACTTTAAATATCTCGGAGCTATTATAGACCGAAAGGGAGGCATCAAAGAAGAGTTGGCCACTCAGAAAGCAGCGGCTGGGAGACTTTTTCAGGCCATAAATCGTGGATTCCTCAGCAAGAAAGAGGTTGGTAAGAAAACGAAGATGGCTGTATACCGCTCCACCTATGTCCCAGTCTTGACATATGGATGCGAGTCGTGGGCAATGACTACAACCCACAAAAGCCAGATCCAAACCTCAGAAATGAGGTCTCTGAGGAAAGTGGTTGAAGTAACAAGAAGAGACATGGTCCGCAACCGGACGATCCGTCAAGGCCTAAAATCCCATCCGCTGCAGACCCAAATAGAACAGTCCCAACTAAGATGGTTTGGCCATGTCTGCAGAATGGGAGAAGATCGGCTACCACGACAAGCATGGGAAACAAAGAGCCAGGGATCCAGACCTCCAGGACGACCCAGAGTCCACTGGGAGGACAACATTAGACAATCTTTGAAGGACCGAGGACTAGAATGGAACCAGGCCAGGAAGAAGACAGCTGATAGAATGGTCTGGCGCTCTCTCTTCCAAACCTCTACACCTCACGGTAGAAGGGGAACGACTAAGTAAGTAAGTAAGTGTTCCTTGTGACGTACATTTTTAACATTTTGCCCGATTTGATAGAGACTGTGGCAAGACTTACAATTAACGCTTTGGCGGAAGTGTGCCGCCAACTACTATCTGAATTAACGTATTCTGTCAACTTTAACGCAAATTTAGTAGTAATCCTTACATTTTTTGGTAGTGTTACACGATACAATACAAATTATTAACGCCAATTCTTACCCGCCATGCATTCCCCCCCGTTTCGTTTGACACATTCTGCCATGCAGATATACACGTGCGAGCAAAGCCAGCCAAAGCAAAACTACACAGACAAATTTATTTTCATTCTCGCGGTAGCATTTCGGACGTAACTGAAACAAGTTAGTTATTTGAAAATACATGCTGGCGAGAGAGGGGAAGATGGCCGTCTTGTGCAAATTTTATTTGACGATTGGCAGTGGAAAAATTGTAAAATCTAAACCAATATCAAACTGACCATAAAAATCATATGATAATATAGCTTAAAGTTCAATGAGCAAGAATAGGTTTGAAATAATATGATAGTCACAATATTAGCCCAGTTATTGAAGAAATACTAAATGTCTACGGACGCACTAACAGACTGACGGTTTGTGATGGAGTTACTGTGATTTAGTCTTCAATAGGCCCCATTTCGTTTTCTCTTCGTAACTATTGAGTTTGCCATTTTTGTCTTCCCTCTATTAAAGATTGGGAAGTACTCTTTTGCTCTCTGAATAATAGGGGTGTTTAGATTTGTTCTGTAGGTAAAGTAATTGCGGGTTTTTTTTTCTATAGGGATTAATGTAGGTTAGTACTGAAATGGCACCAGTCGGCCTTTTTCTAATTATCGCGATCTTGAAAATTCCATTTTTTGCGTTGTTAAATTTATCGCGGTCATTTTTCGTGGGGAAGGGGAGATGACCCCTACCCAGGTAACGTCCAACTTTCTGCTCACGCTAGCGGACGACGTTAGGTAACGTTACGTAGCCGGAAATACGCGCGCATTTAAAGTAAGCACGAATACACTGGTTCTAAATTTAGAGATGAGCGCATGGAAAATTTTAGAGTATCTTTAATTCTATTGGTTGTAGGGAGACGCCTTGCCTCAAGTAGGTCAGGGGTCAGAGCAGGAAAATCTAAGATAAAGTAGCGCTTTTCGATTTAGCGGTCTCTTCCTGCAGAAATCCTGGGCCGTGTATCCAAGCTTATTGTCGGCTTCTAACACTGAACGCAATATTTGGTATGTCAGTAATTTAAAGTAGCGTGGTAATTAAATCTAGTTCTCTAATAGAGCCTTAGTCCGTTCTAATTTAATTTATTTTTTAACTTTATAACTTGTAACGCCATCATTTATTTCTACAGTGTCTATGAGTGATAAAGAGATATTACGTAGGTGTGCTCCGTAGATTTAATAGAAAGTCTGTAGACATACACGCATCCTAGATTTATATTAATTTACAGAATATTCTGAAGCACGTGTATTTTATTTCATTGAGAGATTAATTCTGATAAGTCTCCTAATAAAATACGGGAACGGATTTTCGGGAAAATTTAATCACGTGGTTTATCGGGATTTATTCGAGTAGGAATTCTGGATGGATAGAGTAGATAATTAAGTATTTTTCTATCGGGGGAGTTAAAATATAATTGCAGGGAAAACCACGTGGGGTAGAGGTGAAAGGAAAATTATGGTGCCTTAAGTGGTTGTGTAATTAAATATTATGCAGAGTAGTATTTGATTTGTGTGTTATGGAATTTAATGAGTTCTAGGAAATATAGTCTGTATATAGAAATGTAATATATATAAATGTAATGGTGAATTTTAAACATTGATGTGCAGTTAATTGTTGTGCATTTTTATCATAAGGGGGAAACGATGATAAGGTCCTGAGACCGCTTACAGAGTTAAAGTAGGCCTAAGTACGGGAGGTTCCCCTACCTGTTTTTAATGTTTAAGGCCTGAGGCAAGCTGTGTATAATTAGTATTGATCAGTGAGTCTGGGGTTTACTAGACAGGCAGGGAGTTGATGGGAATAGCTGACCCAGGGTCAGGAAATATTTATGTATTGTCGTGCACAAGATAAGGGGAAATGGTGAAGCAGTCTGCGTTTTGGGTGTTTACATGTTTGTGCTAGATATGAGCGTGACTGAAGCATCCACTGTTTACGTTTTATATGTAAGTGTATTATATGGAAGTATTTTGGTATTGTAGTACAGAGTGGCATGTCTTTTGTGTCCACAGCAGTGGTCACGGCCCGAAGAGCAGGGGTTGCCAATAAATCTTGTTCCTGACAGCTGGCAAAGGTAGCCAGTCTTCTCAAGAGAGAAAAGTCGAGGAAACGCCATAGGCGTAAGAGCTTGTACCGTGGAGGGGTATCGGCTCTGATTATTGTGGCCCCAGAGAGAGGGAGCGAGGAAGAGCAGGTCGAGACAGCGACGCAGTCTTCAGTGAAAAGGGTTTTCTTAAGACCCGGAGCTCTAAGCTCATATACACACCCATCGAACCCAAGCAAGCGGGTTGGTGTGTCGTTTTTTTAGCCTCGGTAACAATACCGAAGGGCCTAAACCCAACTGAGGGGTAACATAGCAAGGGAGAATCAGCTTTCTTTTCGCCAAATAGAGAAGCCTCTACAGTCTACGGCAAGTGCCTAGTCATCAGAAGTACGAGTCAGAACACGAGTCAGAACCAGGAAGAAAGGGATATCATTTCCCGGTTGCTGAAATGAAACGAGAGCAGCAAGGCAGGAGAAGTGGAGAGAGATGGTGAAAAATAGATCAGGGACCTGCAGAGTCTCATATTATTCTTAGAGGATAGCCTCTGAGCCTTAGAGTTAGAAAAAGTCTATTACATAGCAGTGCAGAGTGTGACTTAGTGGCGTATACCGCTGACAGAGTTAGCAGCTGTGCAGATAGTCTTCATGAAGGGTCAGCAGCCATTGACTTTAGAGATAGTAGTGTAATAGAGAGTGGTGGCTACAGTTGAGGGCCACTAAATTAGACTAGTTAAGATCACTTATCATTTTTTAAATTTTGTCCCCAGCAGGGTGTATGAAGGAGTGAAAGTGGTTGGAGTTTTTAAATTTGGTGTGCTTATAATCAAATTTGAGTTTCTTTGTTTTCCAGGTCGGTGCAACCTTGCACGATATATGCTTTTCTTTATTTGTTACTATGTTATGAAAAATCTGTTGATTTGTATAATAAACTTATTTAATGTTCACTGGATCAGCTTCGTCACTGTATAGTCCTTAACTGTTGTCTGTACAGTGGTGTCTGTAGTGTTAGTTTAACCTTTTCTCCTTTAGTCTGTTAAAGGCAGCCAGAGGTGGTGAGTTTATAGCATTCCTTAAAGTCACGATTTGGCGAGGAAGATTTAATTTCGGTTATCCTCCTCGGGCCAATAGACTCACCTTACTACATTCACTATCATTTCTTAAGTAAATCTATTATCTTAGTCTTTTCTCACACTAGGGTCTTGTCATACACTTGGGCAGGACTCTAACTTAAATCCAACTCGTGACACGGTTGTTCCTGCTTGTTAATTTTTTTTAACGTTAGTAGGGACGCCGGCTTAGAAACAGCGGCATTGAGGTACATTCAAATTCGCTTGGGTAAACAGAGAGTATAGGGGGAAAGGGGGGCGGTAGGAAAAATGTAATCCAAAACGAAACATCTTTTTATATTGGCATAACTAAGGCAGGCTGGCCAATCGACTACCAGACGCAGAGTTGGGAATTATTTTGTTTTTTTTTTTAAAAAAAGAACTGCATTTGAATTCTGGTAGTCGAAGGTTTCAATTGGCCAGAGATACAAAATATTAGCAAAAAGCTTTTGCTGCTCAGTGCCAGTTGAGAAAATTTTCATTCAGTTACGCTGAGATCAGCTGTGATAAATTTAAACTTAAATAATAGATAAATATTCACAGTCTGGGCAGAGCACAGGGAAACAGGCCATTTCTTTGGAAAGTCAGCGTCAATTGTTTATATTTTCTTGAATTGTGGTAAGGATGCTTTATGAATTACTATGTTTATTCCAACTACCAAAGTTAGATACTGCTATGGGGGAAAGTGAAGGACATGCTGGGAGCAGACATTGTTGAGTCCTCACTTTGAAATGTATCTAACTGGTGTATGTTGTCATGATTTTGTTTGAATATTATTGCATTAGAATAGTAATAAGCCTCTGTGTTCTATGAACACTATTAAGCATGCCTGAAGCATTTATATTTAAAAAAGAAACAGAAGAGAAAATCATACCAAAGGAAATGTGGGTACTCCACATTATTGTATTGAGGAAAAATATGTAAACGTACAGTGGCGTAAATGCCATAGGGACCTGAGGTGTGGTCACAGCAAGGTGGGAGTCATGTAAAATTAGGGGCGAGTGCCCCTGTACAGCACGCGAGGCTGACCCCATACCTCCTTAGGATAATAACAAATATAGTGAGTGATCAGATGTAAAAGGCCAGGGTGTCCTTTTGTTGCAGAGGTTCTATTTCCAAGTGCCAGCTGGTGACAGTAAACCTGCTGAGTCAGAAACATACTATCAAGTCTCCGACCCTTCATATGCTGTCAACAGATAACGGGAGGAGCTTGGTGCACGTTTGAAAGAGATTTTCTGCATCTACATATTGTATTTCATTCTACCAAGGAATCCCAGGTGATGAGTTAGGCATCTGGGTACATCTGACACTTTCGCTTTAACAAACATTGATATTTCAACATATACTCAGGAAGTTTTGGGGCGTGATGAAACTACAGCCCCTCATACACAGTGACTCTCCCTGCTAGATTAATAGAGTAATAGCTGTGAACATTTCCCACAGGACAGAGATAAATATATATATATATATATATATATATATATATATATATATATATATATATATATATATATATATATATATATATATATATATATATATATATATATATATATATATATATATTAACTTTATTTTGTTGGGCAAATTGTCCACACATACTTTTAGTTGATCCTTTTTATGTAAACTATCTTGTCCTCATTTTCAAAGACCTGTCCAAGAGATATGACTGGACAGGCAAAATAAATTGTACAGAAAAGATTAATTTAAAAGAAAACTTTAACCACTGTTTTATTCACTTCCTCATAGAAAATTAAAGTGTTTTTTATTTGTGGTGTGTACCATCATCTCATTTCTCCCCTAGACACTAGGTATGTCATACACCATACACTGGAGCCACAAGAGTGACCGTGTGAGATCTAGGGAGGTAGCGTTAGGTACCCTGCACATAATTCATCATCATCATCTTTTAGAGTCAGGGGCCTACATGTGCTTGACCTCACACGGTTTATGCAGACACCGATTTCATTCTTTGTTAGGATACCATCATAACCTCCCCAGCAAAATCAACTTTGCTACAGAAGGGAAGAGAAGACAGGCATGAAAGAAATAGGGAAGACACAGAAAGATATTGTGTGCTTGCATGGAACTGAAAGATTGAAATGGTATGACAAGATCGTCAATGTGAAACTCATGACAAGAACCAGACAAGCACCAATGGAATAAGAGATGAGAAGAACCGCATCAGTGGTGCATAAGAAAAACTTTGAGGAAACCTGCTGATAACACCACAATGTAGTCCTAACTCTGGAATTCCCAAGCTAAGAGAGGTACTGGGAGAACGAAAAAAAAAATATACATTGAAAAGAGAACTGGAGACAGAAATGAAAGGAACAAAGGAGACATGGAAACATCTTTAGCTGAGGGTACTGGACAGGAGGGCTTGGGGTGAGTTTGTTGGGGGATGGGGTGAGTTTGTTGGGGCTTTGGCTGATTATGTTGGAGGCTTAGTGTGAGTTTGTTGGGTGCTTGAGGTGAGTTTGTTGGGACTTGGGGTGAGTTTGATGAGGCCTTGTGCTTCACAGGCTACTGAAGGTAATGAATGAAAATGGCAGGCGTACTCAAATGGTGATTTATATTTCTCAGGGTCCTTAGCTGTAGAATCTGACAGGTAGCGTTCCTGAGTCACATGTAGCAAGGTAACGCTGTTAAAATCTCGTGTAACAGCGACTACTGGGAAGTTCATCTGCAGTGCCCAGGTGTCCATGATGTTCTTCACGTTAATATGTGTCTTGTTTTCAGATACAGCTTGCTGGAGAAAAGAAATGATCTGGATTATAATCAACTTTCAAAACCTTGAAATTGTTCCCCATTTGCTCATCTGTTCTATGTAGATATAAGTATGCTAGGAGAAAGTGTCATCTTCAAGTCTTTCCTAACAAGTCTCAAGTCGAGTCTCAAGTCCCTAACAATAGCTTGCAAGCTGAGTCTCATTTTTTACATTTTAAAACTGTTCATAGTAATAATCACTTTAATTAGAAAAATCACATCAATTGCTATAAATAATAACGAAAAACAACAATTTCTGTTGTCAGTATTTTGTTTACCAACTAATTTTATTTTATAACATTTAACCAAAACCATTTTAATGTCTCTGTATATGTATTATGAATAGGGGCGGCAAAGTTGATTCCCCAAAACTAGCAACTATTGATTTGAGCAGAGTTGTTAATAATAAAAACTCAAGTCACATCGTTGTGGCGACTTAAGCCCAACTTGTGTTCGAGTCCATCGACCATAACACTGATAGGATGTAGTAATGTATTTGAACGATTAATTGAGGAAATGATCTACTTGCATTATAAGGCATGTCTTGTTTGGGAACACAAGAAGAAAGAAGTGGAGGAGAAGGATAAAGTAGACAAGGAAAGAATGTTAGAGGAGTACTCAAGAAAGGATGGTTTGGTTTAGTTTTATGGACTTTCTTCATTGCACACGGGCAACTCCATCAGTGCTCTAATCTTTTCCTTAGATCACACAAGAAGGATCTAAGCACAGTGCATGAACTCCGTAGCACCGTCAGGAATCCCAATGTGTGCATATAGGTATCACACATTCTATAAATATTTTTGTGGTGGGTAGGTTTCTAATTTTTTAAATTTTGCTAGGGCAGTGGCCTTACAGCCTGCTCTTTACAATTTCCAACTGCCGTGGAATTTTTAACATGCGCTACTTACACACAGGATCTCCTATTTTTTCGCCCTTATCCTAGAAGTCTAGGTATCCAATCTCACTACCCAGGAGACCAGGGGGGAGTATGACATCATTAGGACTACCGGTTCTGAAGAAAATTTCCATAAATTATATTTCCTCAACTGGGAATCGAAACCGGTACCTCTAGAATTCAAGCAGACGCCACACTTCTTAGCCACTCCGACCCCCAAGAAAAAAGGATGACTTAGAGAAAACTACTTAAAGACTATGGCACACAAGAAGATAAGTGGCAAACAAAAAAGGAGATTTAAGGTGTTGGTGGGGGTGGGGAAGAGCTAGCTGACAGGCCAGAAACCCATTTTTAAGGTGAATTAAGAAATCAATAACAAGACTGCATTTGAAAAAGCACCCCTACAAGGTGTAGAATCAAAGACATACCTTAACAGCAGTATAGACAGCAGGAGGGACTGACAGTGATGTCAAAATAGGGATACAAAAAGCAAGAGATTTCATTGAAGGCCTATGCTCCTTGGTGAGCTAAAGGATATTGGTTGATTGAAAATCAGAAGTTCCAGAATCAAGGCTTATGAAATATTAACAAAAGGTATTTAAAAAGTATCAAACACTGTTCCAGCAGAAGACATCAAGGCATAGACTCCTCTGCACAGATATTATACAAACCGCTTTAGTAAAGTCTGTTATAGAGAAGAAATTCCAGCAGTCTAGAAGGAAGATATCTTGTCACGTTGCTGAAGAAGTGAGTTCGTAAATGTTCTGATATTTCAGAGGAGTAATTTTACAATCAGAACTAGGGAAAAAAATTAAACAGGATCATACTAGAAAGTTAAAAAGAGATCACTAAAAGACAACTGAGAGAAGAAGGAGCAGGTTATTGACAAAACAAATCATCAACAAACAACACAGCCACACTGTAGATAAAGGAAGAACAGACCACTTCATGCAAGGTCATCATGAGAAGACATTTGACAGTTTAGTTGCTTCTCTAGTTAGGTCTATTCGTAACAGCTTTTTTACACTTATGGATGAACTGTACGCTTGTAAATATTCTAATCATCATCATGCCTCTTCCACTCCCCACGGAGTTTAGGCCTTAACTTAAAAAAAATCAGGCCAAATCCTCCTGTCCTGTGTCATGAAGTCAAGGCTGTTCTAAGTCTTTTACATCCCTTCTATTTCTGTCTCCAGATCTCTTCTCAATATGTTTATTTGTCTCTCTCTACCTCTCTTAGCAAAAGGATTCTAGATCAAAGACTGACTTGGAATGCTATCAACAGGCTTCCTCAATGTGTAGCCTATCCATCTTATCTTTTTCTAACCATTATAGTAGTATAACGATAACTGTTATTTCATTAGTTCTTAGTTCTTGGTGTTCACAATATTGATTGACTGTGCTGTGTTTCTCTTTTGTTTTGTTTAATGGTCGATCATCAACAGTGGTAACAAAAACAGCACTGACATTTATGATGCTTACCTCAGTCAGCGAAGCCCAGAGGTCATCATGAAAGGCTGCACCGTATGAAAGTTTCACCAGGTATTTCTGAAAGTGTTACATTAGATCATCACAACTGAGGCATATGATATTAGTAATCTGAAACCGAACTTTGTCAGCAGACTTGGTGGCATCGCATCACAATGAGAACAACATCAAACAAAAATTCATTCTGAACATTTGTTTAGAAGACAAGTTGATAATTTCAGAAAAATTGAAGGCAACATAATTTTAGATTTGATTAACTTTGAAGAGAAATCTAAAAACATATAGAGAAGGGAAGAACTTTGAAGAGAAATCTAAAAACATATAGAGAAGGGAAGAACTTTGAAGAGAAATCTAAAAACATAGAGAAGGGAAGAGAAGATGGATTAAAAAAAAGAAATATAAATAAGGCATAGAAAGAACTTAACCAGACAGAGCCAACCAGGACAGTTTTGTGTGACCTGATAGAAGACATGTGACCTGACCAGGACATTTTTTGTGTGAACTGATGTAAGACATGTGACCCAACCAGGACAGTCTTGTGTGATCTAATAGAAGACATGTGACATGACCAGGACAGTCTTGTGTAAACTGATGGAAGACATGTGACCTGACCAGGACAGTTTTGTGTGAACTGATGGAAGACGTATGACCTGACCAGGACAGTCTCGTGTGAACTGATGGAAGACATGTGACCTGACCAAGACAGTTTTGTGTGAACTGAAGGAAGACATGACACAACCAGGTGTTATGACATGTTTTAACGATGTCGTCTGCTACAGTTGGCAGCGCGTTTGGAGTACGCATTTTGAGGTCAAGAGATTTTTAATATGGAATACTTTTATGCTTCATGGTTTTTTAGTGAACACAAATCGCATGGTTCGATTGTGACGTGGTAGAGTTGATATGGTCACGCTTGGTGACTATAGTAGTTCACCCCTTTTTTTTCTGACTGTCAAGCCATGAAGACGTGTTTTTATTCCTTCCAGTATTAGGCTTCATATTTGCCGAATTTATATATTGAGATGAGGACAGAGGGTCAGTCCATATTATTATAATGAATTGATGGAATTTATGGTTGTTGGATAACCATTATGGAAGGATTGTTGGTCAAGTTTTTATGAGCTATATTCGCCAAACTAATGGGTATCATTTCTGACTGTCTGCATAGCAGCAGTGCACGTATACAGCCCATGATGTTCTGACGACAATTAATTAATTGGAACTGACGGTAATATTTTGATTGAACTATGATGAAATGTCTGGAATGCTTTAACTATGCTGTCTTCGTATATTGTATTAAAACTTGTATTCATTGGACTCAGAACCCAAGGACTTATCAAATCGATCAAGTTGAAGTTGTCGCAGATATTAAGCCATATATATATATATATTCATTGATTATTAATTTATGCACAATCGCTCTTATGATGAAGAACATTAATAAAACCACTAATCAACTGAAGTTCACAAGGAACCAAGACGAGGTCACCCTTTATGCTAATCAACTTTAGAAGACAACCTAAATCAGTGACCTTCAATAATGATCGACCAAGAACCCGCTTCAACAACTGGCGGCCAGATGTGGTTGTGAAACTATTTCACTTTAAAGAACTATTCAACTATCAAGAATTTCTTGTTTTCAAATTCTCCTTTCGATCGACTTGACAATTCGATACGCATGCACAAATGACGTCACGACCTTGGCAACAAATACTGTAGAACTAACGACTGTAAAACTCATTCCACAAGTCTGCAACATGGAATTCGATTCAAAATGCCTCAACCAAATATATCAAGGACTTGTCATTACTATATTCCATTCACGAAAATCCGTCGGCGCATGTTGACACTGCCGAAGTTAGTCGCTACTCAAAAGATAAGTACCTTTTTGGGCATTATGCAAAATTAGTCCATGTTGTCTATTCAAAGGCGTGTCTTGATGCCATTTTTAAATGTTAAATGTTTGTATATATGCATATATGTTGTTTGGTTCAACTTAGCGGGTTTGGTTGGCGGGAATCAGAACTGATGTTATGTTGCTTCGGCTGACCGCAACAGTTCTGATCGTTCCTAGGGTTTATTGAATATTTGCAATTTTGGATACAAGAGATCCCCAAATAAATTACCTGGGAACTATCTGCTTGTAATTGCAAAAAATTCAATATTAGGTGTTAGTTGTAAAGTGATATGATATCTGGTGTATTTTTCTGTACTAAGTTTCAGTTTTATTTATTTTTCGTCGTTCGTTTGTAAGCTATTACGTCTATTCTCAACCTTTCTATCATTTAGTTTATACTTACTTACTTACTTACTTAGTAGTTCCCCTTCTACCGTGAGGTGTAGAGGTTTGGAAGAGAGAGCGCCAGACTATCCTATCAGCTGTCTTCCTCCTGGCCTGGTTCCATTCTAGTCCTCGGTCCTTCAAAGATTGTCTAATGTTGTCCTCCCAACGGACTCTGGGGGTCTGGATCCTTGGCTCTTTGTTTCCCATGCTTGTCGTGGTAGCCGATCTTCTCCCATTCTGCAGACATGGCCAAACCATTTTAGTTGGGACTGTTCTACTTGGGTCTGCAGGGGGTGGGGTTTAAGGCCTTGACGTATCGTCTGGTTGTGTATCATGTCTCTTCTTGTTACTTCAACCACATTTAGTTTATAATTATTAAATATTTGTCAGTTATAGAGTCCTGTGACGTCACTGTTTTCAGTGTACGTGCTTTAACCTAGATTTGATTTAACCTTGACCCTCTTCCGATTTCTGCTTGTTTCATAAAATCATTTTTATGTTTGCATTTGTCAATTGTGGCGTAAAATAGTGTCGTAACACTTTTGTTTATTGTATTTTCTGTATTTATTCATTTATAATTTATACTGTAACTATAATAAGAATACACTATTAATATAAAACATTTAATTAATTTTCACAAGAAAATTACTTAATGAATGGGGTGATTGCATTAATTTGCACTAGTAGTCCAAGTCACTACTGTTTTACCATGTTGCATAGGGCATGATGTCGTAATATATTTATAAAATATTATAAATTTATATCTTTGATGCGTGATGCCATATGATGATGGATGGTATCCGCATGTCTGGTTTTGTGTAGTGTGCAGATGTGTTCAGTCAAAACAATGTTCATACAAAAATAACAGGGCAATCCACATAGGACGTCAGTAAACTCACGACGTATAAAGTCAATGATTCTTGAAACAGCCGTTGACGTTTTTCTTCATTATTTATTGTGGACGCCACAGTGACAAAATGGTTACGCGAATATGTAGGCACATCAAACAGTCATTATCACAGCAACATTCAATACAGCAATAGACGGTAGACAGCATTACAATGATGAGTCAGATGCATGTTATATTTCATAGTGCTGTAAATGTAGTCAGGTGAAAAACTCCATCCTTTTCTATAACAGCCAGGAGATAACCAGATGTATGAGATCAGTTCACTCTCCTTAGTCTGACTTCAGCAAGACAGACACGTCTGCCGAAGTATAAATAATGTCCTCAAAAATATCCTCTAGATAATAAAGGTTTTTCAAACCTAGTTCATTTAACAAAGTAGCAAGTAATGGTCCTTGGTACCTGCATCAACCGATGCAGCACAATACAGCGACATGTGAGCTAGGAAAACATCTCGTGACGACGACTTTCGAAGACAGGCTATGAACCAGAAATCGTTCACGACCAAAAATCGATAGAGTTAATGAAAATGTTAATTTACCTTGCTTTCATGAAATACACAGAAATATCACGCCTCCCGACATGTGGGAAACACTAGAGGTATTATCTCGAATAAACGAAATATCCATTAAGAGGACTACACATCCCTGACAGAACAAAAACTAGCGGAGATCCCCTCTTCAACGAGGCATCTCTTTCGCCATTCCAAATCGCTCACTCCACTAGTGGTGGGCGGAAACCGATCGACCAAGAAGCAAGACAAGTCATGCGCAGTCCAGCGCAAAATGACCACAGCTCAAACTTAACTGCATTCGATACCAACGCGAGAAGACAAATGCTTACCGAGAAAAGTGACTATAAATTTCAAGCAGTTGTTGCCCTTGCGTTATAAAATAGATATTGTAAAAAACGATGTTGCGAGAATTTATCACGCAACATATCACCACCTCCTCCCGATAAAAAAAAAATGTGGAACATATTTTTTTTTTAAATATCAAAGAGCATGCGATAAGCGGCTCAAAACGCACGAATTATGCGCTGATAATTAATTAAATTGCCTAACATGAGGCTAATTATAGAGTGTCTGGTGAGGATATACCTCAACAGAAAAATAAATATGTCTCAAAAAATATTCACATCGGGGAGGTGTCACCAACACACATCACGTTAGCATGTAAACACAATATACGTATGCAAGTTACCATAATCATCATTAAACAGCATACTCTAATATTGTCTTTAAAAATGGATGTACAAATCTGATAGGAAAATTTAAATAGTACATTATTTGACATGTAATGACATAAGTACATAGTAAAGTTAAACTACATGACGATCCAGGACATATGCTCTGGTATTCCGAGGGTAAGTACACAATCTAGAACTCGTCATGCTTGATACTAGTAAGGTAAGTCCTCAGCTCAACAATGACATTCTGAGAAAGTACAAGCAATATAATGCTAATTAATAACTAATATGCTTCATAAGGTACAATACATTATTAATAATTGTGGCTGTTTAGTAAACTAACGGCCCTTATATTAACTACTCAGTCCTCCTCTATCATCTTAAAAAACGAACAGAAGAAGATGACAACAAAGCACGATAGTGTGTACATATAAAGTAAGTACAGATGTGCTAATCTATTGTAGAAATATAGGTGTGTTATGACTCTGTAATATATGGAAATATAGGACAGAAGTATTAGTTGGAGTCATGTGGGCATCTAGACAAAATGTCAGCCATCACATTATCCGCACCACGGATAGCTCGTACCGTGAAGTGAAAAGGTTGAAGAGCTATAGCATATCGAGTGGATCTCGAACTCTTCAAATTCTTAGTCTGAATAGCTGTAAGAGCTTTCTGATCAGTCTCTAGAATGAAATGTGCGCCCAGGAGGAATCTTTGTAGCTTTAGAATTGACCAAACCATCGCTAACAACTCACGGTCTAAAACCGAGTAGTTCCTCTCTGCCGCATTTAGTTTTCTAGAAATGTACATAACAGGATGCAGAGTATTTGCATATTCTTGCATCAGTGCTGCTCCAATCCCAGTGGATGAAGCATCACTCCGAAGAACAAAAGTCCTATCAAGAGTAGGTAATCTTAAGATGGGAGGAGAAGAAAATATATTCTTGATTTGGTCTAGTGAAGATTGGCATTCTTCAGACCAACGGACCAGATTAGGCGAACCTTTCTTCAACAATGTTGAGAGAGGTGCCATGATCGAAGATAAATTTGGAATAAATCTCCCATAAAATTGAATTAAACCTAAGAGACTCCTAACTTGTTTCTTCGTTTTAGGAACAGAGATGTTCAGTATTTTGGAAGTATTGTGGTCTTCTGTCTTCAAGAGACCATGACCAACACGATGACCCAGGAAAGAGATTTCACCAAAACCAACAAAAGCTTTAGAAGGTTTTGCTGTCAAATTATTCTCACGTAGAGTGGACAGTAAGTCATATAACCCTAAATAGTGATCTTCCCAGGTATCACTGAAGAGACAGATGTCATCTAAGTATGCGATGACATCCGAACGATGTGACAGAATTCGACGCATCATGCGAACGAAAGTGGCAGGGGCGTTCATGAGACCAAAAGGCATAACATTCCATTGAAATAGACCCCTAGGTGTAGAAAAAGCAGTAAGAGGTTTGGCATGCTCTGCTAAAGGCACTTGCCAATAACCTTTAGACAAGTCAAGTTTAGTGAAGAATCTAGAATTAGAAAGTCTAATCAGTAGATCTTCTAACAAAGGCATCGGTTCAGCGTCGAACTTTGTGACCTGATTCAATTTGCGATAATCAACGCAAATTCGTATGTTCTTATCCTTCTTCCGGACAATAACCATGGAAGAAGAATATGGTGAAGTCGATGGTTCAATTATATTTAATTGAATCATTTCATCCAATTCCTTTTCCACTTGCGACTGAAAGTGTATAGGAATAGGATACGGCCTAACCCTAATTGGATTATTGTCGGTAAGAATTATGTCATGTTCTATGACATCTGTGTGTCCAGGAATGTCAGTGAGAACATCCTGAAATGTTTGTAACATCGACGAGACTTGTCGATGTTCGTCACCAGAAAGATTAGGAGAAACAGAAACGTTTTTCCAAGATTCCGTGGAATGTAATGGAACCACTGGAAGGGGAAGGTTGACATCAGAGAAGGTAGCTTCCTCATCCTGTATGACAGACAGGGATGAATAATGACCGTGAGGTGCAGGAGCATCATCCGTTGCCTGGAAAATAGGCAGCAAATAGTCCGGACGTTCGTGAAATTCCGAAAGCATGTTTATGTGGAAAGTTTTATGCTTTCCATCAATATCGACCACATAGTCAACATCGGAAATCCGAGAGACTATTGCATACGGACCTTTCCATGCAATAAGAAGTCTATTTTCCCTACTGGGGAGTAGGACGAATGCTTTGTCACCTGGACAAAGTTGTCGTAGACATCTATTCTTGTTAGCAAACTGCCTTGCCTTCTCTTTAGCAATTTCTGATGAAGCAGTTGCTAGCTTACATGCCTCAATGATCTTTTGTCTAAGAGCAATGACATACTCATATGAGGATTGAGTTTCATCGCTAATATCATCGGCAGTGATGAGATCGTGTAATAAAGACATAGGGCCGCGTGGACGCGCGCCAAAGACAAGTTCGAAGGGAGAAAATCCTGTGTGTTCATTAGGGACTTCTCTATAGGCAAAGAGAGCCGCGGGTAAAACCCTGTCCCAATCTTGAGGATGATCTTCAGTTATCTTACCAAGCAAAGTCTTGAGCGTTCTATTCAGACGCTCAACTAACCCATTAGACATAGGATGGTAGATACTACTGAGAGATCGTTCAATATGTAAGGTAGACATTACCTGTGACATAGTGTCAGATATGAGTTGAGTGCCATGGTCTGACAATATTTCTCTGGGGAACCCCAAGCGAGAAAATATCAACCAAAGAGCATCTGCGATATCTGTAGTAGATATGCTCTTAAGAGGAATAGCCTCTGGCCAACGTGTGCACATATCGACACATGTAAGGATAAACTGATGTCCTCTGGCCGACTTGACCTTAAAAGGGCCAATAATATCTATGGCCATTTTCTGAAACGGCCGAATAGGAATGTCAGCAGCCTGGATAGGCGCAGCATGTCGTGGTCCTCTAGATTTGACCTCCTGACATACCTTGCATGATCGGCAGTAAATACGAATGTCCTTATTGACAAAAGGCCAAAAGAAAGCCGCAAGGACTCTCGACTTCGTACGGGCAAAACCCATATGTCCAGCACATTGCGAGTCATGAGCATGTTGTAATATTTGCACTCTCATGCTCTTGGGAACAAGAATTTGCGAATGTGCCGACGTAGTCGAATCTTGTACCATACGTACAAGTACGCCGTTTCTCATTGCAATCCAAGATTTTCTATTTGTATCCTGATTCGGATCACCTTTCTTCGCAAGAACGAAGAATTTTTTTAAAGAAGGATCTTCTTCTTGCAATTTTATGAAAGAGTCACGAGTGATTACTAAGTGACTATCTTGGCTATCAACTTCATTATCACTATTCAGTGAAGTTTCGGGTGTTTGTAGAGCTTGTGCTCTTGTAACTACTGCATTTGTAGCTTGCATGTTATTATCTTCCCAAGCAGCAATCTGCTGTGGGGTACACTCCCTAACTCCGTGAATACGACCAATAATAAGGTCCGCAATAGGATTAGGTAAGAGACAAGCATGCACATCTCCAGTAAAGAAAGGAGTGGCAATGCGAATTACAGCAGTAGGATATTTTTCTAGAGTGCCGCCAAATGTGACACATTTAATAACCCTTCCTGTAGCACAAGATGGATCTACAAGCGATTGTCTAACACCAATAGTGGTGCATCCGGAATCGAAAAGTAGTGAGACCGGAGTATCATTAACAAGACCCTTATGTAGAATTAAAGAACCCCTCCCGTCATGCGCAACAGCAGCAGGAAGAGCGGGAAGTGGGTGACCACAACTCAAAGTAGTTATGGTACCCGGTTCGAATAAAGTACTGCATTGGGGGCATTTGTTTGCTCTCTCAAAGTCAAAAGCAGAACCAGTGACAGCGTCAAAGTTTTTACTATCAACAACATGATTACAGGCTCCCTCAGTTTCCTGTTGTACAGCATTAGCCTGCTGATATCTCTTTTTTTTGTGTTGAGATCTACCCCGACTATTATTACCTCTGAAGTTATCAGAGTTATTATTATCTCTGCAGTTATTATTGTCTCTATTGTAATTGTTATCCTGGTTCGAATTCCAGTTTCCACGATTACTATCATGTTCACATTGATGCGAACATCTATTTGTTTGGTTCTGAGGTCTTCGGCAGGAATAACCTCTATTACCATATCCTCTTTTGAAATGCTTATAATTATTAGGGTGATAGTAACGAGTACTATCAGGTTGTCTCCAATTCTTCGAAGAAGAATCACCATGAAATTGATTTCCATGATTTTGACAGAAATTACCGCTACTCTTTCTATCAAAATTTTGTTGGAATCTACGAGCAAAGTTTTGACCATACGGAGCTGCCGAAGCAACTGGTAAACCTTCTTTCACCTTAGAGTTACCCATGGTTATGTGTGGGTGCGCAGTTACGTATTGGCAACAGAAATCTTCCATTTCTTTTATTGTTTTAGGTTTACGTTCATGAAGGAAAGCAAGGAAAGACTCATTGACAGACGACATGACTTTGTCTCTAAGTATTAAGTCCATAAGTCCTTCATAAGTTTTTTCCGTCTTAGATAGTTCAACCCATCGTGAGAAAGTAATGCGTATTCTTGCAATAAACTCGGAGAATTCAACTCCATTTTCAGGTAACATGTTTTTAAATTGTAGACGATAGCCGTCTTCGTTAAGCTGATATTTCTTTAACAAAGCGGCCCTGACAACCTCATAATTGTTCTTGTCAGGTTCATCCACCATATTTAATATACTTAGAGCTTTACCTGTCAGTATCCCTGATAACTGATAAACATATTTTGCTTTGTCTATGTTATGAGCTGTACATGCTTGTTCAAATCTGTCCAGATAGAACATTATGTCATCACTGGAAGGACTAAATGTTGGTAACTTAATCTTAAAAGTATCATTATTAGCCTTACCAGAAGATGAACCCTTGTTTGAATCATTACCATTACTCATGCTCGTCAATTTCAATTTTTCCAACTCTAAAGCTAAGACCTTTTCTTCATGTTCCATTTTTGCTTTCTCTTTCCTCTCATCAGACTCTCTCTGTAATCTTCTTTCCTCAGCCTGAGCCTCTTTTTGAAGTCTTTCAGCTTCTTTTTCAAGTCTTTTATTTTCAGCCTCTTTTTCAAGTCTTTTATTCTCAGCTTCTAGCTGGAGTTTTCTTTCCTCAGCTTCTGATTCCCTTTTTTGTTTTTCCATTTCCATTTGGAATCTTTTTTCATCCACCTGCATCTGCAGTTTCTTTTGTTCAGCTTCCATATGCAGTTTCTTTTGTTCAGCTTCCATTGCTTTATCATATCGAGCAGTTGCAAATTCTTCTAACTTATCACCAGTCTTCCCAAGCAATTTACCCTGCTCAATAAAGTGCTCAAATGTAGACATGTTGTCTAACATATGAGTCCAAAACCTGAAATAATTAACTAATTTATTTCAAACCTAAGTGTAACAAGTCTTAATTAAGCACTTGTATATTCACATCACCTTATATTATCCCAGTCTCTGTGGGAAACAAGTCTCCAATCAAAGAACTTGTATATGAAATATCAGCAATCAATTCTTGATCATAAGTGCACTTCTCATTCAATAGTGCACGACACTATTCATCATTCATTTATCATCAGTGTAGTAGTAACAGTGCATTAGCATAGCCCATTAACTAATTACTATAACTGTAAACAATGACTATGTAAACACATGCAGAATGTAAACATTGAAAATGTAAACAATACAAACAATGTAAACAATAACAATGTAAACAATAACAAAGATCAGCAACAATACAAAAACGTTCGCAGAAATCAACTAAAAATAAAGCAGAAATTAATGAAATATCACAAAAAATGTGACGATATCTGCGATAGAATTAAACAAAATACATGACACCACAGTGTATAAACAAAAATGTTGTATGAAACTAAATTATAGACAAGAGTAGGCTAACAAATACAAACAAATCAAAACAAAACTAAAGAATGCGAAATAATAACGAAAACAATATTAAAACATGTCATCACAGCTAACATAAATAGCAACAGAAGTCGCTTAGCAAATTCCAGTATCGGAAATTTGCAAACCCTACAGAAAACGCTCACAATAGACGACCTCTATGACGTGGCATAATCTAACGGAGACACCACCCAACCGAGAACCCGCTGAAATATAAACATATAAATATACAAATAACATATAAACATATAACATATAGAATGAGATGATACACAGAAGACTCAGCAGAAGTATAAGGGCACAGTTTACATACAAACAGGCCACTTAACTTATAGGCTTCCAATCGTAGAACAGCAGAAAAACGGATGTCAATCAACGTCCTAAAGAGCGAAGCTCCAACGATGATGGCACATCTGAACTGCTTCCACTGCTAACACGATGGTACAAGAGCTTCTGAAATACTGTGTGTTGAGTTGTTTCGGCACTTGACCTTCTAATCCAAAAGTAAGTTGATGGAAATCGGTACTTGGCCTTCTTCAGAAAACAACCCGTTTCAACCGGCACTTGACCTTCACAAAAACGACAGCACTGGAACCTTGACAGCAGCAACTTGCTTGACTTGCGTAAAAGATAACAGCAGTCCGAGTTATCCGGCAACATGTAACAACGCCGGGTACTGTCAAATTCTTGTTTCCGTCAAAAAATTGAAATTTTGACTTTTACCGGGCAACGCCGAGTACTTTGAAAATTTTGAAGATGTTGACTGTATTGAAGAATGTTAATTTCTTGAAGGATGCTGATGAATTCTTGTTGAAAATGAAGTGGGTAAGGGACCCCGTGTTTGCTGGTACCAGAATCAAACCAGCTTATGGCCACCAAATGATGCGTGATGCCATATGATGATGGATGGTATCCGCATGTCTGGTTTTGTGTAGTGTGCAGATGTGTTCAGTCAAAACAATGTTCATACAAAAATAACAGGGCAATCCACATAGGACGTCAGTAAACTCACGACGTATAAAGTCAATGATTCTTGAAACAGCCGTTGACGTTTTTCTTCATTATTTATTGTGGACGCCACAGTGACAAAATGGTTACGCGAATATGTAGGCACATCAAACAGTCATTATCACAGCAACATTCAATACAGCAATAGACGGTAGACAGCATTACAATGATGAGTCAGATGCATGTTATATTTCATAGTGCTGTAAATGTAGTCAGGTGAAAAACTCCATCCTTTTCTATAACAGCCAGGAGATAACCAGATGTATGAGATCAGTTCACTCTCCTTAGTTTGACTTCAGCAAGACAGACACGTCTGCCGAAGTATAAATAATGTCCTCAAAAATATCCTCTAGATAATAAAGGTTTTTCAAACCTAGTTCATTTAACAAAGTAGCAAGTAATGGTCCTTGGTACATGCATCAACCGATGTAGTACAATACAGCGACATGTGAGCTGGGAAAACATCTCGTGACGACGACTTTCGAAGACAGGCTATGAATTGAAATCGCTCACGACCCAAAATCGATAGAGTTAATGAAAATGTTAATTTACCTTGCTTTCATGAAATACACAGAAATATCACGCCTCCCGACATGTGGGAAACACTAGAGGTATTATCTCGAATAAACGAAATATCCATTAAGAGGACTACACATCCCTGACAGAACAAAAAATAGCGGAGATCCCCTCTTCAACGAGGCATCTCTTTCGCCATTCCAAATCGCTCACTCCACTCGTGGTGGGCGGAAACCGATCGACCAAGAAGCAAGACAAGTCATGCGCAGTCCAGCGCAAAATGACCACAGCTCAAACTTAACTGCATTCGATACCAACGCGAGAAGACAAATGCTTACCGAGAAAAGTGACTATAAATTTCAAGCAGTTGTTGCCCTTGCGTTATAAAATAGATATTGTAAAAAACGATGTTGCGAGAATTTATCACGCAACAATCTTACTTTGAATTTATTAAGAATATTGAGGGTAAATTTATTGATTGGTCTAGTCAAGGTACTATATTGTCCATAGGGAATATATTAGTGAATAATACAATAAGGGATAGATGATACCCACAATTACTAAGTGAAGATATTGAATGCATTATATATTTTCAGCATCATAAACAAATAGGTTTATAACTAATTAGTGTTTTCTTAAGAATATGTGGTGGTGATATAAAATATTAATTGAAAATAACTTGTTGACTTACAAATAGTAGTAAAGGAACATAGTAGAGGGTTGATTGGTTATATTGAGTAACCATACGTTATATATCAGTTGTTTGACTAAGAGAGTCACATATATAACTAATAAAGGGATTTTATTGGTGAATAACATTTATATTGGACTAAGTAAGTATATTACTGAATTGTTAGGGCAACGGTGGAATATTTTATGAGAATTGGGAAGGTAGTTGATTATAAAGATGGCTGTATACCGCTCCACCTATGTCCCAGTCTTGACATATGGATGCGAGTCGTGGGCAATGACTACAACCCACAAAAGCCAGATCCAAACCTCAGAAATGAGGTATCTGAGGAAAGTGGTTGAAGTAACAAGAAGAGACATGGTCCGCAACCAGACGATCCATCAAGGCCTAAAATCCCATCCGCTGCAGACCCAAATAGAACAGTCCCAACTAAGATGGTTTGGCCATGTCTGCAGAATGGGAGAAGATCGGCTACCACGACAAGCATGGGAAACAAAGAGCCAGGGATCCAGACCTCCAGGACGACCCAGAGTCCGCTGGGAGGACAACATTAGACAATCTTTGAAGGACCGAGGACTAGAATGGAACCAGGCCAGGAAGAAGACAGCTGATAGAATGGTCTGGCGCTCTCTCTTCCAAACCTCTACACCTCACGGTAGAAGGGGAATGACTAAGTAAGTAAGTAAGTTGATTATAAAGGAGAAGCACTTGGATAATATGTTTGATATTTGATTGACTCAGGGAGTCATATATATATATATATATAGTTACTATGGATATTTTTGAACATTTTCTCCGGGAGGGAGATAGATTGGGTTTATTTTGTGCTAGCTGTGAGGAATATGCCATAGAACATTTCTTAATTCGAATGAGCCAGGATCTTGAGGAGTTTGCTTGGCGTAGGTGTAGATATGCCCCTTCACGGGAGAAAGCAGTGAGACTTTATAAATTATTATCCTCTATTTTTTATGATGAATGTAAACTAACTACTCAAGACATTAGTGTTGTGGAGTTGGATGCGTTGAAAAAAACGATAAATGAGCTTAAGGGTAGGGAGAAGACCCTTGCTAATCAGATGATGCAGCATAAAGGGGAGGATGAGAAGAAGTTGTTAGCATTGGATTTTGAAAATGCTATATTAAATAATAAAATTATGGTGTTGATGGAAGATAATAAGAAATTGGATGAAGTTTCTCTTAGTCAGAAGAAAGAGTTAGAGGATGAGGTGACCTCACTGAAACAGATGTTGGATGACCAAATAAGTAAGGTGAACTCTTCCACGCATGACTTGGCATTATTGCGTGAAGAAAATGATAAATTTATTATTGAATCTCAGAGAAGTAATGAGACAGTTAGGGATTTGTTTGATAATTTGAAATCAAAATGTGATAAGTTGAGGTCCGATCATGAATCTTTGATTTCGGAGTATGTTAAATTTAAATTAGAAGGTGAAAAAGTGGAAATTGAATCTCACAAGGACAATATTGTATCAAACTTGAGTGATGATTGTCTAACTGATGACAGGGTGACTGTATTAGAAGAATTACTCCTGAATGAGAAACATAGATATGCTGAACTGGAAACGAAAACACAACAACAGATCTATGAACTTTCAATTGCATTGAACACACTCGATTCTTTACGCGATAGTGAGAAGAAGATAACGACTAATTTAGATAAATTAAATAAGAAGCAGAGACATGAGATTGCATTCCTGACTTCTGAAAGTAATAAATTGAGAACGAGGGTGGATTGTCTGTTGGATGTACTGTCAGGCAAAAAGATATTGTTGAACAACAGACATGATAAACATAAATTACGACATGACTCAGGTACTAGGGGTGATATGAAGTTATCAACACACCCATTGGTAGTTAGGAAATCATTCCGGGGGAGATATACCTTCCCTCGACAGGATACTACTGCCAATTCTGACAATAAATTTTGGCGACATGATCAGAGTCAAACTGATCTTAAAAAACCTATTGACGTTGTCACAAGTGACAAGGTACTTCATAATAAGATTAATAGCATCAGTGTTAGTTATAACTCAGATAAGAAAATTAAAACCAACAGGTTGGTCAGCAAAGTTTTCACTTTGCTTAACAAGCAGGGGTCACCGACATACGTCAAACCTACTGTTTTACATACTGACGTGTATCATGCTAAGTTCCATCAGTATAATAACTCACAGAATAGAGATCATACCTACATGAGAAGAGAAAAAGTCAATATTCCTAATAAAACTGTTGACGTTGTCAACAGGGGAAAGGAGTGTACTAAGAAAAGTAACATGTTGAAACATGGGGTTAGTGTAAAGAGTGATAGGAAGATGCTCAATAAAATTAATACCAGTACATTGAAACAAAAGAATGTACTTAGTTCTTCTGATCCGTCTACTACTACATGTTCTACAAATGTACCATTACAGGGTAGGAGTCAGCATAATCATGTCCAACAGGATAATCCAGGTTGTAGAAAGAATAATACATACATGATTGACAAACATTGCAATTTGTCTCATGCAACTAAGGTTGCACATCACTCGTGTTCCCATGTTAGTGACAATGGTCTTACATATATTGGGAAATGTGCATATTCTCGCACGGTGTTAGTGCGTAATCTGCCACAAGGTACTAAATGGCAGGAACTGGGTAATTTTCTTCAGTACACAGCAAACGTTAAGTTTGTTCGTCTTCTGCCATCATTCAATGGTCAGAATAGTGAAGCGTTGGTTACCTTCTGTAACAATAAGGATGCTCGTGTGGTTGTCGAGCGTGACAATGGTGTAGGGTTTTATCACCATTCACTCTATTTACAGTTCTTCTTCTTCTTCCGTCCTTAGCCACCGACCGTCAAAGCAGTCAGTGGCCATTACGCCTAGTGGCGTCTTAGGGCAACAGCAGATAGGTTTTCTTTGCCATTGTTTCCCATCACGCCTATTGGCGTCTTTAGGGCAATGGCAAATCAATCCATCCGCCGTTGTTTCCGTAATCGAAGTGACTGGCAAACGGGTGATCAGCCCGTTGGTTATTTACAGTTAGTACCTGATTATATTTCTCATAGGCAGTAATGTACACGTACTACTTGTATTATAATCACATTCTGTGATGACTCAGCATAGTCAGTGATCAGTTATTTTCTCTCATAGTCATCTATTCTCATCTATATGGATTGGCTAGTGACGTTTCTCGTAGAAAAACATTTTTTGTGACATCTTTAATTTTGTACACTTGTTTTCTGTCTTTATGTAATTTTACCATGCCTAAGTTAGACAGTAACTTTGTGATTGTTCAACTATGCTCAGCAAATGCAGCATAAGTTTGTAGATCCTCTATTTGTCTGGAAAAAGGACATGCCTATGAAATTGACAGGGACTGCATAAGCTAACATCGCGTCCACTAAATTTCTAGGGAACATTTTTTATTAAATACCTTCTAAATTTGAGGTAAATTTGTCTCTCCGTCAGATGTAGACAATTTTCAACGTCAGTAATGTTCGCATTCTAGTACAAGTAATCATTTGATGGAATTCAAGTTCTACTAACGTGACAGTTTCACTTCAAACGTAGAACGATGTTTCGAGTTTCCTTGACTGTACTATCAAATACTTCACGAGCGTACTGAATTTCGAGTCAAGCACATCAATATTGTATGACTACAATTAATACCTACAATCAAATCAATACTTGGAACGGAAAAATTTCATACCCGATACAATCTTTCGTAACTCTGCTTATTCAAATGCAAATTTAATGACATTTCAAGCGTTATTGAACATATACTCTCAAATATTTAACTACGTTCGTGTCCATGAATATCTACTATCAAGGAGTGAAAACTGAACTATACTTCATATTACACGGCTGATGGTTTATGAACTTGAGTCTTACGAATAACACGTCATCGAATCTTGTATTGAACTAACGAATATTTACCTTCGAATCAAAAACGTTACGATGTTCCACGAAACTGATTTCATGTTGGTAATTATCAACGTTTGGACTTTGGTTTGTGTCCATCCATTCTCCTAATCGTTCTGACACAGGCGAATATGAATATTCGAGTCATTTTTGGACTTATCGTTCAGAATCAGATTGACTGAATGAACTCTGTGAAATTCTTGATCCAGCCTTACACGAAATACAGATTGCAACTATTAACTTAGTCTTCATTAGGAACAATGTATATCAAGATTTTCAAATGCAAATCATTCTTTATATGGAACAAACTCGTAGATCCACACATGGAAATAACGACGTTTGGATCTTCATCACGAACACTAGTTATTTAAATACGTATTTTATTAATAAAATAAAAATATAATGTGAGAAAATAAAGAAAAAACATAAAAGAAAGAAAAGAGAAAACAAAATAATCTCACAAAATTGAATAATTTATGTAAATGTATTCATAAATGTGATCATTACTATATGAAGTTAGCAAATGTGTTTACGTAATACTACATGCATTATTATTTTGTTAGCTTATACATTCAGTTAAATAGATAGTAGTGAGTCTACACATGTATTTTATTTATGTTTTTTAAATTTATTAACATCTCACTAGTTCACTTATGCTTTAGTCTCTTCTTTACTTCACTTGTCTTTACTTTTCGTTACTTTCTTTACTATGACATGATACTTTAGTTTAGGTAATTAAATTTTAATTATACTATTTCATACACCTATTACACTGATTAATTAGTTAATTTTTAATTAGTTAGGATAATTTTAGTACACAACACATTATTATTTTGGTGAAGACATAATAATAATAATAAATTCTTTATGCACCAAACACGGCGCATAAGGCAGAAACCAGTGCTCTCCAGATTGTTCATTGTGACGCCACTCCTCTTAGCTCTTGCACATTATTTAGGCCCAACGTTCTTCCTTCTCTTATTATTGTTCTTCTAAGTGTTTCTTTTGGTCTTCCTTTTTTCCTCTTACCCTCAGGAACCCAAGTGAGCGCCTGCAATGGTATTCTGTTGTTTTGCATTCATAGGACATGACCGATATATGACCATCGTCTTTTCCTTATATAGTCGGAGACATATTTCTGCTTAGAGTCTTCTCTTATTTGTCGATTAGTCTTGAATTCTTTCCAACTGATGTTCATGAGTTTTCTAAGACATTTGTTCTCGAATGTATTCAGTTTGTTCTCCAATGATTTTGTTACTTTCCAACTTTCACAACCGTATGTTAACACTGAGATAACATTTGAATTAAACAGACGAAGCTTGGTATGTATATTCAGTGATCATAATTTCCAAATGTTAGATAATCTAACATACTGGTAGTTAATTATTTACTGACAATAGACATTATCTTTAGTTACTTTAATATAAAGTCCATGTATTACATGACTGATATTATATCGACATGACTTACGAGAATGTTCTACACAGAACATCGTAGGCCGTATGTTGGTTTTTGTTAAATTTTTCAGATGATTAATTAGGATATTTCAAAAAAAAAAAAACTATAGAATAGATTTCTTTTCCCCCGTCGGGCAGGAAATTGTTACGACATGTTTTAACGATGTCGTCTGCTACAGTTGGCAGCGCGTTTGGAGTACGCATTTTGAGGTTGAGAGATTTTTAATATAGAATACTTTTATGCTTCATGGTTTTTTAGTGAACACAAATCACATGGTTCGACTGTGACGTGGTAGCGTTGATACTGTCACGCTTGGTGACTATAGTAGTTCACCCCTTTTTTTTCTGACCGTCAAGCCATGAAGACGTGTTTTTATTCCTTCCAGTATTAGGCTTCATATTTGCCGAATTTATATATTGAGATGAGGACAGAGGGTCAGTCCATATTATTATAATGAATTGATGGAATTTATGGTTGTTGGATAACCATTATGGAAGGATTGTTGGTCAAGTTTTTATGAGCTATATTCGCCAAACTAATGGGTATCATTTCTGATTGTCTGCATAGCAGCAGTGCACATATACAGCCCATGATGTTCTGACGACAATTAATTAATTGGAACTGACGGTAATATTTTGATTGAACTATGATGAAATGTCTGGAATGCTTTAACTATGCTGTCTTCGTATATTGTATTAAAACTTGTATTCATTGGACTCAGAACCCAAGGACTTATCAAATCGATCAAGTTGAAGTTGTCGCAGATATTAAGCCACATATATATATATATATATATATATATATATATATATATATATATATATATATATATATATATATATATATATATATATATTCATTGATTATTAATTTATGCACGATCGCTCTTATGATGAAGAACATTAATAAAACCACTAATCAATTGAAGTTCACAAGGAACCAAGACGAGGTCACTTTTTATGCTAATCAACTTTAGAAGACAACCTAAATCAGTGACCTTCAATAATGATCGACCACGAACCTGCTTCAACACCAGGACAGTTTTGTGTGAACTGATGGAAGACATGTGACCTGACCAGGACAGTTTTGAGTGAATTGATGGATGACATGTGACCAGACCAATACAATTTTATTTGAACTGATGGAAGACGTGACCCGACCAGACCAACTGATGGAAGAGGTGTGACCTGACCAGGACAGTCTTGTGTGAACTGATGGAAGACATGTGACCTGACCAGGACAGTTTTTTGTGAACTGATAGAAGAAATGTGACCTGACCAGGACAGTCTTGTATGAACTGATGGAAGACATGACCTGACCAGGACATATTTGTGTGAACTGATAGAAGACATGTGACCTGACCAGGACAGATTTGTGTGAACTGATGGAAGACATGTGACCCGACCAGGACAGTTTTATGTGAACTGATGGAAGACGTGACCTGATTAGGACAGTTTTGTGTGAACTGATGGAAGATGTGATGCACAGGCAGCTAAAGAAATATGATGGTGATTATTACTATTAATGTTAATAGCATTAATGTTATCATAAGCAAACATTAATGTTATCATAAACAAACATGAAAGTCATCATAGGCAAACATTAATGTTATCATAGACAAACATTAATGTTATCATAGACAAACATTAATGTCATCATAGGCAAACATTAATGTCATCATAGGCACACATGAAAGTTATCATAGGCAAACGTGAAAGTCATCATAGGTAAACATGAAAGTTGTCATAGGCAAACATGAAAGTTATCATAGACAAACATGAAAGTTATCATAGGCAAACATTAAAGTTAACACAGTGTTACGTACATTTATTACCTAAGGGGGTAGTCTTCGGTCCTGCCAAATGTACGCACCAGTCTTTATATATTTTATTATTTGTGCGTTCGATTGATTCACGCACTGACGTGCACAATGCAGTGTGAGTTGCTTTGGACGCACGGGTAACCTAGTTTGGGGATTGTGACGTCATGTTTTGAACGGGGCAGTGCGGACTTTGTTATGTCCGAGAGATATATATTATTGGAATTGTCTGGCAGTTTTGTATAAGCCAGTATGTTATATTGATTCAATTGGTATTCTTGACGAAGCCAATGATGGAAGGATCATGTAAGTGTCGCCCCGGTTATATTTGTATATTTATTGCCGTAAACTAAAGTATCAGGCCGCTCCCAGTTGTAGTCTAGCGGGAAGTCATCTTAGCATGTAATTTCCTAGAATGGACAGACGGAGTCGGTGGTCATATTAGATTACCGTAGAGGAATAATACCTACGTGTAAACCAGTTTATTTATTCGTATGCTTCATATTTTATATGCCGTACATTCAACAATGCCAGAAGCGTGGCATAGAATGGGAGAGGTTAGTCAACTGGAATCTCTAACCTGTTCGTATTATCGTGTATGACTTTGTTTGAAACTATATGCTATCTAACGTTATGTTTTGGAGAACGTATGGGATTGTGAAGTATGATATGGAAGATTTTATCCTGGAGTATGAATACGTTACCATGATAGACGTCCTTGAAGGAAGGTCAATGGACTTGAATGAGAAGAATATTATACGGTAACAGTTTTGTGATCCTTAGTCACTTGAGTCAGAGGACTTTATTGGTAGAGAATCTTCAGGAACTTTAAAAGTAATTACCATTATGCTGATGTATGATCTTTGCGCCTGTGACGATGTTAGTCTTGTCCACTCCGTATGTGTCATGTTGAATAAAATCTATGTACAGTCATCACCGACTTATGTACTGCCAGTACTTGCCCAGTTCACCCAGTTCAACACTACTTGTTGAAGTTCGTTTGAAGAATATTGTTGACATTCGTTCATTTTAACCATTCGCGTTTTAAGCTACCTCTTCACCAGTATAAACTGTACTCAACCATAAAACGGAGTCAACAGTAATTGGTGGCCAGTGTGGTTTTGAAATCAAGAATTTCACAGGAAACGTACCCAATACAATTATCATTAATGGAAGATCTGAACTTTCAAGGCGACAACATCTTGGGATCATCTGAAGATCTGAACTTTCAAGGCGACAACATCTTGGGATCATCTCTTTGTCACTATTACGTGCAAGCTGTGGTCTAATAACTCAGAACGAAGTATTTTATCCTCACACGTACATACACGGAGACGAGGCACATTGGTTTTTTTTTCCTGCACGCGAGATGAGTATAACGTGTTGTCGTTGTACCCTTTATTACGTTTAGCTGTGCCTTAAATAATTATGTCCATATTTATATTTTCCTTGTTATATGTTATATGTTGTTCATTTGTCGTGGGAGGTAGGGAGGTTGATCTGACGAACGAGATCCATCTCGAAGCCAATTCGGGCTCTTCGTCAGACGTTCTGTAGGGCTCAACTTGTAAGTTTCAATTGAGCGATAGTTCCGGTACAAGGCTAGAAACCTTGCCGAAGTTCCGATCGCTAATTGTCCCTTATAATAGTATCTGTTTAGCTGTTCCGTCAAGTTTTTATTGTTGTTCTCGTAGTTATTTTTATTCGTAATTTAGTTTTATGATGAATTTTGTTTGTATTTTGCGTCCATCTCACCTTTCCTGTCGTTCAGTTTTTTACAAAACCTATGTTTTTACACTGTGTTGTCAACTGTACTGTTAATTATCTGATCGTAGTTATCGTCGTATATTTTTACGATATTCTATTTTAGTTATACATTTTCATTTTTTTTTATTTCTACGATTGTGTTCACCCGTCCAGTTTATCATGTCTTGTCGGTTATGTTTCTATTGTCTTTCTCGTTGTTCATTTCATGACATTTGATTACATAAATTTATTGATTAATAACATATTTAATAATTATATGATAACATTATACCGTTCTAAGGACAGGAACGAAGAACACTTGTTATAATAACAAGGTTAACTAATTTATATTGATTAATTATCATTTTTATAAATCAAGAGTATTGTGACTACTTATAAAGCATAATGTATTCACTAGATTATTTCATTAAGCAAGCAAAAGCTCTTCAGATGGCTCCTGATGAAGCAAAAACATTTGCACTTGCAGAATATAGGAAAGCTCAAGAAATAGAAGCCGAACAGAGAAAGTTAGAAACTTTAAGACTAGAAAAACTTCAATTTGAGGCAGATCAAAAACGGATTGAGGCTGAGGAACAAGAGAAGAAGATGAAATTTGAGGCTGAGGAACAAGAGAAGAAGATGAAATTTGAGGCAGATCAAAAACGGATTGATGCTGAGGAACATGAAAAGAAGAGGAAATTTATAGCTGAGGAAGAGGAGAAAAAAATGAGATTAGCCGCTGAATTAGAAGATAAACGAGTTCAAAAGGAAATGGAACAGAAACAAAAAGAAATGGAAGATAGGAGATTAACTCTTACTATACAGTAGCTAAAACCGCGTTTTTACGCGCTAGTTTAGCTATCGTTACCGTTGCGCGCCACTTCACGGGTCGAGCCGTAAAATTGGTACTAAACCCGCGCCACTTCACGGGGCTTGCCGGATTGTAAGAGTTAATAGCTGAACAAAATGTAAAACGACTTCAGCTTGAGATGGAAGAGAATGAAAAAAAACGACAGCATGAACTGAAATTAGCAGAGTCAGAATATGAGAGACTTAGGTTAACTCGGGAAGCTAATTCTCAGAGAACTTTTGAAAGCCAAACTCCATCCAGACATGATTATTTTAAGGAAATTCACCTTAAATTACCAAAATTTAATCCCCCCTCTGATGACGTAATATTCTTCCTAGATAGGTTTGAGGCCACTTGTGGATCTTATAACGTGGATAAAGCGCTATACTGTACATATTTATCCAGATTACTTACAGGGGATGCATTAGCAGTTTATCATACCACCAGCATTGGTGAGAAAAATGACTATAATGCTCTTAGAGCAGCACTTCTGCAAAAATTCCAAATGACAGAAGACGAATATCGTTTAAGATTTCATACATTACTACCCCAATCTAGCAGAAATTTCAATGATTTTCTGTCACAAATACGACTAACACTAGAAAGATGGATTGAATTATCCAAAATTGAAAAGTCATATGAAGGTCTCTTCGATTTACTGATGCGCGATAAGGTACTATCGTCTGTAAATCCTACATTTCTCGCATTTTTGCAAGAACGGAAACCTTTATCAATAAAAGACTTAGAAGAACATGCAAAAAATTTTTGTACTGCTCACCCAAACATGGATCTAAGTAACGCACAGATTAAGAATGAATTGCCTGTTGCTTTTGCAGCACAACAAAACAATTTTTCACGAAATCGTTCCTTTAGTGCTGACAGGTATGTCAATAATGGAAATAATTACAATTTTAACAATGATAACTTTTACAAAGGGAAGCAATTTCAACAATCTGCTCCATTTAATGTTTCTTGGAACCAAACTCACAGATCACAAGATTTTGGTAACAATAATTTTAAAAATAATCAAGGACATTATAATAAACAAAACTGGAGATCAAGATCTCAGGGTCCACAAAACAGACAAGGTTCTTGGAATAAAAATTTTAAAGAACATCATAACTTTAATTATACAAATTATCGGACTCATCCAAATTTTAACTCTAGCAGAAATGACAATTGTAGCAATTTTAATGCAAATAATCAAAATCGATCGCGTCGCAGAGATAGATCGTCAAATAATACGGGTACACATTCTAATGTCTCTTTAATTGATACACAGGCTAACATTGAACAAGGTAAAGTAGCTGAAACTCACAATGCTATGTCTTGTTCTCTTGATTGTACCCAGGTGAAAGACTGTCCAGAATGCTCGACTCTTTTCCAGCCTAAGGCGATCACGACGCTGCGTTGCGGACATACCTTGCCTAGCCTACCTATAGTCTGCACAGCCACTGCTACGTCAGTACACCAGGGACAGGGCTCTCTTAAGTTTAACAAGGGATTTGTCAACAACATTTCATGCTCTCTCCTATTTGACTCAGGTTGTAGCACTGTGGGCGTCCGGACCTCGCTGATCAACCCAAGTTGTGCCACGGGTCGGGTTGTCAAGTGTGTGACTTTCGGCGGCACCGTCGAAACATTTCCCACTGCTATTATTGATCTTAATACACCTTTCTTTTCAGGAAAGATCCAAGCATGTCTTCTTCCAAATCCAATATGTGATGTAATACTTGGTCGCATACATGGTATTAAAGAGTGTACACCGCAGCAAATAGCTGAATGGGAAGAGCGACATATTCAAACTGCAAATGCAGTAGTGACTAGAGCGCAAGCTACTAATATGTCGCATGATACACCTATTGAACCTACAGTTCATACCACTTGTGATGATGATGCTCCTATTTCACGGGAGTTGTTTGCAACATTGCAAAAGAATGATGATTCATTAAAAAAATTTTTTCAGTATGTTAACAAAAAGAATACAAGCAACAAACTTGCAAAATCTAGACATGACTTTATACTTAAAAATGGGATTTTGGTGAGAGTAATACGGGAAAAGGATTCATCCTTATGTTATCAGATCTTAGTCCCATCCTCTATGAGATCTCGTATATTACGACATGCGCATGACTCGCAATGTGCGGGCCATATGGGTTTTTCGCGTACCAAATCCAGAGTGCTTTCGGCATTCTACTGGCCAGGCGTCCATAGGGACATCACTCTCTATTGTCGGTCCTGTTTGATATGTCAGGAAGTTAAGGTACGGGGTCCATTTCATGCGGCTCCTATTCAAGCTGCGGACATCCCGATTAGACCATTTGATAAAATGGCCATTGACATTATTGGTCCGATGCTTCCATCTGCTAGAGGGCATACGCATATCCTTACGTGCATTGATATGTGCACTCGTTGGCCTGAGGCCATCCCTCTCAAGAACACTTCATCTGCCAGTGTAGCAGAGGCATTGATGTTAATCTTCTCACGCATTGGTTTTCCACGGAAAATCTTGTCGGATCATGGGGTTCAGTTCATTTCTGAATCCATGTCTCAAGTTATGAAGACATTAGGTATAGACAGATCTCTTAGTTCTATTTATCATCCGATGTCAAATGGGTTAATTGAGCGTCTCAATAGGACACTCAAGCAGTTGTTGGGTAAGATGACTCAAGACCATCCCCAAGACTGGGATCGGGTCCTACCCGCTTGTCTCTTTGCGTATCGCGAAGTACAAAATCAAGCAACGGGGTTTTCTCCATTCCAGCTTGTTTTTGGCATGCAACCACGCGGTCCGATGTCGTTAATCCACGACTTATTGGTTGACGAGAATATTGAAGAGGAAACTCAATCCTCTTATGAGTATGTGATCTCTCTGAGAAAGAGAATCATAGATGCTTGTAGACTAGCTACTGCATCATCTGAACAAGCCAAAGAAAAAGCTCGTCTATTTGCAAACAAGTATAGACGTCTTCGCCAGCTCATACCTGGTGATGAAGCTTTTGTCTTACTACCTGCGCATAACAATCGTCTTTTAATTACCTGGAGAGGTCCTTTCAGGATCATCTCAAGAATATCCGATGTCGACTACATCGTTGATGTTAATGGTAAACATAAAACCTTCCACATTAACATGTTGAAGGAGTATTACTCACGTCCTGATTATCTACAGTCAGTGTTTCAGGCAACTGACGATCCTACACCTCCTATTCAACACTATTCTAGTTTGTCAGTCATCCAAGAAGAAGAATCTTCTTTCGATGATGTACAACTACCAATACCAGTTGTACCACTCCATTCCACTGAGAAATGGAATGATGTTACGATCTCATCTACTCTTTCGGCTGATCAACGTCAGCAAGTCTCTAATATTCTACACTCGTATGAGGATGTCCTCACTGACATCCCAGGTCATACGTCAGTCATCCAACATGACATTATTCTGACTGACGATACGCCTATTCGAGTTCGCCCATATCCTATTCCTTTACACTTTCGTGATAAGGTTGATAAGGAATTGGATGAGATGCTCCAATTAAATATAATTGAACCATCTTCATCACCATATTCTTCTTCCATGGTAATCATTAGGAAGAAAGACAACAATATACGTCTTTGCGTAGATTACAGGAAATTAAACAAAGTTACAAAATTCGATGCGGAACCATTACCTCTTTTAGATGACTTATTGGAGAGATTATCTCATGCTACATTCTTTTCGAAATTTGACCTTTCAAAGGGATATTGGCAAGTGCCACTCACTCCTAAAGCAAAGCCATTCACCGCTTTCTCGACACCACGGGGTCTTTTTCAATGGAATTTTATGCCATTCGGGTTAATGAATGCGCCAGCTACCTTTGTACGCATGATGCGCCGCATATTGTCTCATCGTCCCGATGTCATTACTTATATAGATGACATCTGTCTTTTCAGTGACTCTTGGGATGAACATATTCAGGGTTTAAAATCTTTACTTTCTACCTTACGGGATTATAACTTAACAGCGAAACCTTCAAAGGCTTTTGTCGGTTTTCATGACATCTCATTTCTGGGTCACCGCATAGGTCATGGTTTCATGTATACAGAAGACAGTAACGTCTCTAAAATTTTAAACATCTCAGCACCTAAGACAAAAAAACAAGTTAGGTCGCTTTTAGGACTAATACAGTTCTATTCAAAATTCATCCCTCATTTGTCTACTATAACTGCACCTTTTTCGTCTCTACTGAAGAAAGGCACATCTAATGTAATAAAGTGGTCGCAGGATCACCAAACGGCGTTAGACTATATAAAACAATTTTTTTCAAATGCACCTTTTTTGAGGTTGCCTGACAAAAATCTCACCTTCATTCTCCGCAGTGATGCAAGTTCTTACGCTATTGCTGCAGTTTTGATGCAGGAATATAACGGCACCTTATTTCCGGTTATGTACGTATCCAGAAAGCTCACGCCGAGCGAGACGAAATATTCCGTTCTGGATAAAGAGCTCCTTGCTCTTGTCTGGGCAATCACAAAACTGGATCGTTATCTCCTCGGATCACACTTTGTGGTGGAGTCTGACCAGAAAGCTCTTACCGCACTGAATACAGGGAACGTTAAGTCATCAAAGTCAGCGCGTTACGCTATAGCGCTTCAACCGTTCCATTTTGAGATACGAGCTATTCCTGGAGTGCAGAATGTGTTCGCAGACTGTCTATCAAGATGCCCAAGTGAACGTGTCGAAACTAAACCACTTCCAGATGTTGGAACATCCTCACCGATAACATGAATAACTTTGTACATTGTTATTGATACTATATTAACATTTTATTAGAACGAGAACATTGATACTATAGTAAAATTTTTTATTAGTATGGTAACATTGTTAAGAGCGACAAATATACATTTGTTATTCCTATGGAACATAGTACACTACATATCGTGTTTGAGAAAATATTTTATCGGGTATGAAACATAGAGAACATTGTCTCGTCGATAACTAACTAGTCGAAACTGAACAATGACATATTGATAGTGATATTGTAATTACTTAGAATATATTAGTAACTGGTTATTTGTTAGTAATTAAGGAATATATAAATTAGATTAATTCAATTTAATCTATTTAATTGATTATGGATCACACACATACTAACTTTCTTAGTTGTCACGTAATACCTGCATTCACGGGTCTTAGTTATGATATCTCACTGTTAGATCACTAGTCAACCGTACTAGTGTTAGAAAACATTAAGTGTGTTGATTCTTAAAGTGTTTAATTTTGCATTGCTTCATTTTTGCACATTGTATTTTCAATTTTTCTGTTTCATTGATTCTCTTGTCATTGATCATCATCAGTGTTGCTGTTCATTTTCATTTTTGAAATCATATGTTTCAAATTTTGTTGAAAACTTAGTTGAATTTTATTATCATCTTTTTTTTTATGGTTTTTTTCATTTTCATTTTCAAACTTGTTTTTACTTCGAATATTACCACATCGTTCCAAAGTAGGTCGATTGTGGATGTGTGCTTTAATGCATACTATCATTTAGTTATATTGATTTCGTTTAATATTCTTTTCTTAATATGATATAACTTTATGCATTTCATATCTTGTGGTAGTTTTGACTCACCTCTCTCGGGTATTAAGTTCAAAAAAATTAATAGAATTAATTTTTTTTAAGGGGAGGTGATAAGGGAGCTGTTACGTACATTTATTACCTAAGGGGGTAGTCTTCGGTCCTGCCAAATGTACGCACCAGTCTTTATATATTTTATTATTTGTGCGTTCGATTGATTCACGCACTGACGTGCACAATGCAGTGTGAGTTGCTTTGGACGCACGGGTAACCTAGTTTGGGGATTGTGACGTCATGTTTTGAACGGGGCAGTGCGGACTTTGTTATGTCCGAGAGATATATATTATTGGAATTGTCTGGCAGTTTTGTATAAGCCAGTATGTTATATTGATTCAATTGGTATTCTTGACGAAGCCAATGATGGAAGGATCATGTAAGTGTCGCCCCGGTTATATTTGTATATTTATTGCCGTAAACTAAAGTATCAGGCCGCTCCCAGTTGTAGTCTAGCGGGAAGTCATCTTAGCATGTAATTTCCTAGAATGGACAGACGGAGTCGGTGGTCATATTAGATTACCGTAGAGGAATAATACCTACGTGTAAACCAGTTTATTTATTCGTATGCTTCATATTTTATATGCCGTACATTCAACAATGCCAGAAGCGTGGCATAGAATGGGAGAGGTTAGTCAACTGGAATCTCTAACCTGTTCGTATTATCGTGTATGACTTTGTTTGAAACTATATGCTATCTAACGTTATGTTTTGGAGAACGTATGGGATTGTGAAGTATGATATGGAAGATTTTATCCTGGAGTATGAATACGTTACCATGATAGACGTCCTTGAAGGAAGGTCAATGGACTTGAATGAGAAGAATATTATACGGTAACAGTTTTGTGATCCTTAGTCACTTGAGTCAGAGGACTTTATTGGTAGAGAATCTTCAGGAACTTTAAAAGTAATTACCATTATGCTGATGTATGATCTTTGCGCCTGTGACTCCGTATGTGTCATGTTGAATAAAATCTATGTACAGTCATCACCGACTTATGTACTGCCAGTACTTGCCCAGTTCACCCAGTTCAACACTACTTGTTGAAGTTCGTTTGAAGAATATTGTTGACATTCGTTCATTTTAACCATTCGCGTTTTAAGCTACCTCTTCACCAGTATAAACTGTACTCAACCATAAAACGGAGTCAACACACAGACAAACATGAAAGTTATCACAGACAAACATGAAAGTTATCATAGACAAACATTAATGTTATCATAGACAAACATTAATGTCATCATAGGCAAACATTAATGTCATCATAGGCACACATGAAAGTTATCATAGGCAAACATGAAAGTTATCATAGGCAAACATGAAAGTTATCATAGACAAACATGAAAGTTATCATAGGCAAACATGAAAGTCATCATAGGCAAACATGAAAGTTATCATAGACAAACATGAAAGTTATCATAGACAAACATGAAAGTTGTCATAGGCAAACATTTATGTCATCATAGGCAAACATGAATGTTATCAAAGACAAACATGAATGTTATCACAGACAAACATTAATGTTATCACAGACAAACATGAATGTTATCATAGACAAACATGAATGTTATCACAGACAAACATTAATGTTATCACAGACAAACATTAATGTCATCACAGACAAACATTAGTGTCATCACAGACAAACATTAGTGTCATCACAGACAAAAATTACTGTTATCATAGACAAACATTTTTTTTAATTCTTTATTTCTTCTACTGTTTATGTCACAAATGCAGGGGCATTTCTTTCTGTCTCTAACCAGGAGCACAGAGGAAAAATGGTGAACTGTAATTCTATAAAGTCTTTACCATAATCTTGACCAATTTTTGTTCTAGCCCATTATCCTTATATTCCAATGGTACATGTCAAACTGCTGCTAATATGTCCAAACAATATCTTCCTTTGTCCGTCACTTTACTCTCTCGCAGGTGACGTCAAATCATTCTCTATGAGTTAGTCATTTATAATGATGTCTTTTCTGTTTTATCACCTGCATTTCTATATCTTAATTTATGTAAGTTAATTTTTTTTCCTTGTGTTTCTTGTTTAAGTTTATGCTGCTATACAGTGCTGATGTCAATGCTGAAATATTGAGCTTTTTATTCGATTCATATTTATTTTTAAAAGAGAGAGAGACAGAGAGAGAGAGAGAGAGAGAGAGAGAGAGAGAGAGAGAGAGAGAGAGAGAGAGAGAGAGAGAGAGAGAGAGAGAAGGGGGGAGGGAGAAGGAGGGAGGGAGGGGGCAATTTACGACAAATAAAAACAAAAATAAAACCAAATTATCTGTTATTATATCACACCATTCTCTTGAGTAGTTTCCCCCTAGACATTAATCCAATGTTGTGAACTCTGAGCACCAGACTTTTATAAGTTAGGCTCAGATGCTGTCAACAGTCACCTTTGGAGCACTAGAGGCTTTGTTGCCAGAAATGAGCTATGTTCTAATCCTAATGGATTAAGACAGGGTGTTCAAAAATAAACACAACCCATCGGTGATGAATACATTAATTATTGAACATTCAACATGCTGTAGAGAACAAATCAAACAGGATGTTAAAATACATTTAATGACATTATTTGTGTTTTACACAAGTGCACGTCATAATGGTGAGCATATTTAACAGTTTTTGTAATTTATTAATGAAAATGCACTGCCCATGCTCATGTGTTACTGGCGCCTGAAAGGGGAACAAAGAATAGTAACACTGCACCTACCATGCATGTCATAAGAGGTGACTAAGGGGGTTGGGCTCATCTTGTTGAACACTTTTAAAACCACAAACACTTCAACAAACAATAGTCAGTTCAGCCATGCAAGACAGATGAAGGTCCTCTGGTAAGGAAGCTTGTGATACAACTCTGAGAAAGCAAAAGGAAGAGAACTGGGGACAAACATGAATGGCATGAAGAAAAGTGGAAAGACCTTGCGCTGATGGCACAGGACAGGAAGACTTGGCATACATTTGTTGAAGGCCTATGCTCCTTGGGGAGCTGAATGGTGACAATGATGGGTTGCATTTCTTTTTGAACACCATGCATTATATGTCTATGAATTACAACATATCCTGGTTGTGCTGCAACCATCTGCTTCAGTGTCTTGTTGTGGTTTCCATAATTCTTGGATATTGCTTTCTGAACTATGTACATCGTGTTTATATTATTATAAACTGTTATGCAGACATTGAATATTCAGTTTCACATCCTTCTTAGGGTAAACCATTATCACCTACAAGTAAGTTATTACTACTTTACCTGTTATGTTCATCTGCAACCTCACAATATCAGTGTTAACAAAACATATTAAAACAAACATTAATAGCATTTAATTTTTTAAAAATATGCAAAAACTGTAACACATATACATATGCACATAAAAGAGACCATATTATATTTTTAGCACACTTAAAAAAAAAGCAACAGTACAATAAGTGAAAGCATTATACACACAAAACAAAGAAATCAAAGGTAAGAGCAAAACTGACTTACCGTGATTCCCTTCCGGAAGGTTTCCTCTCCCAAGAAGTGGCGCATCATTCTTATAATAGATGCCCCCTAACAAAAGAAAATATGTCAGTAGATATGTGGATGAATAATTGTATGGATCACACTGTCTGACATCTTTTAAAAATCAGTACGTAAACTAGAACTTGGATCGTGAACATTATTTTGGCAAGTCGATCTAGTATCTCACTTCCGTGTAAAATTTTGCACCAAAATATGCATTTCCTGCTCATTCTTAATTTTTTTTTTTTTTGCATTTCCTTCATCCTCAATATTTTTGTAGCTCTGAGCATTGATCTGTCTGTAAGTGTGCATGCATGTGCAGGTATACACACACATACATACGTGCATATGTGTTTATGTATATGAGGCTATCTTTTTCATGCATTTCAAAGCTATGTGCTTCCTTTCTGCATTAATATGCTTTTTTTCTATCATGGTTGGATAGTGAATGGCTTGGTTGATAACTATGAGAAAGTTAAATCAAATGACAATAGACAACGAAAAGATGTTAAATGTCAATAGATATGAAAATAAACAAGGAAAAAATGGGATTATAAACTGGTTGTGATCTAGGCCCAGTGGTTGCCAGTTAAATGTTTATGGTTTAAATTTCTCAGAGCAATGCATCCTGATACTACAATGAAGTCAATGTCCAGTCTTTTTAGATATAATTTGCAGGTCCCAAATGAACATTGCCCACATCAATAACCCCTTAGCAAACAAAAATTATAGCGATTGTCGGCCTGGCTATGCATGTGTAAAACTTATTAAAGCTGTCACGACAAATTCCAATATACAATTATGTATTGAACTCTATGCCTTAATTTATACCTGGATACAATTATCTACTAAGCAATATGCTCTAATTTATCTACGGTGTGCAGAATCAAACAGTAAAAACCTAAGAGCAGCAGACAGTGAGACCAGAAATCTGGTATTAAGAAATAATTTTGCAATGTTTTGATTGTCAATCGCTACCCTTTAGCTCCCCATCGAGCATAGTTCCTCAACAAACACATGCCAAGTCCTCATGTAACGTGCCATCAGCTCAAGTTCTTTCCACGTTCTCCTCATCATTTTCATTTCTGTCTCCAGTTCTCTTCTCCATGTGTTCTTTGGTCTACCTCTGCCTATCTTTTCCTGGGGATTCTGGAACAAGGACTGCCTTGTAATATCATCAACAGATTTCCTCAATGTATGTACTATCCATCAACAGCATCTTCTTCTCATCTCTTGTTCCACTGGCACTTGTCTGGTTCTTGTCATTAGTTCCACAATGGTGACTTTGTCATACCATTTCAATCCTTCTATTCTACGCAAGCACCCATTTATTATGGATGTCTGTAACTTTTTTGTGGTAAAAAGTTTTTTTACGGGATGGGGGAACCAGACCCATGTCCAACCCTCATTAGTCACTTTTTTATGACATGCCTGGTAGAGAACAGTGTTACTATTCTTTGCTCCCCTTTCAGGCCCTGGTAACACATGGGTGGTTTTGATTATGTTGGTATTTAAATGATTTACAAAACAAATAAACCGGGATAATTTGAACTGGCTCCTTCGAAAATGTTTTTATATAATCTACATGTTTAAATTCTGACCTTTGCATAGGAGATGGTGTCAAAGATCTCATTGATTTCATCTGGGTGCCCAACTGGTACATAGACAGGATGTGAAGAAATCAAGCTATCAAAGCCAAAGGCGTTCTGGAGGTCACTAATGACAAATTTGTCAAACTGACGATGAAAAAAAACAGATTAATAGTATTATCGTTATCATTCATGGTGTCTTCTTCAGGCAGTTGTTCTATTTTTGATTAATAATCTGGGCGTCTGATGTTGCTGGTTTGAAGTTGCTGTCTCATGTTGCTCACTCTCACAGGAAATACAAATAATAAAAGTTGTATACACTGTTATGTAATATGTTAACAAAAGATATATACATATATACATTAAGGGAGCAAGAATAAAGAGGGGAATGTCATGGATGGCACAGGCAGAGACAACGATCAAGCAGGTGACCACATATTCAAAGGAAAAGAGTGGGGTGAGAACTGGATTAACTACCAGCAAGTCAGCATCAGCCTTGGCAGAGAGTGTAGAATTTGAGGCAATGGGAAAGCAAAACTGGAAATTAGTCAACCGATACATGATCATGCCAGGGATATGATGACATCATGTATACAGATGGGTCTGTGATCTGTGGTGAGAAATCAAGTTGGGACTTCTCTGCTAGGGTAAATGTCAGAATTGTCACCGAACATAGCAAGGCTTACAAGATAACAACTTCTAGCATGAGAATGGAGGTAGAGGCAGCTACTGCAGCCTTAAGGTGGCTAACTGAAACTTCAATAACAAAGGCAGTCATTGTGTCAGACTCTCAGTACATGCTTCAAAAGCTTCAAAATGGTTGGCTACGGCATGAATGGAAAACATTCATAGAAACTCAGAATCTGTAGGAGCTGGTGTGGATCTATTGTCCTAGTCATGCACGGGTACACTGTAATGAGAGAGCTGACAGACTAGTATCAACAGCGCCTATAGTGGGGACATTGGATGTGGATAAAGAAGAGATACTGAGAACAATTACCGTAAAATCTCGCGTATAATACGCACTCGTGTATAATACGCATGCTTGATTAAGCCCAAAATTTTCTGGTAAAATGGAAATTCGTGTATAATATGCACCATAATTTTTCAAGATTTTATTTTATTAAATATTTGTTAAAAATCTGAAAGAAGGTGAAAGATGCTGCGCGATAGTAGTTTTTCGACGAACTGAAAGACCATGTCGCTTCATAAAACGAACTGCCCATCCATATGACGCTTTAAATGTTGTTCTGCCTGTACGAGATTTTATAAGTTCCAGAGCTTTAAGTCGGATTTCAATGCATGAAACACCGATGCCTTGTTGCCTTCTATCCACTACCCACTCCAATAATGTTTTTTTCTAGGTCTGGAAGATCTGGTGGTGACCCACGATTCGCCTTTTTCTTACTAGGCAACACTTGCAGCACCTCTTTGTTTTTTCGCCATAATCGAATGTTGCACTCGTTAATGGAAAAATGTCGACTTGCTGCCCGATTGCCGTTAGATTCTGCATATTTTACTACTAAGAGCTTTTTTTGCTGCAGTACAACATTTTCTCGAATTCATTTTTAGGGCTCAAAATAATCAAATGACAAACTTCACAACCAAAACAGATTGAAGACCAAGAGTGCGAAATGCGTTTTGCAACAATGTCTGACACATATGAAAACACATGACACATTCAATTTTGCGCCATTTTCACTGTCAAATTGTGACAAAAACTTGACAGACTCCAATGTAGGTTACTTTCGATATCGAAAATTACATATTGTTTAGTACTCGCGTATAATACGCACCCGAGTTTTAGCGGGCAAAAATGAGTAAAAATTGTGCGTATTATACGCGAGATTTTACGGTAATGATCACCTGTTAGAGAATGACACTGCAACAGATGAATGATCAAGGTTAAGACTGTTGGAATTTGGCATCAAACGTCAGGCTAGCAGAGATAGATGAGAGGATGCATCCGTCGTGTATACAACCAGCAAGCTATAGGAACAGTCAGCATTCACACTCTTCGACATATACTGAGGGAGATTAGCATCTATGAGTTTGCTCAGAGTGCAATGATTTCGATTCTTTTCAACAATAACAATATATATATATATATATATATATATATATATATATATATATATATATATATATATATATATATATATATATATATATATATATATATATATATATATATATATATATATATATTTTACAATTATTATCAATTGATGTATGACCCATTGACCAAGTTTCATTATGTTCTGCACACTGTTATTTGTGACATGATCCAGTGGATAATTTATTTTTTAAATTAAAAAAGTAAATAAATACAAACTGAGGTCTTGCATGCAAACCACTTTTACCCAGCTAATTATGAGATGTTTTGAAATGTATAATCAATTTTAAAACGTACAAATTATACACTTTCTCACATTCATGCGTGCATACAGATGAACAAGCTGCCTCATTCATATATGTCATTTTAAAATATGTTTACCATTTTCCAGTCAGGATGTATTTTATCTACTCCCATATACTCCACAAAACTGGCAAATCCCTCATTCAGCCAGAGATCATCCCACCATGATGGTGTCACAAGATTGCCAAACCACTGGAAGAAACCAGAATATGAAATGGTGAAAGTCAAACAAGAAGATGAAAGAATATGGAGTTGGGGAAAAAAATGAAAGGCAAGAAAGTCAGAAAATTAAAATATTTCAGTAAAAATTTAGGAGAAATACGGGAAAGAAACTTGACATAGAGAGACATAACTTTTTTTTTTTTTTAAAGAAAGATTATGATGAAAAGAGGAGAAATTAAAGAAATGGAAAATGAGCAAATTGTACCTGATGAGCTAGTTCGTGAGAAACAACAATAGCTACTCTTTCTTTGTTGGCTTCATTTGACACTCCTTCTTTATACAGCATTGCAGTTTCTCTATGACAGAGGGAAGCCAAGGGATATTTGTTAAATTTAGAAATCAAGTGACATTTGTTATTGAGAAATTGAGAAATATTTGTTATAATGAGAAACCAATTGACATTTGTCAAAATTAGCAGCCAAGTGACATTTGTTGAAATTAGAAAACAAGTGATATTTGTTCTATAAAAAAAAACAACAAAAAACTAACAAATGATATTTATCATATGAGAAACCAAGTGATATTTATTCTAAAAGAAAACAACAAGCAAACAAATGATATTTATTACAATATGAGACCCCCAGTGATATTTGTTCTATAAAAAAAAACAACAAAAAACAAACAAATTATATTTGTTATAATATAAGAACCCAAGTGATATTTGTTCCATAAAAACAACAAAAAACAAACAAATGATATTTGTTATAATATGAGAAACCAAGTGATATTGGTTCTAAAAAAAAAACAAAAAAAAACTAATAAATGATATTTGTTATACATTGGGAAATGTCAGAAGATATCAGCCAGGAGTCAGTCCACAGCACGGAGAATATTCAAGTTGATCTGCCTGATGATGATCTCACATACTTCTTGGACAAGAAAAGAGATGCCATAAAGTTTCCACCCGCCAGTGCAAAAGGGATTTGGGAACAGCTGGACGAAGCCTTGTCAAAAGGGTAGGATAACAGCCTGAAGCAGATATCCTTGGGGAAAAAAAAGCTGGAGATCTTCTGCGATATAATATATCTTCACTGTTACAAAGAGTTTGGATTCAGGGAGACAATGAAAAGTAACCCACCATAAAAAAAGTTGAAGACAAGTAAGCATAGAGGAGATCAGGAAGCAGAAGAATCATACCTGAAAACAGTTCAGGAACGCAGTGGACACAGAAAAGGAAAGGCTACAACAGGTTACAGGGCATCTGAAAGGCCAACATAATAGTTTTTGTAGAGCAGAAAGGTTGTGCAGGACAAGAAGGAAAACACAAAGGGATATGGAAAGGTTCTTCAGGGCACTCTTCAAATTTGCCAGTTACAGGAACACTAAACATCGGGAAAGAAGATCTGAAAGAACACCTTAGAATGACCTTTTCAGGCAGTTGCAAAGATGAGCCTCTCAACAGCATGGCAGGCCTTATATGGCCTAGTAAACCATGAGCTGAATTCAAAACCAAGCCCCCAACAATGCATGAAAAAGAAAATATTGTTCTGAAAGTATGGTGCAAGTCAGCTCCAGGTCCTAATGGTGTCCCATATCTTGTATAATAGGGGATGTCCTGAAGTTCTAAAATGACTGCTGCATTTGCTGAAAAATGCTCGGAAAAACCAGCTCATTAGCAAAAAATGGAAAAAATGAATGGAGTCTACATCCCTTCTTTCTTCTTTGATCCTTTGCAGCCGACCGTCAAAGCAGTCAGTGGCCATCACGCCTAGTGGCGTCTTGTAGGGCAACAACAAATTGATTCCACTTTGCTCGGTCGGTGGCCATCCTTTGTACAGTGCCCCAACTCTGGTTCATTCTTTGCATCTCAGCCTCCACAGTCCTCCGCCAGGTTGTTTTTGGTCGGCCTCTTTTTCGTTTTCCTTCAGGGGTCCAAAGCATAGCTGTTCTTGTGATGGCATCGGGGTCTCTTCTGAGGACATGACCAACCCAGTTCCAGCGTCTGCCAGCTATGATGGTGTGCATGTCCTCTTGCTTGCTACGAGTAAGCAGATCTTGGTTAGTGATGGTATTCGGCCAAAAGATTCAGTGAATTTTTCTTAGGCATGTTGTGTGAAAAGAGGACAATTTCGACATTTCCTTCTCTGTAACTCTCCAGCATTCCGCACCATAGAGAAGCACAGAAAGCACACAGCTCTGATATAATCTTAATTTTGTGCTTGTGCTGTATTGGGAGGACTTCCAGGTGTTGTTTAGGCTAAAGAAGGCTGTTCTTGCCTTATTCATTCTGATGTTGATGTCTTTGCCTGCCCCGCCGTCTGGTGTTGCTATGCTTCCTAGGTATGTGAAGGTATCTGTCTGTACCAATTGCTTATTCCTTACTGATATGGGCTCAGGGTTGCTCACATTGAGCGTCATGACCTCAGACTTCATTGATGTTCAAGCCCACCTGCTGGCTAAACTTATTAAGTCTATCCGTTTTTTCCTGGATGTGTTGATGTGAATGTGCTAGTAGTGCAATGTCATCTGCATATTCCAGATCTTCCAATGTAGAAAATGTTGTCCATCTTATTCCTCTTGGACTGCCCTCTGTTGTCTGGCACATCACCCAGTCTATGACTGTTAAAAATAGAGTGGTTGATAAGGGGCATCCCTGTCGTACTCCTGTCTTCACCTCAAAGGTTAGGTTGCTCTGCCCAACACTGCACGTAAAGTTTGCATAGAGGCTTTTTATGATTGACACTATGCAGCTTGGAATTCCATAAGCCCTCAGTATTTTCCATAAACTGTCCCTATGTATGCTGTCAAAAGCCTTTTCAAAATCAACGAAATTAATGTAAAGTTGTCTTTGCCATTCTGAGCACTGCTCTATAATGTTCCTGAGAGTGAATATATGATCTACACATCTCCTGTTCTTTCTAAATCCTGCTTGTTCTTTCCTCAGTTTGTGATCTACTGCCTTTGAAATTCTCTGTATAATTATCCTGCCTAGTATTTTGCTGGGAACTGAGAGAAGAGTGATTCCTCTCCAATTATTGCAGTCTGCAAGATCTCCCTTCTTGGGCAATTTGACAATTATTCCTTTGTTCCACTCTGATGGTGTTGTCCCCGTTTTCCAGACTTGTGCAAATAGTGGTTCTAATAGTTCTGCTGCTAGCTCAGGGTCTGTCTTAAATAGCTCTGCATTTAAGTTATCATGGCCCGGAGCTTTGCCTTTCTTTAACCCTTTGATTGCTGTGATGATTTCTTCTTTTCGTGGAATGTCTGTATTCACTTCTAGATCGTTTTCAGCCTCAGGAACATTCAATTGTGTCTCTGGTGGTTCCTTGTTCAGAGTTTCTCTGAAGTGCTCTGCCCATCTTGTTTCTTGTCCCTCTGCTGTCATGATGAGATTACCTTGCTTATCTCTTACTAATGTAATATTGTTTGCACCTCGTTTTCCGCTGATGAATTTAGTTATTTTGTATACTGTGCTTTGTTCATTTCTCAGTGCTGCCTCCTCTGCCTGTCTTGCAAGATCGTCTAGGAAATTCCTTTTGTTGGCTCGGGTTTGGCGTTTAACTTCCTTGTCCAGCTGACTGTACTGTTCGCTATATAGTTGCTTTAACCTGGGGGACTTCGCTTCTGTTTTCTTTCTTTTCATTTCCTTTCTCATCGTTATGGTGTTTAAAGTTTCTGGTGTTATCCAGTCTTGCTTCTTCCTTTCCTGGAATCCCAAGCATGATTTGCTGCTTTCTTTGTATATTGTTGAAATGGTGTTGAAATTCTGGTCTATATCATCAGTCAATGTCTTTTCCTGACTTTTGGCAAATTGATATCGTTTCTTTATGTCGGCCGTAAAAGCTTTTCTGGTAAGGGAGTCCTTCAATTTGCTGATGTCAAACCTTTTCTGTGTAGTTAGTTGGTGCAGCCCTTCTTAGTTTCACTTTCAGTTTTGCTACTACTAAATAGTGATCACTTCCCACATCTGCACCTCTTCTTACCTTCACATCTTGTAATGCATGTCTCCATCTACCGTTAACCATGATGTGGTCTATCTGGTTTCTGTCCCGACCATTTGGTGATTCCCATGTTAATTTGTGAATTTCTTTATGTGGGAAGAGTGTTCCTCCAATGACCAGGTTATTAATGCTACAGAAACTTATTAGTTTATCCCCATTTTCGTTTGCTGTTCCGCTGCCGCATTTCCCCATTGTTCTTTCATTATATGTATTGTGTGTACCAACTTTCGCATTGAGGTCTCCCATTACTATAACAAGATCATATCTAGGTGTGTCTTCCATTTCTTTCTGCAGTTGTTGATAGAATTCATCCTTGACCTCCTCATCGCTATCATTCGTTGGTGCGTAGCATTGTATTATTGTAGTGTTGATGAATCTCCCTCTCAATCTTAATCTTATCAGTCTGTTGTTGATGGGTTTCCATTCCAGTAATGTCCTTTCTATTCCTTTCTGTAGAATAATGGCTACGCCTTCATTGTGTTGTCCATCCTCTCTTCCAGAGTAAAGTACTGTTTCTCCTGTTGCTGTTTTAACTTTTCCTGCCCCTGTCCATCTGCTCTCGCTTATCCCTAGAATGTGTAACCTATAGTTTCTCATTTCTGCCGTGACCTGTCTTAGTTTACCTGTCTCGTACATTGTCCTGACATTCCAAAAACCTATTCTTGTATCCTGTTTTGCGGTCAGGACATCCGTTTTCATGTCAGTGGCTTCCTTTCGGCTTTCACCACTGACAGTCATATGAGCCACAGACTCCGAATGTCCATCCCGCAGCAAAGTTTGTTCATTTATTATTGTTTCCGTAACTTCATTGTTTTTTTTTTACACAGACAGGGGTGTCAGCCCTGTGCTAAAACCCCCAACCTGGAGGACCAGGGTACCAGCTTTTGTCTGACCCCTACCCACACAGACCAGTCTAGCTTGGTTGAACCTACCAGGAGTAAAACTCCCACTGGCATAGCTCTGGGGATTATCAGGGTACGCAAGCTGCCATACCGCTACAAGGTATAGGTACCATTGATGGCAAAGTCTACATCCCAATGGAACAAAATTCCGCAGACATCGGTCAGTTCAGGTCAGTCTCACTACTAAATGTGGAAGGGAAGATATTCTTCTCTGTGATGGATAAAAAGCTCACCACATACCTCCTGGAAAATGGGTACATTCACACCACAATCCAGAAAAGAGGTATCCCAGGGACCCCAGAGTGTCTACAACATGCTGCAATGATCTTTAGCACGCTGCGGGCGACACATGTCGCCGAAGATAACCTATGCTCTGCACGCTGGAGCTGCCATGTGTCGCCTTACGGATATCACCGTTTCTAGCATGAGGACTTGTGTACACGTGATTTCAGCCCCGTATGTTAAGTTGTAATGTTATTTGCAAGAGAGTTAGCTTCCGTTTCCGATCTTAAAAAAGCGATGGGTGTATCCGCATTTATTTTTTGTAAATTTTTTAAATCGAAATGAATCTGCATCAACACACAGCCATTTTTGCTCTAATTTTATTGGATTCTGACGCCATGCGGTGGGGATGAGATTTTTGTCTTTATAAGCGCTGATATCGGTTCTCAGAATATGTTTGATGGCTGAGATGGAAACGAAAGTAAAATGGCCTTTCAAGTATGTATAATGTTAGGGGTTAGGACTAGGAATATCGGAAAGATTTAGAATTTCGGCCGAATGTCACAGCTGACGAGAGCGTTTGTTGCTTTGCTACTGATGATGGGTGTAACGAAAAGATCGTCATTTGATTTGTATTGGTCTATTGGTCAAATGACTTTCATTGAGATGCAAGGGATATGGACCCTTCGTTTGCTGGTTATTTTTTTAAATTTTTTTTTAAATTTTAAAATAAAAAAAAAAAATTTTTTATTATTTAAAATTTTTTTTTCGTTTTTTTCATCTTTCCTTTCCTCTCTTCCTATCACATCTAATATGTACACAAACAAATTTTATATCATCAGATTCACCATTCATTTATTTATATAAATTCCAAACATGATAGCAATTGACCAAGAAACACAAAAACTATAGACATTAAGGGTCACCCACTATAGAAACGGGACGCTGTGAAAAAGAATGCAGCTGGAGGCGAAAATTTTCGCCAAAGAATGCAGCGTGCTAAAGGCTAAAAGGCAAAGTCTGACAGAACCAAACGTCATGTAATCTGGTTGGATCTAGCTAATGCAAATGGATCCTTTCCACATCAGATGCTGTGGTAGGCCCTGGATATGTACATTGTTCCACAAGAAATTGCAGAAACGTTGAAGCTGTCTTTCTAAGGGTTCTGTCAGGATTTTCAACCAGAGAGTATATGACAAAATGGATTGACCTACGAGTTGGAGCTGTGATGGGATGCACCATCTCTCCGATACTATTCATGTTGGCTGTGCAGGTAATCCTCAAAGCGGCTGAAACATTTGTGGGAGGTTCAAAGTTCAATTGAAGGTGTCACATGCCAACACTTAAAGCATTCATGGATGACACAACAATTCTAACATCAGATGAACTTCAGGATTGGAGAATGCTAGCGCTTCTGGAGGAACTAATTAGCTGGTTGTGACAAAACGGGGCGACCTCTATCGATCTTTGGTTCTCTCCAGCAGTATTGGTACATTTGTGGTACTGATTTTTATTAGGTGCTGTCAATTATCGCACTTTCTTTCTTTCTTTATTTGTCTGCTAAGTAGCAGATATGTGATTTTATCAAATCACCCTGTAGGTGATAACTATCCCAGTTGTGACACTCCTTGCAAATATGTCACCGGTTTATTACCTGGTCATCCAAGCCTACGAAGAGCGAGATAAGATAGTCGCCAGCGCATTTAGATGGAACCGCTGATAAGATGACATTACCGTCTGTGTGACACGGGGGGGGGGCAAAAAAATGTGATGTAACTGCTTCCGGTCCTTGGTTAAAAAGTAATCATGGATTTATTACATTTTAGACAATATGAATCTACAAATGTGTTTGTAAGAGTGTATACAAGGCATCAGATGTCCATATATGGTAATACGTGACCTTTGCAGTCACACACCTTATTTCACGTGGGACTATTTTGAAATATCACAGCATATCCTGCATGATTTGAAATGATTGGATCTTTCTGATTAGATTCATAACATCACTGGAGGGAATATAGGCTGGCAATTTCAGAGTTTTATTTCTCAGTGATTTGCACGCTCGCCAAGACAACACCAGACCTTCGCTAGAGTGAAAACTAGATTCATAATTCTTAATTGTTATCCGGACCTTTTATTGGAGAACCAGATAACTTATAAGGCATGGGAAATCTCTTTCAAATTTTAATAAGGAACAACAGGGACTAGGAAATTGAAAAGCTATTGTAAAATTCAAAGAAATCCCAGACCCGTGTAAGAGAAGATTCGTCTCTTTTATTCATCTGTGCGACAAGTCTGTAGCCAGGATTGGCATAAGTTGGATTTACATTTCATATTTTATTACTAACATGTGAACTAACATATATTCGAGTATATATATGTGTGTATATATTACCATGTGAATTTTATTGTGTGAAACTCGCTATTGGATGTCAGTCATTTGAGGCTGGCAACCTCATGAACCACCATTGCTTGGGCTGGTGATTGCTTTATTGATAGTTTCGTAAAGAGAACTAAAAACATAAAGTAGTTCCAGGTTCCCTATGGAACAGGGAGGGAAAGATGAAAAGAAATGATGTCCATTCTAAGCATAAGACTTACATTTTCAAAGCAGTGTAAATGTCCCTATAAAAATATTCACTTTAAAATTAATGTAAGGTTTCACGCTTTAAACCAGTGTAAATGTCCATGGGAAAATATTCATTTTAATTAATAGAAGTTTCAAACTTTTCCACCCCCTATGTACGTGTGGACAGGCAGCATCCTGCAAGACTGCCACATGCTTAGTCAATTGCGGACTGAACATTGGCCCACAGAGACGCACATCCACACAAAGCTGTTTGGGAGTCTTGACGAACTTTCAACCACAGCAACATACATCCAGAGAACCGGACTTCTTGTGTAGACATTACTAAACAACAGCGAACAAGAAGAAGAAGAAACTTTTCCACAAGTGTAAATGTAAATGAAACCCAACTGAATTTATATTGTGAATACTTTTCAAACAGTGGAGATGTAAATATACTCATAAAACATGTTATATATGTACATTTAACCTTTTCCATTTAAATGCAATGTAAAGCTAAAGCTATTCAGTTTAAATGTAAAGGAAGTTTTATCCCGAGGGATTAAATTTAATTCTCATCGAGGGTAAACTCTGAGTTAAGGGGGATGGTAAAATAGAAAAGGGGGTGGGGGAAACACATAACCGTGTCAGAGAACACCATACTCAGAAGAGCATTTTTTCTATTCTTCTATCACAGTTATTGGTGGTACCAGCAGAACGTACTATTTCTGGAACAAGATGTGATCAGTGGCCCACGCTTTAAGACAAAGAACACTGTGTAGACTTTCCTTGAAGCTTCTGGGCGACGAGCTACACCCGACAACCTTAACCAGAGACGAGTGATCAGTGTGAAAGAATCGTCATTGGCAGCTAAGTTCAAATATATGCTGCCATCTGAACTTTCTTACCCTTTTTTGCAAATCCCCAATTACGAGGATGATAGTTTTTCTTTATCCATAACTAACCAATTATTATCAAACTGTTAAAACTAAAGTGATTATTAAATTTTGTTATTTGAAATGTTACAAAAGTAACTTCTTTTTGATCATTTTAAAGTTGCTGCATGTTTGTCTCAGTCAATTACTACACACATTCTAAACAGAGCTATACTTGAATAAGAGAATTCCACTGAGTAAATTAGGGGTGGGGGCTTAATGAGCTGATAAATAAGTACTTAAATTCTTCACAAAAGTGGTCGTCAGGTTACAGAATTAACGTGCTTAGCAACAGCCAGCATTGTTTTTGCTTACCTGAATTTCTTGTGAAGACTCCCATGTGATAGAAGCTTTACTACTCTTCTATCTACATTTCTGCCAACAGTAATCTTGTGTACAAATAGACTCCATTGAAGCCTATTAGATACTCTTGAGTTTGGTCACTGTTGGACCACTACTGCAAAGCAGGGGAGGCAATACCGTCACACCGGTGCAGAATGAGCTTCAAACCTAAGAAGTCTAGAAGCCTATCAGTCAGGAAAGGGAAGACATCTGTGGTCAAATTCATGGTTTCAAACCAGAGAATCCCTACTGTCATTGAGGAACCTGTTAAAAGCCTTGGTAGGGTGTATGATGCCTTATTAAGACTCAAAGGCAGTTCAGCAGACAATAGAAATGGCAGGCAGAGGACTGCAGATCATAGACCAAAGCAGACTCATAGGAAAGTTCAAGCTGTGGTGCCTCCAGTTCATGTTGATCCCTTAATTGCTATGGCCAATGCTTATAAATGAAATCAGTACAAGTACAGTGGAAGCTTTAGAGAGACAGGTCAACAAGTTCATAACGAAATGGGCTAGGGGTACCACCAGGTCTGTCAGACGTAGCACTGTACTGCAAGAAGGCAAAACCAGTGCTTTCTTTCAAGTCAGGTGTGGAAGAATACAAATCAGGAAAGGCAAGGCTCGCAATGATGCTGCGCAAGTCAGCAGATGATGAAGTAAAGTCCATTCAGCCAACACTGAAAACGTGGAAGGAAGTGGAAAGTGGGTGAAGCTGTTAATGCTGCCCAAGTGTCACTCAAGCTGAAGGAGGTAATCGGATACACACAGACTAATAGACTGGAATTTGGCCACGGTGTTATCCGCTGGTGGTCCAAGGCATCAAACAAGGAACGCAGAGAAATGGTAATTCAGGAAATTCGAGAAGTTGAGAACAATTAGAGAATGCAAAAAGCGGTGCAGCAAGCCCAACAAAGCCAATGGACTACATGGGAATGAGCCCTGCAAAGGTCCTTGACATGGAATGATATATGGCATATGGCACCTCTTAGACTCAGCTTCATTATCAGATCAATGTAAGACCTTGTGAGATGGAGAAAGTCTGATGATGCTCAGTGCCCCCAGTGCCATGGGATGCAGACACTTGAACATGGACTCTCAGCTTGCAAGGTGTCATTAGGGCAAAGGCAATACACATGGCACCACAACAGAGTACTAAATGATCTGGCTGCTACAACAGAACTGGCAAGGGTGAAGGTGAACAGCAAAGTCAGACCGAGTCCTGCACATACACATTCTGAGAGCAGGATAGTCAGCCCATCCCAAGCCAAGTAAACCAAATAGCAATTTACCATCTACTCGTATTCTTGACTGCAAATAACTGGGAGATGGTAATAGATCTGGGCAAGGGGCATATCCAGAAAGTATCAGAAGATCTTGAAGATGGCCAGATATAATGCTACATTCCTCATCATCGCACCAGATTATAATGATTTAGCTGACCATGCTGTTTGAATCCTAATTGGATGAGCAACACTCGTTCAAAGTGGCCAAGTATAATTATCTGGTCATGGACTTGAGACACAATTGGTTCACTGCAAGGAGTCATGGCTGTTGAGGTAGATGCAAGAGGTCTAGTAGCTGCCTCAATATATGATCTACTGAAACTTGTGTTTGAAAGGACAGTCAAAATCAAGTGCACATAGGATACTCAATGAAACTACAGAAAGGGCATCGTGCTGGCTGTGAAACAACCACAAGCTATGTAATTCAGGACAGTAATTTATTTTCAACATAGAGATTACTTTCACAATTGCCTCCAGCTGGCAGAAAAACAGTGAAGTTGAAAGCTGCAACCAAGGTGAAGTGGGTTCAATTCTCTGCACAAGACAACAGGATGCTGACACTTGGGAGTCATGACTTCCAAATGGGTCTGCCCCTTTTTAGTGTAAATGAGATTGAGGGGCCAAAACACTTAATTGAAGGGGGACCACTTCTGATGATCAGATTTCTTCCTGTTGTATCACTCAGTACAGAGTTTCCTCTCTTATCTTATAAGAGGAGAAACCAGGTGATATTTGTTTTAATATGAAAAACCATTTGATATTTGTTTAAATTAGACATTGAGTAACATGTGTTATAAAATGGAAAACCAAGTGATATAATGAAAAACGAAGTGATATTTGTTATAATATGAGAAACCAAGTGACATTTGTTATGAGAAACCAAAATATATTTGTTATGAAAAACCAAAAGATTTTTATTATAATATGAGAAACCAAGTGACATTTGTTATGAGAAACGAAAAGATTTTTGTTATAATATGAGAAACCAAGTGACATTTGTTCTAATATGAGAAACCAGCTGATATTTGCTACAATATGAGAAACCAAATATTTGTTAAAATGTATAAAACCAAGTGATATTTGTTTTAATATGAGAAACCAAGTGATATTTGTTAAAAAGTTGTGATATTTGTTGTAATGTAAGAAACCAAGTGATATTTGTTATAAAATGGGAAACAAAGTGATCATTACAATTGGAAACGAAGTGATAAAAAGTTAGTTGCTTATCCTTTACAGGACGTGGCAATCAACCCCAGCTTTTATTGGCTGTTTGTGATTTTTCTAGGCAATTTTTTTCATTCAGCAGTTTGCCATTGCTTTCTGAACAGTACGGCGCTTATACCATTGTTAAAAATCCACACAAAGTGATCTGCTACCAAACCGCCTGCAGCAGGTTTCGAACCTGGTATATCTGGATTATGAAACTGCGTTCATATCCATTAGGCCACAGACGCCGACATAATATGAGAAACCAATTGATATTTGTTACAATATGAGAAACCAAGTGATTGTTACAATGAGAAAAGAAGTGATACTTGTAATAATATGAGAAACCAATTGATATTTGTTACAATATGAGAAACCAAGTGATTGTTACAATGAGAAATGAAGTGATACTTGTAATAATATGAAAAACCAATTGATATTTGTTACAATATGAGAAACCAAGTGATTGTTACAATGAGAAACGAAGTGATACTTGCAATAATATGAGAAACCAATTGATATTTGTTACAATATGAGAAATCAAGTGATTGTTACAATGAGAAATGAAGTGATACTTGATATAATATGAGAAACCAATTGATATTTGTTACAATATGAGAAACCAAGTGATTGTTACAAAGAGAAATGAAGTGGTACTTTTTATAATATGAGAAACCAATTTATATTTGTTACAATATGAGAAACCAAGTGATTGTTACAATTAGAAACAAAGTGATACTTGTTATAAAATGAGAAACCAATTGATATTTGTTTTAATGTGAGAAACTAAGTCAGATTTTATATAAAGTAAGAAACTAAGTAACATTTGTTATACAGTAAATCTTCCTTAATAGAATGGGTTGCTGACCACTAAGAGAGCATATGCATATTGAAATACCTGTAAGTAATAAGACCCCAATTCTCCATGGCTCCAGCAGCAAAGTCAGGTATAGCAATCATATCTGAAATAGATCTTTTAGGATACTGATGGCAGTAATCATGATGATGATGATTATGGGATGAAGGAGATTAAATTATAATTGTTACTAACATCTATCTATCTATCTATCTATATATCTATCTTAGCAGTGTATACATGCTTTGAAGGCCAGCACAGAGAATACACCTCGACATTTGTCACTTTGTCCTTCCACGAAATACCGAGGATGTAGTGTAGACACCGTAGATGGATGGCTGAGCCTTCTTTCTTGCTTAGTATTAGTTGTCCATGTTTCGCTGTCATATAGAAGTGTGCCGGTGAAACAAGCATTAGATACTGCAGCTTTGGTATTCAATGTGAGTTTGGAATTTCCCAAAAACATGCATTGTATAAGCGGGCAAAGGTGGCTGCAATCTTGCCAATGCAGCTGTCAATTTTGGTGTCCAGAGAGAGTTTGTCATTGATGGTAGACCCCAGGTATGTGAAGTGGTGCACCACTGCCAATTTATAGTTATCGACAGTGATAACTGGTGCAACATCCACATTTTGACCCAGCACATTTGTTTTCTTTAGACTTATTATGAGGCCAAAGTCCTTGCATGCTTGGGTGAAGCGATTCACCAAGCTCTGAAGCTCAGAGAATTATTCACTGGATCATTAACTTTGAGAAGGTACGAGTGTAATGGATAAGTGATACTGCATTTGCAACCTCAAGCCAAGGAATTTTATTGGTCGCATTCACTGAAATTCACATTCCCTAAAATTCACACTGTTGGGGTCACTTCATGGTGTGAAATTAATCGTGGTGAATTTATTATTAATATCGTGATTTCTCCACACCATGTCTTACTCAACTAAATGCATGAAAGTTGAGAATATATTTGTGCGTTGCTGAGAAATTGGTAACTATGTATGACGAAGAAAGTTAGAGTATGTGACGCTGATAGCGTCTGGCTGTGTTTAAGCTTGTGTCTGTTAAGCCTTTATTAAGTGGATTGACTGTTGTTGACATATGTGAGCTCCAATAAGGCAAGTGTAGTAATTAAATAATAAGTTCGTGTATTGAATATATTTATGGGATGTAGGAAGTGCCCCAACTATAAAAGTGTTATTTTCGGGACATCAATTCATGTGGAAATATCTGATTTTTGACTAGACGTGTTGCCTAGTCCAAGGAACAAGTTCTTTAACCTTACAAATGTGTTGATCTAAAGTATTTTTAAAAAAAGTAAAAAGTTGATAAAAGAATAAGATATATCAGGAGCAACTGATCAAGATCAAATAAAAATTGGAGCAGAGAATGTTGATTCAAAAGTATAATGTATGTTACATGAAATGGAACTGAAGAGATAGAAAGTTAGAATGAATGACTAATTTGAAATGATTGGAAATATATAGAATGAATTTCACGAAGATATTGTCGTCTGTAATATCGTTTAATAAATTGCAAGTCGTCAAAAATAAGTGTCAGAGTACATAGTTCCTTAAAAAGACCAACTTTCTTTTGAATGCAATGTTAAAGCAAACAGTACAATCTTGGATCACATCTGCAGAAGTCTAAACCTGTGCATATAAACAAGATCATATGGAAGATCACTGTGGGTCACAGATGTAGTTTTTACACTTGAATGTCAATGCTCCCATATACAGCTAATAATGTAGTGAATGCCATTCTGAAAAGTGTAACTGTGTAAGACATTTATTGAGGATGCTCCAAGAAAGGAGGATAAACTGATTGCAATAATCAGATGCAGAGAACAATAAACAGAGAAAGTACAGAATAATACCATGGAATAATTTATCATTAAATTCAATATTTCCCTTTCCATGGAGAATGCAGCCACCACTGTTTTCAGTCCTGTTTCCAGGAAACCTCCATCAAAGCATTCCTATATGCTTGCAGCAGTGATTTCTGTCGCCAGTTGTTTTACACAGTGATACTGCCAGCGCCATGCACAATTTCAAACTGGTCACCTTTGAGAACATAGTAGTCCTGTTCTTTGTTTGCTCCCCAGAGACACTGGGAATTACACAGGACAACGGCATGGACTGGGTGTGTCAATAAGAGAAATCAACACAGGACAACAGCATGGACTGGGTGTGTCAATAAGAGAAATCAACACAGGACAACAGCATGGACTGGGTGTGTCAATAAGAGAAATCAACACAGGACAACAACAGGGACTAGGTGTGTCAATAAGAGAAATCAACACTGGACAACAGCATGGACTGGGTGTGTCAATAAGAGAAATCAACACAGGACAACAACAGGGACTAGGTGTGTCAATAAGAGAAATCAACACAGGACAACAGCATGGACTGGGTGTGTCAATAAGAGAAATTAACACAGGACAACAACAGGGACTAGGTGTGTCAATAAGAGAAATTAACACAGGACAACAGCATGGACTGGGTGTGTCAATAAGAGAAATCAACACAGGACAACAACAGGGACTAGGTGTGTCAATAAGAGAAATCAACACTGGACAACAGCATGGACTGGGTGTGTCAATAAGAGAAATCAACACAGGACAACAACAGGGACTAGGTGTGTCAATAAGAGAAATCAACACAGGACAACAACAGGGACTAGGTGTGTCAATAAGAGAAATCAACACAGGACAACAACAGGGACTAGGTGTGTCAATAAGAGAAATCAACACTGGACAACAGCATGGACTGGGTGTGTCAATAAGAGAAATCAACACAGGACAACAACAGGGACTAGGTGTGTCAATAAGAGAAATCAACACAGGACAACAGCATGGAATGGGTGTGTCAATAAGAGAAATCAACACTGGACAACAGCATGGACTGGGTGTGTCAATAAGAGAAATCAACACAGGACAACGACAGGGACTAGGTGTGTCAATAAGAGAAATCAACACAGGACAACAGCATGGAATGGGTGTGTCAATAAGAGAAATCAACACAGGACAACAGCATTGACTGGGTGTGTCGCCGTGGGGTTTGCCCAAGCATTATTCATGCTATTGTTAAAGTGAGATAAACAGTTGGAACAGTTCACAGGAGAGAAAATAATGAATGAAAATAATGGTATTGCTAATTGACAACGGTTCGGAATACCGGTTCGTGTTAACTAATAGTGAGTGATTATAGTGAGTTGTAAATAGAATGCTCGGCCAATAAATTTAAGAGAAGGATTTTGGCTCAGCGAATCAGAGAAGTGGCGAGGACAAAAAACACACCATGCAAAAAAATGACCAGAGGTCATTAGTCAGTCCTGAGTTGTTCATCAGTGGGTGAAGAAGTGCTGAGAAAATCTCGAGCAGATGGCTGACAAGAAATACGTCTGTAGTTTTTCAGACAGGGTTTTATATGAGTACATATCTATGTCCAGCCAGTGTTATTTGATTAAGAAGTTAGTCATAGATTCTGTGGGTCACAGAGAGTGTATTTCATAAGGAGATCAGCGATTTTGCTGTAAGTATTGGATTATGATTATATTTTGCACGAGGTAGAATTTTGTTTACAGGACAGGTTTGCAGAAACACAATGTTGACAAGTCGATATGAGCACTTTATGAATTTATGAAGAAACAGATGATATGAATATATTACGACAATTTATGAAGAAACAGATGATACGAATATATTATGACTATTTATGAAGAAACTGATGGTTATGAATTATTGGAGGAAACTATATATATCATTGAGGAGCCACGATAAGCAAAGTTTGATCTATCAAGAAATAGATACGACTTTTAAGCGACTGTGAGTGTCGACTTATATATGAGAACTGCATATATGCTCTCTCATGTAAGTATCTGACAGTGAACCTATATTTATTATGCATGAGATGAATTTTGTTTCTAGGAACTGTTGTAGAAACAAGTTTGACTAGTTCGTCGAAGAGATTATAAGTACATATATAATAAGTATGGAATGCTAATAAGGAGCATAGAAACTACGAGTAAACAGTAACAGATTTGGGAAGACTAAGAAAGTCTACTGGAGATGATGATATGTTAAAGGAGGAATATGTATGTTCACGAGACATAGAGCTCAGGTACGAAGTACCTCTGATATGATTATATGCAAGCTCTATTATTTGAATTGCTTGCCTTGCTGGTTAAAGGTGTCATGTAAATAAAAGTTTTGATAGATCAGCTAGGAGTCATCTTCATCTTTATAAGTTGCTGATTGTAGGCCATGTACATTTAAACTACCACTATACAAGGTCACTATTAACATCAAAGAAGGAACGGAACGGATTTGTGTTGTATAGAAAAGGATAAGAGTATCATCCAGGAATTAACACCCCTGGCGGAGATGGCCAGTAAAGATATATATAATCAATAACTTGGAAGATAAAAAGAGAACTGGTAAAACTTAAATTATATCACTAGGCCTGCCATCTGCCACCTAGTGACTCCACCAAAGAAAAACCAGCCCTGTTACAGATGTGTCAATGAGAGAAATTAACACAGAACAACAGCATGGACTGGGTGTGTAAATAAGAGAAATCAACACAGGACAAAAGCATGGACTGGGTGTGTCAATGAGAGAAATCAACACAGGACAACAGCATGGACTGGGTGTGTCAATGAGAGAAATCAACACAGGACAACAGCATGGACTGGGTGTGTCAATGAGAGAAATCAACACAGGACAACAGCATGGACTTGGTGTGTCAATGAGAGAAATCAACACAGGACAACAGCATGGACTGGGTGTGTCAATAAGAGAAATCAACACAGGACAACAGCATGGGCTGGGTGTGTCAATGAGAGAAATCAACACAGGACAACAGCATGGACTGGGTGTGTCAATGAGAGAAATCAACACAGGACAACAGCATGGACTGGGTGTGTCAATGAGAGAAATCAACACAAGACAACAGCATGGACTGGATGTGTCAATGAGAGAAATCAACACAGGACAACAGCATGGACTGGGTGTGCAATGAGAGAAATCAACACAGGACAACAGCATGGACTTGGTGTGTCAATAAGAGAAATCAACACAGGACAACAGCATGGACTGGGTGTGTCAATGAGAGAAATCAACACAGGACAACAGCATGGACTGGGTGTGTCAATAAGAGAAATCAACACAGGACAACAGCATGGACTGGGTGTGTCAATATGAGAAATCAACACAGGACAACAGCATGGGCTGGGTGTGTCAATGAAAGAAATCAACACAGGACAACAGCATGGACTGGGTGTGTCAATGAGAGAAATCAACACAGGACAACAGCATGGACTGGGTGTGTCAATGAGAGAAATCAACACAAGACAACAGCATGGACTGGATGTGTCAATGAGAGAAATCCATACATGCCACACTTAAAGGTTTACCCATAATCTGTACGGGGTGTTTGCGTTTTCAGATGTGTACGGGCCGTACACGGGTCTGTACGGGTTTTTTCGCCTAATTATTAAATATACATATAAATCTTGTGCCACTACACAATTTGCGTCATGAGATTCGGCGAGATTTTAAGCCAAGTGGATAAAAAAAAAAATAACCAATGAAAATCAAGCTGCCTATTTTTCAATTGCCGCGGGATGTGCGTGGCGTGTTCATTCACAATTTTTCGCTAAAGCTAGCGCGAGGTTACTGATTATTTGAACGATTACGCAGCACTGAAATCTTTTTTGAGTCGAGCCTATTGTTTAGGATTAATTTCCAGTTTAGTATTGGTAAGTAATTCATGTTTAAAAAATATTACAATAACATTGTTTAGATGAAGTTAGATTTAACTGTCAGATAACTTAGGCCTATGCTTTCTTTTCCCCTAAGGTTTAGCATAATTGATTATTTACGGCTGGTAAAAAAAAAAAGGCTGATACCACTACATATTATTTGATTTCACTAAAACTTGTAGAAAGTGCGTAAGAAATGTAAATTTGAAAAATAATACAATAGCCTACAAATTATGGGTAGCCTAATAACGTAATGACGGTCGCCGAATGCTCCGCATGTATTTTCGTACCATTTAGAGTTATAATTAGGGTTACAGCTAGGGTTAACCCTAAATCTAAATGGTACGAAAATACACGTGGAGCATTCGGCGAACGTCATTCCGATATTACCAAATTATGAAACTGAAAAGAAAAAAAAACCACAATAGCGTGGAAAATTTACATCTTAACTCGATCAGAGAAAAGTTTATTTGGAGTTAGCCTACTTCTCTTCTTAGTTTTAATTTCGTTTCTTTAAAAAACAATGTTATTTTGCCTTTGGTGGTCATCATTACGGTCATTCAATGATTTATAATTATTAAATAATTAATTAGCCTACTATCAATGTTTGATTGACACTAAAATTTGTATGGGAAGGTCTATTTAAAACTACCAGTTGGGCTTTAACGGCTATTCCAATTTTTGAAGTTCGGTAGAAAATATACAGGCTAATATTACGCCAGCGCTAGTTTATATTTTCATTACCAGCTTTAGCAAAAAATTTATTAGATTTTAAATTTAAGATTCCTAACCCATAATGCTTATTACTGGTCTCTTTAGGCCTGTACTTTTATAAGGCACTATAGAAAACACAGCAACTGTTCTTCATTTCAACCATAAATTGTATTAATTTTTTTCCAAGATTCTATTTCATTATATAATATTAAAATTACAAATAATTATATTTTTCAAATTGATTATTAATATTTGTATTTACTTTTTCACATTAATATTTTTTTTTTCTGTCTAGCAGGAAATATTGCATCCATCTAACAGCATGGCTGAGCCTAACTTTAAAAAAAGGAGGTTAGAAGAAGATCAACGTCGTGGGAAGTTTCAATCTGACTGGACAACTACATTCCCTGGGATTATTGAGACATCCAAATTAGGCTCTTCACATGCATACTGTAGAATATGCAATAGAGATATTAAAGTGATGGCATCTGGCTTACACGATGTGAGGGAGCATTTCAAAACAAAACTGCATGAAAGGAACTATCAGCTGAAGAACGGAAGTTCTATCAAGGCCTTCTTTACTCAGCCTCAACAAGAAGATGATAAAATAACGAGGGCTGAAGTTTTATTTGCAAATTTTATTGCTCAACACAACATAGCTGCTTCTATAGCTGACCATTTTTCAGACTTATCAGCTGAGATGTTTCCGGACAGTGCTATTGCCAAACGTTTCAAATGCAAGCGAACCAAAACAACAGCCATTATTAAAAACTGCTTGGCTCCATCTGCAACGGAGCCAGTCATCAAATTATGCAGGAAGACACCTTTCTCCTTGATGATCGATGAGTCAAATGATAGAAAAACTGACAAGCGTTTAGCTATAATGGTGAGGGTATTTGAAGATGGCATAAGACCTAGAACCAGGTTGCTGGGCATGCCGGTCGGTACTGGTGGAACCAGTGAAGCTATTTTCAGTGATATTGATGCTGTGTTCAGCGACTTACAAATCCCATGGATTAACTGTATAGGTTTTGCAAGTGACAACTGCAATGTAATGGTTGGCAAATCAAACTCTGTACTAACGCGAATCAAGAGCAAGAACCCTGATGTGTTTAGTATAGGGTGTATTTGCCACCTTGCAAATCTTTGTGCCAAGGAGGGTATAAAGCAGCTGACTATTCCTGTTGATGACCTTTTGATAGATATCTTCTATCATTTTGAGCATAGCTCAAAACGGAAAAAATCATACAGAGAGTTTCAACTGTTTACAGGAGTGGATGCACTAGACATACTAAAGCACTGCCAGACTCGCTGGCTTTCTTTGCAGAAAGTAGTGGACAGAATTTTAAATCAATATTCTGCTCTATCTTCATACTTCGAGAGCCACGACCACGCCAATTGTGGTAGGGCTGGGCGAGATGATGATGATGATTATATTGTGATTGTGATATCACTCTCTTGTCACACTCGCACCGACCCGAACAACAATAAAACTCTTGATTCTAGAGGCAGGGGCTATATTTATTTTTACAGCCCATTCAGTGACAAAGCAAACATTAAACAAATAAACTAGCGAACATCACAAAACCCAACAAAACAAAACACCCAACAGTGCCCGATGCTAATCTGAAGAAGCAAACAAAGCACAGAATAGTTAAAATCATGACGATATGGAAAAACCATGCCGTGTCAAAAACATTCATCAGTTACTAAAATCACCACTGACCCAGATGACTCTACGTTTTCTCCAATTTGTGCTACCTCTGTTGACTGAATTTAACAAATTGTTTCAGACAGATGAGTCCCAAATAGGTGGTATGATGGATGAAATGGATCGTCTGCTACGAAAATTTATTGTCAAATTTGTAGAGATGAAATATGTAAAAGAGGTGAAAGATATAAGATTGTTAAAGTATGCTGAACGTGATCTACAGCATGATGACCATACACTTGCTGTTGGTCTGTCCAACAGGACATTACTGGAAGAGTTAGATATAAGTTCTCAAGTGAGAAATTCATTTTTCAGAGATGTGAGGAACTTTTATGTTGCTGTTGTGAAAAAGATATTGGATAAATTTCCATTTGAGAATGAAGTCCTTAAGGATATCAAAATTCTTGATCCAGCCTTTAAAGACACAGTTCAATATACAGCAATCTGTAAGCTGGCCAACACTTTTGCACCACATTTAGACCAAGAGGTGTTAAAGGATGAATTTGAAGATTATTGTTTGCTGCCTGATGAATGTATTTCAAGATTTGACGCTGGACAAAAAAGAAGCTTTTCTAGGTACTGGCTTGACATAATCAACCTGAAAACTAGCACTGGTCGTACACGATTTCCCAGTCTGGCAGTCATAGTGAAACGCTTATTGACATTGCCTCACAGCAATGCTGACTGTGAGAGGTCTTTCTCTATGATGAAAAAGATTCACACGGACTGCAGAAATAGACTAAATGATGATACAGTCACAGCATTTCTACAATGCAAAATAAATTCTAACTCTTGTTGTTTAGGTTTTAAAGCAAGTGAAGACATGCTTAAAAAGGCAAAGGCCGCATGTCACTATGATGGTGCAGAACCATCTAATTGAATATACTTTTACATGAATAAACTCTTTTGTTACGTTTTTCAGTCTTTGTACAGGTTTTGCGGGTCTTTGTACAGGTTTTGCGGGTCTTTGTACAGGTTTTTTAAATTTTTTGTACAGGTTTTTCATCTCTGAGGTGTGGCATGTATGGAAATCAACACAGGACAACAGCATGGACTGGGTGTGTCAATGCATTTCTGTCAACCTCCTGAGACAAAAACCTGTACACCGGACCAAAAAAATCCTTACAAACACCCAAAAATCCTTACGCAAAAAATATATTAATAAATTATACACAATACAGTTTTAAAATGAGAAATGACATATACAAATTTATTAGAATTTGAATTATTGTGATATAAAACATGCTAATAGTCTCATGCTGTTCTTTACATATAAAAAAACTTGGTGATCATGAGGTACACTATTCTTTCGATGTACAGTGTTTTGTATTATAATCAACACATGCACTTTTAGAACTTTGCAGAATTGCATTTGTGGACTTAAAGTCTGCACAGCATGTATCAATGTTAATCTTACACTGTAAAAAAGAAGTGTGTGTGTCCGCATTCATGGACCTCCTGCAGTCTGTGTGGATTTTGTCATCATTGAAAATGATCTTTTACAGTCAGCATTGCTGTGAGGGAGTATCAGCCGTCGCTGAATGATGACTTTCAAATTAGGGAATCGGATGGCACCAATACTAGTTTTCTGGTCAACAACTTCCAGCCAATAGCTACAGAAGCTCTTTTTCTGACCACTATCTGTCAGTAGAGGCACACACATATCAGACAACATACAGTAGTCATCGAACTCATCTTTCAGTGCTTCCTGATCAAGATCTTGGGCAAAAGCATCTGCCAATCTGCAGATGTTTGGATACCTGAGATTATCTTTAGTGCTTGGATCTAGCACTTTTTAGTCCTTTAGAACCTGTTTGTCAAAGGTAAATTTATCAGTAATTTTTTTAACCACTGATGTGTAAAAATTTCTGACATCCTCAAAAAATGAACTCTTTCTCCACTATAAAGCTCCATTTCTTCAATAAATGCTCTGTTCGAGAGGCCAATTGCCAGTATGCTGTCATCATGCTGCACCCCACGATCACTAAATTTGATATGCCTCAAGTCAACAACCTGTTTAACATACTTCATCTCCACAAATTTAATTAAACATTTTCTAAGCAATTTGTCCATCATGCCACCAATCTGCAACTCATCTGTTTGAAAGAGTTTATTAAACTCATTTAACAGTGGCAGAATGAAAATCAGAAAGCGAAGGGTCAGCTGGGTTAGTGGTGCTTTTAAAAGTTTATGGATGTTTTGGACTCTGCCAATCTTTTCAACATCATTGTGGCTTTCAAAATAAGATGAGAGAGCTGTATACTGGTTAACAATTCTATCCACTATCTTCTGCAATGACAGCCAGCGAGTCTGACAATGTTTAAGAATAATCAGGTCATCTTCTTCTGTGAATAGTTGGAACTCCTTATAAGCCTTTCGTCATTTTGAGCTGTGCTCAAAATGATAGTACATGTCTAACAAAAGGTCTTCTACTGGCACAGTCAACTGTTTGATTCCATCTTGTGCACATAAATTGTCAAGGTGGCAAATGCACCCAATGCTAAAAACATAAGGGTTCCTCTGCTTGATCCTGGTAAGTACTTAGTTTGATTTCCCCACCATAACATTGCAGTTGTTACTAGCAAAGACGATGCAATTTTTCCATGGAATATCAAATTTTGTGAACAGATTATCAACATCACTGAATATCACCTCACTGGTTCCACCACTGCATACAGGCGTGTCCAACAATCTCGTTCTTGGTCCCAATCCTTCTTCAAAAACTCTCACCTAATAGCTAACCGCTTCTCTGTTCTCTTGTCATTTGATTCATCAACCATTAATGAGAAGGGTGTTTCCATGAGCTTTATCACTGGTTCTGTTGCAGATGGAGCTAGGCAGTTTTTAATGATAAGTGTTGTCTTGGTCCTCTTCGACTGGAACTTTCTGGCAATATCACTGTCAGGAAACATTACAGGCACCAAGTCACAAAAGTGATCAGCAACAGATGCAGTTAAGTAATGCTGGGCAATGAAATTGGAAAATAAAACTTCAGCCCTTGTAATGCCACCCTCTTCCTGCTTTGGCTGAGCAAAAAAGATCTTAATAGATGCTCCCTTCTTCATTGCAAACATTTGTTCATGAAATCAACACAGGACAACAGCATGGACTGGGTGTGTCAATAAGAGAAATCATAAGACAGCACCACAGCAGGAAGCTGAGAACAGACTGCTTATATCATTCAGGAAAATATTTTATAGTTCCTTATTACCTAAGCTAAAACGTTTAAATTGTCTTACCTTGCTTTGGCAAAGGATATGCAACTTCAAAGTAATCTTCATAATATTCAATTATGTCCACACCCACCTTCAGAGAATAGTCAGTTTGGTCTACAGACTGTGGTGTGGCCCAGGCTCTGTACTGTTAGGAGTACAAAACATGCATGTGATTGTATATGAATCAATGATGACAGAAATAATACTGTTCATACTAAGGCTGGCTGCAGCAAACCAGTAACTACAGCAACCAGGATCATTCATTCTACCTAATTCTCCTGTAAAATGTTAAGGGACTCTTTTTTTAATGTGCCAGGTATTTATTTCAAAATGTTTAGGAGACAGCAACAATTAAGTCAGGATAGTGACAGCAGCAGCGAAGAAGATGAAGCTGGGCATGATACAAGTATCACTGAAGAAGATAATGAAGTTAGAAATTACATAAGTATTAGTAAAGAAAATAATGAAAATGGAAATGATTTAAACATTAATGAAGAAGTTGAAGATAGAAATGATATAAGTATCAATAAAGGTAAGGAAGTTGGAAATAATATAAATATCAATAAAGAAAATAAATAAGATAGAAATGATATGTATCAATAAAGAAAATAAAGAAGATAGAAATGATATAAGTATCAATGAAGAAGATGAACATAGTAATGGTATAAGTATCAATAAAGATAAGGAAGTTGGAAATAATATAAGTATGAATAAAGAAAATAATGAAGATAGAAATAAGATAAGTATCAATGAAGAAGTTGAACATAGTAAGGGTATAAGTATCAATAAAGAAGATAATGAAGCTGGAAATAATATAAGTATCAATGAATAAGACGAATTTGGAAGCGTCACAAGTATCTTGCGCTATATACATAAAGATGTTCACTTTTGGAAGTCAGAATAATAAAATTCACTTTAGCAACTCCTTATGATATCTCTGGGCCTGATGTAGTGGATAAAACAAGAGGATTAATGTGTGTTTTGAAACATGTCATAAGAGCCATTAAGAAAGGTTGTTTATATGGCTTGCAATATCTCATCATAGCGCTTGCAGAATAGGGACATTAATTAATTCCTTCACTTTAGTAAAAATGACTTGTGTAAGACAAAACAGTCACATATTAAATCTCATTTTTACAGGTTTGTAGGTGTCTTCATGCGACGACCACTGTCACAGTTATGCCAACAGCTGATATCATCAACAACGTAACCATTAAAATAATAACAGCACAGCAGCATAAAAGTTATGACATTATCAATGACAAAATTAAGACACTGTACCTACCAGGACATTATTCTTGGTAAAATTTGATGTATAATTAAAGTCACAGACGATGAAGGCAAGAAGGTAGGTAGACATTTTTGGTGTCGTTTCGTATACATCTTTCACATATTCTACTCCATATTCTTGACTGAAAATATGAATATAAAAATTATCCAATGGTACTTCACACAAACTGTGTATTTCTGAGTAACAACATTACCTCAAGAGGAAACACATATTTTTGGCTAATTATCCTTCAGGTTTAGGGATCGGAGTGGCTAAGAGGTATGGCGTCCGCATCAAATTGTAATTCTATCCCAGTTAAGGGTATATAATTTATGGAAATTTTTTTCAGAGCCAGTGATTCTAATGATGTCATACTCTCCAAATTCTAATTCTATCCCAGTTAAGGGTATATAATTTATGGAAATTTTTTTCAGAGCCAGTGATTCTAATGATGCCATACTCTCTGGAAAAGGGCACACCAGTCCGTTCGCGGTAAGCAATAGTGGAAGGACCTCGATTCCTTCAGGGAAGTACCTAGGTTTAATTTTTATATTTATTTAGGTTCTTATGTGTCCTATCTAGCCTTCACTTTCTTTCCTTTCCCTGACGAAGGCCTTGTGGTCATAACGTTGGCTATTTTCTTTTGTCTTTTGTCCTCGTAAGACGAATTACCTTTTTTCGATTTTTTTTCACACCCATCCATTGTACTCCACGTCTTACAACAGTTCCCCTCAACTTCCCCAACTATATACACACACTGCGATTCTCGCCGGTGCTATGGGGTTCGTGCACTGTACTGAGATCATCCTTGTGTGATCTAAGGGAGGAGATCGGTGCACAGATGGAGTTGACTGTGTGCAATGAAGATAGTCTTTAAAACCAAACCTTCAGGGTTATTAACTGCTAAATGGTATGATTCTCTACCTCCTTCTCTGAAGAATAAATCAGTTACCAGGTTTCGCTGTACATATGCAGCCCCAAAAGGATAGGTTATTCTTTTTTCACCTTTCAACTTCCCAAGTAGCATAGGCATTAAACAAACTTATGCCAAGTCTTCCTGTCATGCGCCATCTGCTCAATGATTTTCCATGTCTTCCCCATCGCTTTCAAGTCTGTCTCCAGTTCTCTTTTCTATGTGTTCTCTGGTCTTCCTCCACCTCTTCCACCCCACCGGCCCCAGAACAAGGACTTTCCAGCAATGCTATGAACAGCTTTTCTCAATGTGTGTCCTGCTATGCCACTCTAATCCCTCCACTACTATACACAAGCATCCACCCATGAAAGTCTGTAGCTCCCTGGCCGCTATCCCCACTGTTCCCCATGCCCCAGAGCCTCACAAAAGGACTGATCTGTTACCCGAACAGAAAATTCTGATTTCCGTGCTGGGCCCAATTTCTTTATCTCCATGTATTTCCCAATGCAACGAAAGGCCCAATTTTGATATCAATGTACGTCCCTCCACCTGTGTCCACACTGCTGCCAAGGTACGTACATGTATGCTCCCACATCCCATAGTGGTGTCTGCTCCAGTGCAATTTTGTTATCATTTGTAGCACTGTGGTAAAGTGGGATGTTATAAATATTTATAGGGGACTTAGTGTACTGACTGAGATCAGCTGTGAAGGTATCTGTATCTAATAGGTGTAGGGTTTTACAGATAACCTTACTTGCTACCACATTATGCCTCAGTCAGAATTATTCTGGAATATTGTGATGACTACGTTAAATGTCTAGGGTATGTATCTGATGAAGTGTAAGTCACAACAACAACAGACAGATAAACAATTTAATTTATTCCACCAACACTTGACAACACTGTGACACTCACACACATGTAACATTCTATAAGACTATCTTAAATGAGTCACTGGTAAATTTTCAAATATCAATATGTATTAAGTACTTTCATTAATATTTATGTCCTGATTCACTTACAAAATGAACCAGGAATCACAATCAATTTTAATTACAATTTATATGTACAGGATTTATCAATATGAACTTTGTAGTGACATATTTTATTGATATTATCATATGTGTGTCAGTTGTGTAGTAGTAATATGAGGTAATACTGGTTTTGTTTTTTCAAGCTATGTTGTTATTTGTCATCATGACTTCAAGTGTTTGTTTATCTTGTAAATGGTATGGGGAAAAGTTCACAGTTCCTATCAATTTAAACACTGTATTTTCCCTCTGGTTTATTATAAAGTCAGATTTTGAGGGGGGGGCATAATGTTGAGCTCCACTGGCCACATAGGCTTATCTTTCGTGATGGCGGCAGGAAAAGACTCCTCTGCTCGATAGCCTCCCTGTGTTCTGGAGACACCTCACTGGTCACTATCTGGACCCAGGAGTATGCTGTCAGCCTCTAGGTCAGCAAAGCTCCGACCAGGTGCTGCTCAATAGCTTTAGGACCACGGTCCCTGAAACAAGAAGGTTGTACCTCCTACTTCATAACTAGTTTATAATCCATTTACAGACTGAACACATTACATAACAAACACTGAGTTCAGAGCGGTAGGCCAACTGTCAGCTTCATCTGAAATAATTTACACCAGTATATTCCTCCCTAATGGTTACTACGCCTCTGCAATTCCAGCATTATTTCTTTCTAGTCGATAAGATAGGTGTCAGTGTACTGTTTGGCAATTCCATGTAGTTTTACTTTCCTCCGACACCTTCTGTTCAGGTTGGAGCATTATATAGGCCTTGCCTCATGTTCGCTACTGACCCACATATATATACAGACATAAATTATCAATTTACATTCAATTTTCATTAAAAAGATATTGAATATATCAAGCTTACCACAATTCATGGAATAATACACAATTACGTTGATTGGCAATGAATATAGCACAATTTCGATCTGCCGATGTCCCAGGCTTTTATTTAGAAAAATATGCACTGGTGCTCAACGCACTGGTTCTGTAGTAAGTTTATTTGAACATGTGGTGGTGACCTGACGCCTCTGATTGACTATATTCGCGGGTCTAACCAATCGTGCCATGTTTACCCAATCGTTTGAAAAAAAGTACTCCTACTCCCGTTTCCCCTGACAACAAAAGATAGTATTTGTAGCCCGACTAATCGTGTTTAGCCTTACATTTATTGCGCTCCAATCAGATCGGATTTAACATGGAGACCCATTTCCCGTACAATGGTGGGGTGAAAATCTGCCACTGAGCGATTCTGATTTGGGTGTTGTCTGACATCCCTCACTATTTCTTTTGGCTATAATTTGGTAATTCCTAGACTATTTGCGTAACGTTTAACATATTCTTTGTCAGCAAGTCCTAAGGAACCCAAATATATATATTTAATGGAGCCAATATGCATTTTCTTCTAGGATAGTCGTGCTGTTACCACCTCCTCACTTCCAAACTTTAGGGTGTCTGGGTACTGTCATGTTTTCAAACGTAAACCAGTATAATGTCATGTTTCCTAATAAGCGTTTTTCAGGATTTTAAAACCTAACTCTGGTATGGGTAGTGTTTTTTATCACTGTCGATTTGAAAAAAACTAGTGCTTGTGGCCTTACACGCGTGATGGTAGTAATTGTATAGCGAGACGCGTGTTTAGTGTTGCATGCGTTCCGGCTTCCAGCCTCTCCCTTTCTTTCTATCTTTAGTCCATCTGTCTTTCGTTTTTTTGGTAACGTAGTGTATAAAATGACATGAATGGAATTTTAAATCTAGGTCAGCTGCGTATCTCAAGGTTTTTCTAGAAAAGGCAGTACACGTTTTATCGTAGAAAGCGGGTATTGAAGCAGTAGGCTTTTACTATCAACGTGAAACGTTACAATTTGCAGACGAAGGAGAAAACAAGGGGGATTTCGAGTACAGTCATTGTGACAGCACAGTTCTTTACCATTCTTCTTTCCTTTTATTGAAGTTATGTGTTAGGCTTTACATTTACCTGATAATTTATATATGTGGATTAGAATATTTCACGACATCTCCCCTCTTAAAACAGACATCTTATGTCAGTCCTTTATTCTATATACACATAGATAAATGTAAGTCAACTTGACTTTACTCTGCTGTAGTGCTATCATGGTTTTATGTAGTTGGGTCCATTCAGAGTAGGCACTACTCATGAAATCTGCCTCAGACCTCTACAACCAATAATATTTTTCGGTTATGTTACTGAACAGCCGCAAGTGTGACTGCTTGTCTTAATGCTGCTTCACAACCCGTATTCACCATTTCTCTTCTCTGAGTCTGCGCAATGACATGTCCAGAGAACATTAGATTTTCCTCAAAATGTACATTATGAGGAGATAACATATACCTGGTGATAGCAGAGTTTTCGTAGTGGATCCCATAATCTTCTTATTAGCCTGTATGAAACATTCGGAATATCCTCAATCAAAGAGGCAACTCAGGGATTCATTACGTTCCTCCGAATTGTTTACATCCAACAATTTTGTCTGATCTCAGGTTTTACTGGAATCTGATAGTAGCCTTTACTCAGGTCCACTTTTGAGAAATATTTAGCTTTATTTAGTCTGGCAAACAACTGATTTGTATCCGGCAATGGATCCACCTGTCCTTCTGTAATAGCATTCAGTCTCCTGTAATCTATACAGAGTCTATGTTCTCCAGAGGGTTTCCTTAAGAGTACAACACCGGAACTATACGAAGATTCACTGTGTGAAATAATTCCTTCCTTCAACAAATAGTCTATCTCTTCCTTCAAAGCTTTCTCCTTAGCAAAAGGAATCGAATAGGGTTTCATACAGACAGGTGTGGGGTCTATCAGTTTCATATCATATTCCAATAAGTTTGTATGCCCTGGTCGGTCTGTTAACACCTCTGCATGATTATCTAGAACCTGTTGCACTCTCTCTTTCTGAGTTTTCGTTAAATGTGTACTGATTTTCACCTGTGCCGCTGTCTCACAGGGGTGTAATGGATATTCAAATGATGAAAGTGGTTCCTTTTTCATCTCCATGGCAATGGACAAGGTCAACAAGTGTGTCTCTTCCTGATGTTCTCTTTCCAAATATTTCTTCAGGAGATTCACATGATAGATTTTTTCTTTCCCCTTCTTATCTATCTTATAATTTGTTCTAGACACCTTCTCTAGAACTGTATATGGACCTTGCCATCCAATTTGTAACTTATTCTGACTACCGGGTAGAAGAAGCAGTACCTTCTCTCCCACAGCCAAATCTCTGTCTTTAGCTTTCCTGTTATAATAGGCAGCATGTTTCTTCCTGGCTTGTTTCAAATTTTCATTGGCAAGTTTCCAGCCAGTTTTTAAACGAGTGGTCAGCTCATTCACATATTGGTATGAGGATGTAATATTTTCCTCTGCTTTTTCATCAGTCCACGTTCTTAACAGCGTTACATATGGACCTTTAATTGTGTGGACCTATTTGTCCATGCACCGGTATGGTCTCTTCCACTCGAAGCGCTATAGTGATGATTTTTCTTCCCAGAATTATCAGTCACAAAACGACCGCTACCAATTCTTCTCTTGGGGCTTTCTCCCCACTTAAAATTCTTGATGAGAGATTTCCTCTCTACATCTTCTTCCTCCAGTTTGTTTAAGTCCGATTGAGGGATTTTCGGCTTATCCTGGGGTAAGACATCTTTTTGCACTCTCTGCATAGTGGCCATTGTAAAACAGTTAAGTGAAGCTTGTCCGTGAAAAGGGGCTTCCCATTCCATTTGGTCCACTTTATCAAATTTATTTTTCTTTCTATTGTCAGGCCTAATTTTGCCCCTTGGCGTGTCCAGGTCCTGATCAATGTTCCCACTTGTGGGTGTTCCCTCATGTGCTATGCTACACCTTTCTACAAAATTCTCAATGTCCCATCTTGCCTTGGGCCAATAATAATTGTGAGCCACCTTTTGGATGATGGTACCTATTTTTTCATGGTCCCCATCTGGTTTCACATGTAGGCTCCTTATTAATTCTGCCCTATATCTTTTTGGAAGTACCAGCTGTCCCTGACCTTTGGATCTAGCTCCAGTCTTCCTATACATCAACTTGTTTTTCATGTAAAAATCTCCCTTGCCTGGAGTTGTATGACAAGTTGACAATTTCCTGAAACAAGGCTTGAGGGTCTTATCCCCAGCCTGTGCCTTCCTCATCTCTTCTGGAGTGGTATCTAACATAATATCCTCCTCCTTTCTTGAGGTCGACCTGACCTGAAGGGTGGCCATAACTATAGGGTTCCTTCTGCAACGGTCAGTGTCATGATTGTTCATCTTACAATTTTTACACCACCTTTTCCCTTGGTTGAAAGATTTTCTTTCATCATATTTCCTTTCATCGAATTGTGGGGTTTTATTTTTATTGTCATACCGTGGCCTATCAAACTGGTGCTTACCTTTGTTTTGATCTCTAGGATCAAATTTATTAAAGTTCTGTGGTGCCCTAAAATTTTCCAGCTGTTTCTTTTTATTACCTGATACCTCTGCCTGAGCTGCTTGATACCTTTCAGCAACATTTAGCAACTCACCCAGCCTCTCTGCACCTTGTTCCATGAGAAACTTTCTCAGGTCTGGAGCCATGGACTCTCTTAATTGTTCTATAAGGACCATTTCCTTAAGATCTTGGGTTTTCCCCAGAGAAGTCCATTTCTCCAAGTATGTCTCTAACCGTGCAGAGAACTGGTGATAGGTTTCACCTGACAGTAGTTTAGCATTCCTAAATTTTTTTCTATAAAATTCTGCGTTCTTTTCATATCTTAACAAAAGAGCCTGCTTTAGCATGTCATAATTTTCCTGATCACCTCTGCTCATTTTGGCAAAAACTTCATAAGCTGCCCCACGAAGACCTTGAGATAACTTTAAGCTCCACCTTTCTCTCTCTAACCCATATGTGGTAGCTAATAGTTCATATCTATTTAGATAGCTCTCAATATCATCGTCTTTCTCAACAAAATGATCTAAATGAAAATTCATAGCTGAGGTTGAGGCTCCCTGGCTAGCAGTGGCATCAGAGGTAAAGGGACTGGCACCATTTTCAGGAGCATGGCCTTGAAACTCAAACTCCCTTAGTCGTAACTCATGTTCCCTTTGTAATCTCTTATCTTCTGCTTCCCTTTCTGCAGCTAATCGCTTGTCTTCCCTTTCTGCAGCCTGTCTTCTTTCCTCGGCTTCCAATGCTTTAGCCTCTTTGTCAGCCTCAATCTGCAACCTCTTAGCCTCAGCCTCAATCTGCAACCTCTTAGCCTCAGCCTCAAATTGTAACTTCTTAATTTCCTTTTCAGCCACTAACTTTCTTTCGGCCTCTTTTTCTAATCTTCTTTCTTCCCGTTCAATATATTTGTCACATTCAGCAGTGACATAAGCAATCATAATTTGCCCGTCCATTCCTAACTCTTTCGCAGTCTGTACAGCAGCAGATCGAAATTCTGCCAAGTCGGCCATTGTCTAACATACAATTGTAAACAATTCAATTTTTCAATAATTATCTAAGGACATTACAGGCACTGAGAGCTCAACCTTATTTATTTCCACCCAAGGATACCTTTTAATTCTTTATTATTCCCAATATATATAACAGGAGAAAGTTCAATATCCCTGGAGCGAGACCCCAATATATGTGGTAAAGTGGGATGTTATAAATATTTATAGGGGACTTAGTGTACTGACTGAGATCAGCTGTGAAGTTATCTGTATCTAATAGGTGTAGGGTTTTACAGATAACCTTACTTGCTACCACATTATGCCTCAGTCAGAATTATTCTGGAATATTGTGATGACTACGTTAAATGTCTAGGGTATGTATCTGATGAAGTGTAAGTCACAACAACAACAGACAGATAAACAATTTAATTTATTCCACCACACTTGACAACACTGTGACACTCACACACATGTAACATTCTATAAGACTATCTTAAATGAGTCACTGGTAAATTTTCAAATATCAATATGTATTAAGTACTTTCATTAATATTTATGTCCTGATTCACTTACAAAATGAACCAGGAATCACAATCAATTTTAATTACAATTTATATGTACAGGATTTATCAATATGAACTTTGTAGTGACATATTTTATTGATATTATCATATGTGTGTCAGTTGTGTAGTAGTAATATGAGGTAATACTGGTTTTGTTTTTTCAAGCTATGTTGTTATTTGTCATCATGACTTCAAGTGTTTGTTTATCTTGTAAATGGTATGGGGAAAAGTTCACAGTTCCTATCAATTTAAACACTGTATTTTCCCTCTGGTTTATTATAAAGTCAGATTTTGAGGGGGGGCATAATGTTGAGCTCCACTGGCCACATAGGCTTATCTTTCGTGATGGCGGCAGGAAAAGACTCCTCTGCTCGATAGCCTCCCTGTGTTCTGGAGACACCTCACTGGTCACTATCTGGACCCAGGAGTATGCTGTCAGCCTCTAGGTTCAGCAAAGCTCCGACCAGGTGCTGCTCAATAGCTTTAGGACCACGGTCCCTGAAACAAGAAGGTTGTACCTCCTACTTCATAACTAGTTTATAATCCATTTACAGACTGAACACATTACATAACAAACACTGAGTTCAGAGCGGTAGGCCAACTGTCAGCTTCATCTGAAATAATTTACACCAGTATATTCCTCCCTAATGGTTACTACGCCTCTGCAATTCCAGCATTATTTCTTTCTAGTCGATAAGATAGGTGTCAGTGTACTGTTTGGCAATTCCATGTAGTTTTACTTTCCTCCGACACCTTCTGTTCAGGTTGGAGCATTATATAGGCCTTGCCTCATGTTCGCTACTGACCCACATATATATACAGACATAAATTATCAATTTACATTCAATTTTCATTAAAAAGATATTGAATATATCAAGCTTACCACAATTCATGGAATAATACACAGTTACGTTGACTGGCAATGAATATAGCACAATTTCGATCTGCCGATGTCCCAGGCTTTTATTTAGAAAAATATGCACTGGTGCTCAACGCACTGGTTCTGTAGTAAGTTTATTTGAACATGTGGTGGTGACCTGACGCCTCTGATTGACTATATTCGCGGGTCTAACCAATCGTGCCATGTTTACCCAATCGTTTGAAAAAAAGTACTCCTACTCCCGTTTCCCCTGACAACAAAAGATAGTATTTATAGCCCGACTAATCGTGTTTAGCCTTACATTTATTGCGCTCCAATCAAATCGGATTTAACATGGAGACCCATTTCCCGTACAATGGTGGGGTGAAAATCTGCCACTGAGCGATTCTGATTTGGGTGTTGTCTGACATCCCTCACTATTTCTTTTGGCTATAATTTGGTAATTCCTAGACTATTTGCGTAACGTTTAACATATTCTTTGTCAGCAAGTCCTAAGGAACCCAAATATATATATTTAATGGAGCCAATATGCATTTTCTTCTAGGATAGTCGTGCTGTTACCACCTCCTCACTTCCAAACTTTAGGGTGTCTGGGTACTGTCATGTTTTCAAACGTAAACCAGTATAATGTCATGTTTCCTAATAAGCGTTTTTCAGGATTTTAAAACCTAACTCTGGTATGGGTAGTGTTTTTTATCACTGTCGATTTGAAAAAAAACTAGTGCTTGTGGCCTTACACGCGTGATGGTAGTAATTGTATAGCGAGACGCGTGTTTAGTGTTGCATGCGTCCCGGCTTCCAGCCTCTCCCTTTCTTTCTATCTTTAGTCCATCTGTCTTTCGTTTTTTTGGTAACGTAGTGTATAAAATGACATGAATGGAATTTTAAATCTAGGTCAGCTGCGTATCTCAAGGTTTTTCTAGAAAAGGCAGTACACGTTTTATCGTAGAAAGCGGGTATTGAAGCAGTAGGCTTTTACTATCAACGTGAAACGTTACAATTTGCAGACGAAAGAGAAAACAAGGGGGATTTCGAGTACAGTCATTGTGACAGCACAGTTCTTTACCATTCTTCTTTCCTTTTATTGAAGTTATGTGTTAGGCTTTACATTTACCTGATAATTTATATATGTGGATTAGAATATTTCACGACAAGCACCCATGCCCATTATTTTAGCTTTCTCCCTGTGGTTTTTCAGACTCACTTGATGTGATCTGTCATCAAGTATTTTAATTCTGTCTTGCATCCATACTTTGGAAATTGATAAGACATTATGAAGTCTCACAGGACAAGTTATTGTAAGTAAAATTGGAAAAGCAGACAAAATGACGACTTTCTTAGCACAAGAAGAAGAAAACTAAATAACAAATAATAAAAATGGTTCTGTGAGGTAAGAAATCTGGCTGTAGATGACATGCCAGCAGAAACCATCAAAGCAGCCATGTTTGCAGAGACATCATAAAAGTTACATGCTGAGACCTTGACCTTCAAGAGAGGAGAAATAACAGAATGTTGGAAGGAATAATTTATGGTCAAGTTGCCACAGAAGGGAGATTCACAACAGCGCACAAATTAAACAGAACAAAATGGTATTATCAATGCCAGGGTAAAAAACTACATGGATCATCTTAAATGTTTTGGAAATGGATAATATTTTATGAGAACTAGTTTTCTTATTTTCCTTGTGTCACTGTACATTGCTTGCAGTTTGTTCCTTTAAGTGTGTCTCTGTTGACTTCCACTTATTACAGTGCCAGCCACTGTCTCCATCTCCAGTGTTCAGTTATTTTAAAAAAAAGGTTTAAAAGTTATTTTTTTGCAGTTTAATTTCACTTCTTTTGCTGATATTTATGGTTATCGTTACGTTATATATCGTATATATTTTAAATTTTACATACTTTTTTTTAAAGAAGTCACATAATTTCCTGCGACATGGAGACGAGTACAATGATGACATTCTTAGCACAGTCTTTTGTGCTAAATGACTCAAAAGAAAGCCAGTTTTGCTGCACAAGCTTCAAATATATTAAAATGGTGCTGTAGTTTGAATAAGATTTGTAGAGTCAGGTACTAAGAATAAAATGTCTTAATTACTAATAATCAGGAAAGTAACACACCTGTATCGTGCTACATAAGCATTTCTTGTTACAATTTGTAACACTAAAGTACATTACCAGTGCATCATGACATTAGATGCTAGACTACATTACTTGTGCATCAGAAGAGGAAACAGTGATGCTGCTTATGCAATATATGGTAGGACGAAAAAAAGTTGGAATGTACTAGACAAATACCATAAGGGTCACTGGGGTTATTAGACATGCCTAACAACGACACTACATCTTTCCATGATGCTTGTGGCAAAAAGACTTGTGAAATAAGAGAAAATGAATAACTCTGAATACCATAATAAAGATAATAAATAAAGGTCATAACCTGTTATAATAAAGGTTCCAACTACGCACACCCAATCATAAGGATGATGTCTAAAATAAAATCAAACTATGGTGATAACAAGACGATACTGATGGCAAACACACACTACAAAAACAAAAACGTTAACAAGTTTATGTACGTACAAAGGTGTGCTTGTGCTGAATATGGGCATATTTGAAATTGATACACGGTCAACTGGTCTGACCAGGGTAATGTTAAATGTTGCTTTGATAGCTGGTTCATCAAAACAAGGAAAAGCTTTCCTGGCATCAGTTGGCTGGAATTGTGTAGTGGCCAGATATCTGAAAGAAGTTGTTACAATTAAAATTAAAGTGAGAATGTTGGCTACACTGCTGGTGATTTTTTATTGTGTTAATGAATATTCAATATATTCAAGAACTTGACTTGCTACAGCTTCAGGAAGTTTGGGAAAAAAATGACAGTTTTAAGCACAACACAATCATGATTTCACAGCGCAAGCTCTTTTGATTTTACAGAAAGCTTAATGAATATGGCATTAACCAGTTAGAAAAACAGTCTTTAAATAAACTGAAAAAAAAACTGAAAAAAAATACTGAAAAAAATGTTTCACATATTTCTTCAGGGCATTCATGCATTGAGGCATATCTGGAGTCATCTTTATATGACCACCAGCTAAACGCAATGCTGTAGTATACAGATGTGGAAGAGAACCTCTGTCTGAGAGTTTGATTACGCCCTAACTGACTATTGAATTCATCCACATACTTCCAGGGATTTCTCCTGTGGTGAAACATGTCGAGAACCCAGAATTGCACACTAAGCTTTGAGGAGACAACTTGAGCCCCTGATGTAACTCTGGCTGTTACCTGGTTGGCTGCATGCAGGAGGATCTCACATTGGACCCATGATAGGCAGGGGGAGCTGAGAAGTGGCTCTGTGTAGGATGTGGCAATTCCTTGAGAGAGCCCAGAACCAGAGTACAGTATATTAACTCTGCATATTTGGAAAGCCCCCTTGGATGGCAGAAAATACACAGTATGCTGTGCATCTTCCTCCTAGCTTGGGACCAGCTGTGCTGATCGTTTAAATGCAAGCCAAGATGGAGAAACTGGAGCTGCTGACTTCATTTCAACACATTTTGGAATGGCAGAATGCCACAGGATAAGCCTAGATCGACAGTTTAGATAATGCCAAAGAGTCTTCAACTTAGTACTGTCTGCAAAAGAGCGAGAAGCTCAGCAGTCCCATTTAAATAACAAGAACAATACAGTTTGTTCTACAAGCTGAATAAGCTTTGACCAGATATTACTATCCCAGATACTAATTAGAGATGATGTTATGTGGCAGTATAGATTTAATCAAGAGTAGCATAGTTCTGATAACCTTTACAGATGTTAGTAAGTCATTCGCCCTGAACAAGTGTGAACTCGTAAGCAATACTGGCAAAACACATTCACTCAAGCAACACTGATAAAACACATTTACACAAACTACAACAGGTGAAGCGATATTATTAAATAGTCCAAAGGTTATAACAAATTCAATTTTCAGTCCAAACATCAAATGTTCCATCAAACATGTCAGAATGCTTCCAGTCAAGTTGGAAGCCTCATGCAGTATTTCGCCAAATAAAACATAATATCACTCTAAATTTTAGAACTCATATACTCTTGTGCTTAGTAACAGCTAAATGTAGATGCATTCATGCATGTACAATACAAACAACCTCTACACCTCATGGTAGAAGGGGAACGACTAAGTAAGTACAATACAAACAAACATGTATATACACACACACAGACTTATACAGTGATGGTGCTGATTATCTGAACTAAATAAAGCTGACCTTAGAATGAAAATTCATTTAATCAGATAATAAAACACTGAACCACATTCATAAATTAAAATATGTTGCCAGACTTCTAAAAATGGCTTCGCATGTCATAATTTAAAGTTTTTTTTTAAAAGCCAACCTGTATTCCTTCAATATTAGATAGGCCACATAACTTATTTAGCTTTAGTGCCTTCAGACACCACAAAGGTCTTGATGCTAGTTCTCCTAAGTCTTGCATTTGCAATATTCAGCCTCTTCCAATCCTGCATCATTTGCCAGTCTCAGAAAAAGGCCCTTGCCTTATCCTTTCAAACTGTGATTCACTGGATGGTTTGTTTGTCTTTTATTTTGTTTACTTAGTCTCTTCTAGTCGTAGTTTTGTCATCTTGTTTATTTTGTTTATTCGGGTTGTTTCCATTGCTCAAGTATTAACTGTCTTAGCCTGAGTTATAGTCCGGCTCTTCTATCAAAGATATGTTTCGAAACAGTTGCCCAGGCTTGGATTACATACACCAATGCTAATCTAACATTTCCGGTACACAGCAGTAAATGTATTTTATGGTCTGCTCCTCAATCTGTTATGAATTTTACCATCAGATTCAGTTACTGTCTATCTTTTTGTTAACACTTTCAACTTTGATTTTTCTAAGATAGTCTGCTGTTAAATGTAATTCTGAGACATGTGGGGCTCTTTGTTCTGGCAAGTCACGTCCGTTCTGTTTAGCGTGATGTTTTGTTTTCTGTTTGTGAGTGCAAAGATTTTGTATGTCGCTGTCTTTTAATCTATTTTAAGCCATTCTTGTGTCCATTTAGGCAGAGTTGGAGGAACAGATAAGAATCCAAATAAGAATACAGAAGGCAAGAGGAATTGTCATTGCATTGAAAAATCTATGGAGATCAAGAGAGATCCTATCTAATACAAAAATCAGAATCTTCATCTCAGATGTCAAATCAGTCTTGTTATATGGCTCCAAAACATGTAGAGCAACAAATACAACCAAGAAGCTACATAAATAGACATTTGCATAGAACAGACGGACTGAAATGAATGACTAGATCACTAATGTGGAACTGATGACATGAACCAGACAAGTGCCAGTGGAACAAGAGATAAGAAGAAGAAGCTGACTGAGGACACCTGCTGATAGTATTACAAGGCAGTCCCAGGGTAATGGAGGTTGAGAGAGACCGAAGAATGCCTCGAGAAGAGAATTGGAAATAGATATGAAAGAAATGAGGAAGACATGGAAAGACCTTGAGCTGATGGCACGAGACTGGTGGACTTGGTATGAGTTTGTTGTAGTCGTATACTCCTTGGAGAGATGATGGGAGATGAATGAATGACTTCTTGTGTCCATTTAGCTAGTTTATTTAGGGCTTCCTGCATCCTATTTTCTCTGTTTTTGTATATTGTTCTGCTACACACAGTGCTTGGTTGTCAGTGTATAGTGAGATACAGACATCTGGAGGGTTATCCATGTTCTAATTTCATTCTACAGATTAGATGTTTCGTAATTACATCCTGGTATGTCTGTTGAAGGAAGATTTTATTTTCATTCATCATTTGGATAAATGACACTTAGAATACATAATGACTGGATAATCAACATTCTGCCCAGTGTATGCAAACATGCATCAGTGTACATTTGTGAACCTTACTTACATTTTCTGGCCTTCTCTTGTGTACTCACTGTAGTACAAGCCGTTTAAATCATTCTTGAGTGGCGATGTAAAGCTCATCTCAACGATGTAGTTCTTTCCAGCCTGAAAACAATCAAGTTGAGAATGTGAAGACTGATGAGAGGAAATATGTGAAGATTTGGGAGAGAAAATAGTGCTTTACGTGAGAGAAAGTAATACAGTTATATGGTTAGAAATATACAGTGTATTTGCAAAGAAATCTGTGGAATGAAACCACATAAACTTTTAGTTAGGCAATAAAAATGTTTGTGAAAGGAGGCCTATTACAGGAAATAAGAAGAATATGAAAGAAAATTTCTGGAGATGTACACATTCAGCATAAGTGAGAACATAACTGTGGAGGTTCTTGACAATTCCTTCTAATTTATTCACGATAAAATATGTGAACCACGTGCCACCTTCATTAAATACTGAATTAATTATTATTCTCCTTATAATGTTTTCTGTGGCGCAATGGTTAGTGCACTGGCTTCCTAGCTCGGTGATCCATGGTTCGATTCCCAGTTGAGATGGGATTTTTTAGACCGCAAACGGCTCCGGGGTCAACCCAGCCTTATGAAATGGGTACCAGAGCAACTCTGGGAAGGTTAAGGCGGCCGGCGTGATGCTGACCACATCACCCCTAGTGTGCCTCAATAATTATTGATTATAATCAATGAGGGCATAATCAACATCTCAGGTCAGGAAAATATGGGCCTAACACCATATTCCCAATATGCCTCAATGGGTATGTAATGGGATCTTATCACTTTTTACCATATAGATATAACCAAGATGAGGGTAACCATGAAGTGAAGTAGCAACAGACAAAATCCTTGTAGTGAAATAACGTACAAATAAAATTATGTCATAATTTCTACCACCTCTGTGCCGTCATTGTCATTATCCGTCAGCGTCCTTAGAAGCATAGACCCTCAACAAATTAATGTCAAGCCTCCCTGTCCTGTGCCAACCATTCAATCTCTTTCCATGTCTCTTTTATACCTTTGATGTCTGTCTCCAGTTTCCTTCTCCATGTGTTTTATAATCTCTCTCTACCTCTCTTACCAAAAGGAGTCCAAAACAATGTACCTGTTACGGTTGGTTTTCATTACATGTGGGTTCAAATTCAGTCGATATAAAATGTCCAATAGAACACATAACAGTTAGAAGTCGACGAATGAGTGCAGCTTACTCACTGGTAAAGTTTCCAAAATTTATTGAACACTTGAGACATTGCTCCACATCATGTAAAATTCAAGCACATGATAATTCATAGGCAAACATGCTTGGCCATTATGACACGTGAGAAATATGCAATTTGTCTTCTGTGAGTCCATATGTCCGTAATAATATAATTCGACGAGATCGTCAAAAGTAAGTAAAATGTTCACTGTACTTATCCTCAATACACACTCGAATCAATGGCATGCAAAGTATTAGTCATTCTCAAAGAAGCATGAAGATTATCGGACATCCAAAACATAAGTAGGAGCTCACAGGCACACATATCCATCCACCTTGACGAACACCATCCAAAAGAGACCGAATAGTGACCGTTACTTCTGATCATGCAGACGTGCAGACGTCACATTTTTTTTTACCCTGACGTCATAATTAAATTTAGGGGTGCTGTTTCAATAGCGATGCGTTTTAGTGCCTACTTTATTTGCGCACAGCGATGCCTTCACTGGTGAACGCAAACCTGTGTACAAATGGAAGTGTAACACTACCATATTATGAAAGAGCTGACCACGACACTGTGGGTACTGCTTAGTTTTCAGAAGAAAAAAAATTGGGGGGGGGGGGGGGGGGGCCTTGAAATAGGCATTTCTGAAACTAGATAAGGCATTATGGAGTGCCTAGTAAGTTCATTATTGACAAGGAAAAATTACGATGATATGAAATGCATGTTCTTCACGAAGAACAGTTTACATAATCCTTTAATTTAAGAACTATAGTGTAAAAGATATGCCTCTTATCATTATTTTTCTTCTTTGCGTACAGATTGGATTATGACAACAATACCAACCACCAGAAACGGAATTAAGGCTACTCTGGCAAAACAACTCAGCGATTTGGACTTTGCTCTTCTATCCCATGGCCAAAACAGCATGATAATAATGAATGGAAAGTAACAACAGTGGGTTTTTTTAATTCACAGAGAAGAGATAAAGATGATGAAAATATATGCCAGATTGCATTTTGATAAACGTCTGCATGATGTTAACTAATACCTATATCTTTGCAGTCATACCGGTATAGTTGGAGAATGGACAGTGATATATACGATGCATTGTTTTGGAGATGTAACTGGATACCAGTTGTTATAGATGGATCTTATTGTCGCTGTTTCTGATTTTGACTGAGTCGCTCAGCTTATTCATTTATGGAAACAGTAAGCTCTTCTATAATCTCATTAGTTAAAAGAGGTTTGAGGCAATAAATAGCAGAAGAATCATCAGGTATAATATTTGGATTCACACTTGTAATCCTAGCGTGAGGTGATACAAAGCGGAAAGCATTCAGTGTTGAGCCAGCATCAACGTCATTCCAGCTAATCTCTTCATTCACTGTATTTGTATTATCTTCAGTACTTGTGGGCTCTGCTTTTCTATCTGGTGATCTAAATTTATCGACTCTTAGTCTTTGTGACATGAAAATTGAGAACCTTGATCGGTCAAGTTTAATCTCACCGGCACCTCTCATTCTTTGTCAATCTAAATTGCTCAACGTGTTTCCTTGATTAGCATGCACAAAGTTATCGCGCAAACAGTCATGCCTTTCGCTAATCTGTCTTGTTTCTAGTTAGCCACGCCTACCTGTTTTTTTCAAGCGATATACAAGCAGATATTGTGATTCATAAACTGTCATTTCTTCATAAGGGGGCGGGCTAGGGCGTATGCTGGCTGTCAGATTACTGACGTCCGGCATGTTCGCCGAAGATATGAAAACCTTTTGTTGTAGATTAGCACCAGGTAACTGAGCAGACAGGGACCCCGTACACGGGAAAGAAATGTCTGACGAACCGGGATCAAAAGACGACTGCTCACGAGCAAAAGTCTCTCTGGTCGGGGAGAGTGTGATAAAATCCTTTCATTCAGAAAATCGATCGCAGTTTCCCCAATAAACGGACAGACACTCGTAAAATTGTTCCTGCCCGTAGATGACCAAATGAGACATGCAGACGCTAACACAAAAACTGGATTGTGGTGCCTATCTCGTCATCTCGGGTTTCAGGATACCTCACTGCTATCGCAGGATTCCAGTCAGGCGAAGAACGTCACATTCTCTTCGATCTCGCGGGTTTTTCTGAAAGCAATTAGCACCACGAGTTGTCACCCCTACCTGTAATACGACCCTTTGTCAACGCCCATCCCTCTAATGGGAATTAAGCTCACGCAGTGTTTAAAGAGCCAAAGCAAAATCTGAAATTGAATTTGGCAGTAGTGGTTTCCTACTCGCCTCTTGACCACCAGTCAGAGCATAGTGGCTTCCAGCCTATCTATCAGCACAGCGTCTTCAGCAGAATTTAAAACACTGGACTGAGTGCTTAAAAGGAGCACACAGTCACTATTAAAGTCAAGCCAACCAAAACCGGATTTAATACCAAGTACGCAGGCCTTTAATTTCTATTTCCATCTGGTGTAAGATTTAAAGTGACTAGTGTTCATATCTAGTGTTAAAGCGATGAGATTAGCTAGACTTGTGGGTTTTAAATTTAATTTAATAACGCGTGTGTTAGGATATGATTATAGTCTGATTACCTGTTATCTATCTTTTTCATATAGGCGGTCATATCTTGCGATCCAGCGGGTTTATGGTCTTATGTGTTATGGCATTACGGCTATGTTCCAAAACCTCCAGACATTGTTTGTGAAATCTGATTTTGTGACCCTGGGCGGTCCCCCTTCTCCATACATGAGAGTGGTTAAATAACCAGAACACTACAATTTAAAATTTAAATGATAACTGGAAAAGGGACTAAACCAGAAGATTTTTTTCCATCTAGATACATATAATTATTACTGGCCTGATGTGGCAGAACTTACAGAACTAAATTTTTTTTAAACCATTTGGCAGCAAAGTTTTCCTACCACCAAATTATACAGAGAGAGTTCACGGGTCATACTCGGCTATTTCCTTCCGAGGACAGCCTAGCAGTAACATTCTGTTTGGTACATATTCATTAAGACAGAGAGAGTCACAGCCACTGAGGCTAAACCACACGGGAAAACTATATTAACTTATAAAATTTCCAGGACAGTGCCACCACATAGAACAAACTTATTTCAAACCCATACCTGCAGTAAGAAGAGGAATACCCAGGGAAAAAAATTATCAACGCACCAATTCAGCGACTCCAGAAAAAATAGCAGTTGCCTAACCGGAGAGTCTGGGGCTGAACTGCAAAAATAATAGGACTATAAATAGTCTTAAATAACTTACTTACTTAGTCGTTACCCTTCTACCGTGAGGTGTAGAGGTTTGGAAGAGAGAGCGCCAGACTATTCTATCGGCTGTCTTCCTCCTGGCCTGGTTCCATTCTAGTCCTCGGTCCTTCAAAGATTGTCTAATGTTGTCCTCCCAACGGACTCTGGGTCGTCCTGGGGGTCTGGATCCTTGGCTCTTTGTTTCCCATGCTTGTCGTGGTAGCCGATCTTCTCCCATTCTGCAGACATGGCCAAACCATCTTAGTTGGGACTGTTCTACTTGGGTTTGTATGGGGAGCATTTTAGGCCTTGACGTATCGTCTGGTTGCGTACCATGTCTCTTCTTGTTACTTCAACCACCTTCCTCAGATACCTCATTTCTGAGGTTTGGATCTGGCTTTTATGGGTTGTAGTCATTGCCCATGACTCGCATCCATATGGTAAGTCTGGGACATAGGTGGAGCGGTATACCATCCCTCTCTTCTCCAGCTCTTCCTTCCAGACTTGCAGGTTGGATTGGAGATGTGCCTCTGATTTAGCAATCAGGGCAACATCATCAGCAAATGCCAGCTCTGAAATATAGACCTGTCTCATCTTCCAGTACCCCACTGAATACTTTCTTGTTCTCTCCTTACATGCCTTGATGACATCGTCCATAAGGAGTATGAAGAGGTAAGGTGATAGGATATCACCTTGTCTTACACCAGTGGTGGTCCTGAACTCTTCTGACTTATGGTTTGCTGTCCTCACATAATTTCTGCAAGACTTGTAGAAGCTCTGTATAGCATGAATCAGAGGTGCTGGAATATTCTTCCTTGCCAAACAGTCCCAAAGTTTGCTCCAAGGGACCCTGTCAAACGCCTTTTCCAGATCTATGAAACAAAGATGGATCTCACTCTTATACTCAAGGGCCTTTTCACTCAGCTGTCTGAGTGTGAAGATTAGGTCTTGAGTACTTCGGTTTGCTCGGAATCCGCACTGGACCTCATCCAATTGTGGCTCAGCTAGGCGTCGGAGTCTCTGCTCTAGGATTCTAGAGTAGATTTTTCCAGGGACACTGAGAAGGGATATGCCTCTATGGTTTCCACACTGTCGATTGTCACCCTTTTTGAAAATTGGTGTTATGATGGCGATCTCCCAATCCTTTGGTATGGTCTTGTTGCACCATGCTGCCTGTAGGACCCTTAAGAGTAACAGGTCGCCTGATGCTCCCATGTACTTAACCATTTCTGGTGTTATACCATCATGCCCTGCTGCTTTGCCCATCTTGATTTTCTCCAGTGCTGCCTTCAGTTCTTCCACCTTTATGTCATCTTCATCACCATTGGTTTCCTCTTCTGTGCTAGTGGTTATCATTTCTGATGTTTTACCTTGCTCACCATCAAGGAGTTCTGAGAAATATTCTTTCCATCTTTCCATTACTTCCTTCGGGGCAGTAAGCAATTTGCCTTGCTTGTCCTTTATAAATTTGAGAGGGCATTGTTTTTCCTTCCTCATGTTCTTTAGGGTCTTATAGAACAATTTCTGGTTTTCTTGTGCATCTTTTTCTAGCTTTTCTCCAAATTCTTCCCAGGACTTCTGTTTTGCTGCTAGCACTTTGTTCTTTACTTCTGTTCTGAGTGTCACATATTCTCTATATTTTTCCATTTGTCCTGTTGTGTTTTTAGCTCCTAAGTATTGTTTCCATGCCATTTTCTTCTCTCTTATTTTCTCTTTGACTTCCTCTGTCCACCAAGGTGTCCTCTTTCTCTGGTTCCACAGTCGGACTTCACCACATGCTTCTGCAGCAGCTGTCTTTATGATATCCTTGAATTTAATCCAGAGGGTTTCCAAGTCATCAGGTTGTTCTTCTGTGTTGCTCACCGATGCAGCAATAAGCCCCTGATATCTGGTCTTAATTTCTGGCTCTCTCAGCTTGTAGGTCCTAATGCTCATTTCTCCTGCTCGTTTACTTGGTTTCTTGCGTGATGTTGAGCAGTTCTTAGGCTGAGCAACTCTTTCAGTTGTTCGTTTGATTGTTAGCAGGTAGTGATCACTTCCAATCTCTGGCCCCCTCCAGACTCTTGCATCTCGGACATATTTGAATGAGCTTCTCCGAACAATGGCATAGTCGATCACTGACTTCTCATTCTTTGTTGGTTCACATCTAGTGTATGCATGTATGCGCTTATGGGGGAACTTTGTGTTTGTAATGATCAGATTCTGCTCACTGCAGAATCTAAGGAGTCGCTTTCCATTGTCATTGAGAGTATCTTCTCCATATCTTCCGATAACTCCACCCCATCTAGCATGGTCATTTCCAACTCTGGCATTAAAATCTCCGAGCATGATAACTTCATCTAGGCAGTCATCCACTGTCCTTTGAAGCAGCTCGAAGAATTCCTCCTTGACCTCTGCTCTCTCATCCTCATTTGGCCCATACACTATGACCAGGTTGACTATGGTTTCTCCTTCTTTTAGTTTCACAACCATAATGCGCTCTGAGACAAAGTTCCACCCCTTGATACTATCTTTTTGATTTTGGGCCACAATGCAACCCACACCCCCTTTAGCTCTTTCGGATATGGGTACACCACTGTAGAGCAGCGTGTTGCCATTGAGATCCATGACTCCTTGTCCTTTTTTCTTTGTTTCCGTTATAGCCAGGATTTCTAGTTTTGCTTTCCTCATCTCTTCCACCAGCTCCTCTTCCTTCCCATTTATACTTCTTGTGTTCCATGTTCCATAAGTCGTAGTCCGTAGTCCGTTCCAGGTCTTAAATAACTGTGTGATTAATTCCAAGGAATGTATGCAGCGTCGGCAGGGGGTAAGCAAATTTGAAAGTGAGCTCACTGTATGTGTGTAGTGTATGAATGGAACGAAAGAACTTATTTCTTAATTTACTACTAATATAAAATCTTTTATTTATCTCTCACTAATCTGAGTGTTCACGGGATAGTTAAATCCAGGACTTATTCTTCACCCGTCCTGACTGCCCCTACTCCCATTGTTAATTATTTTGATCTTTTGGGTATATTACCTCTGGTGGGATCTTTTCTAGTTTCCCGATACTAGAGGGAGGGCCTATCAGATCTTTTTATATTTTCATTTCTCTTATGGAATTAAAATTTATGGATGTACTACTTTTCTCGATGTTGTGATATTTCTAGTGAAAAATAAACATAATAAACCTTAAGCTAACGTTTGGTCAAACCCTTGCCCTTATATGTTATCCATAGTTTGTTTACACGTCCGTATGTATTACTGTCACAAACATTGTGTGTACGTGAGTGTGGTGTGACTCGTACTTGGTACAAGTGAGAAAGGGCGTCTACCTTAAATAGAGTCGTAAAAGATAGGCTGTCAATCCAAGACCGTTCTTTCTCTTACACCATTTCTCCTCGTGAAACAGGAACTATCTCTTACACCTTCCTCTCACATAGCTATCACTCATTACCTCTGCTAATACGGGACCATAAATAACTCCGTCCTATCTTCTAAAAAATTACAACATAACGGAATTCTAGCCAGAACCTCTACAGAGCGCTTCTGAGCTGTTCACCAAGCTTAGCAAGGCAAGAATCTTCTCAAAGATTGACTTGAGTAAAGGATATTACCAAATACCAGTCAAGGAGGAAGTTAAGCCTTTGTTAGCTTTCAGCACCAGTGAAGGACATTACACCTTCAACGTGATGCCGTTCGGATTGCACAACGCACCAGGAGTCTTCCCCAGAATGATGAGAAAGCTTTTAGAACCCTTGCAAAGTCCCATTATCCATAATTTCATGGATGATATATTAATTGCATCGGAAAACTACGACGAACATATTGCTACGGTTGCTATACTCCTCATGAGACTACAGGAAACTGGTCTCACAGCCAGACCTAGCAAATGTCTCATCGGATTTCAAAAGGTAGACTTCCTGGGGCATACCATTTCTCAAGGCTGCATGTGGCCTGTTACCAAAAGTATTGAGAAAATAGTTGCAGCAAAAAGGCCCAGAATGAAGAGACACCCGTTCTTTTCTATCACTGTGCGCTTACTATCAGAAATGTATCAAAACTTTCAACATGCTAACGGCACCCCTTATTGACCTTACCAAAAAGGGGCGACCGGACAAGGTTATCTGGGATTCAAAATGCGAACAAGCTTACGTCACACTACAGACGCAGCTGTCTGAACTAGAGGTGGGCAAATCTACACACTCTACTGTTTCGAAACAGTTAGCGCAGTGATTTAAACTGTTTCGAAACAGTGTGTCGACACAACGACACTATTGCCCGTATCGGGGAGAAAGAAGTCTCTAATAGACAGTATACATTTCTATACATGAACTGTGTGAGAAAATCTCCTGTTTTTTCTTGCGCGCTACTGTCGTGTGTGAAAATCTATGGCGTTTCGTGTGACCACAATTCAATATTTTTACACAAGTCTTCATTATGATGTAATAAAACGTAGATATGATGATAGCTGCAGTATATGGGAAAATAATAAAAAACAACAATAATAATAACAGTAATAATAACACATGATATCAAACTAGAGTAAGCTAGATTTGGTAGACAATGATTCAAATCCACACCGAGTACACATATCAGCAGAGCTAATAAAGTGTATATTACATTTATACGAACACACGGACACTTTCAACTTTAACATAGCGCCTAAAACATTGACAACTGCAGCACTGACACAATTTCCAGTGTCTATAACTTCTCAGCAAAAATAATATCACTTGTAAAATCAAGTCATCATAACACATATCTGAAAAATATGACATGTTTGATATTCCATACTAATGCTCCGAACGGTTGATTCAAATTTTACATAGGCTCAGACAGTGTGTCGCTGCAAAACAGCGAGGCAGACGAAACAAACAAGCAGGAAGTGTCGAATCGCTCGCTGTTTCGAAGCATTGTTTCGACACATAAACACAGTAGCCATCTCTAGTGCCTAGTCATACTTGAAGTTGACGAACCCTTGAATGATAAAATACCAGAACACACGTTACATTTTACTTTGTTGTCTTTGATCTTTACAAAATAATCCCAAACAGGGCTTCTCCCCGCCATAAATGAAGATTAAATGAGGTTGAACACAAGTTTTAAACACTATTTTATGTATAAACAAAACACGTTTTCTTAAGAGAGCGCCTGAAGTCAGGAATCAAGAGTACCGTAACATGCGTATAATGAGCGCTTGGATGAAATAGAACTATGGAACTGTTTCGAAACAGCAGACTACAAGTAAATTAACTGAAACAATAAGACATGAGTCGTGACATCCTAGTATGCAGATTTACTTATTCTCGTTAGTACAAATCTATGGTATTTCGTGTGACCACTGTTAAGAATTTTACACAGTCGTTTTCATTATGATGATATGCAAGGGGAACATGCTGACAGCTGCAGTAAAAGTGAAAAAAATAATAATAATAACAGTAATAATGACACATTATATAAAACTAGAATAGGTACAGTCAGCGACAATGATTCAACTCAAACTGAGCAGACACCTAGTAGTAGTAAGTCTCTTTAAGTCCTGAGGAATTATTTTTAAAAAATTTTTTTGACTTGTTTGATTTTCCATACTATTATGAACGCCTAATGTACCGCACGCTTGACACATTTTTACAAAGGCCCCTGAAGGTGAGACAATGATACAATGTGCCTCTTTGCAAAACAGCGAGGCAGACGGGAACTGAAACTGCAGTTTCGATACACGAAACAGGCTATGTGACGAATCTGCGTGAGACAGTGCGTCTCTGCAAAACAGTCAGGAACTGACACTGTATCGACACGGCAAGAAGGCTCTGTATCGAATCTTTCGGGTACGATACTGTATCGAAACATTGATTCGAAACATACACACAGTAGCCATCTCTAGTCTGAACACCCCATTTTACGGTTACCCGACCTCAGCAAACCTTTTATATTGCGGGTCGACTCATCGGGTCAAGGCATCGGGTCAACACTACTCCAAGCAGATGACACCGATCCGAATCTGCTATTTCCCGTTGCTTATGGCAGCCGTAAACTGAATATAGCAGAACGGAACTATTCCACAGTTGAAAGAGAGTGTCTAGCTGTTACGGTAGATTAATTGGCATGGTCTGCTAGAGGTTAGCAGCATGCGATTTTAGGGGTTACAACGTGTAATGTAATGTAAAAGTATTATTAGTCTAGTGAACGCTGTGACGTTTCAGCGTTAGTAGTCACGCACGGTGACCAAGAGACGGGACCCTTTTCTAGACGACCGTCGAACCGAGAAGACGTGGCCTTGGATGTTATATTGCCGGGCATGTATTGCCGCACAATTATATTGTATTAAATAATGGACATGGGTCAGTCCAATGTGATGTTGAAGAAAGATGAAGTTACAGGTTAGTAAGTGACTAAACCTTGTCAAGATGGATTAACAGTCCGCTTTAGGTATTCTAATGCCAGACGCATAATCTCACTGTCGGTCGTTGGAATTACCAACCACGCGTGCATACAGTTATGTTGTTCTGACTATTATGTTTTCAAGCTACGAGACAAAGGACTGATTTGTAAAGGAATAATATATGAAGTATGAACTGCAACTTATTATGTATAATTCTTCATGATGACCATATGTGAACTGTTCGTGTATGGAATTGATATAATAAATATATGTGGACTCAAGGAGTGACTTATCAAGTCTCTAACGTTGGAATTTGATTATATTATGAAGTCGACAAATATTCTATCCCACCTTCGCGTAATTTACCATCACTAGCACGATATCATAATTGACTGAGAAAGACAAGGGATAAATGGGAGTAAACGTAAATAGAAGAGCCAGTATAAACAGTCTGAAACAATAATCATTAAGGACCCCCTTGTATCAACAAGCAAACTCTCGCATCAACTGGGAACAACACCCCAGTAACACTAGCACTTGTTCATGGCATAAGAAGACACCATGAATTTCTTTACGGAGTATCATTCACGGTGCAGACAGACCACGCTCATTTAGCTTTTCTTGGTGCGAATAAGGAATTCAACGCGAGGATCATGCTACGAGCCTTGCTGTTAAGCGTGTACTCTTTTTAAGTGGAATATATTCCGGGAAAAGAGAACGTGGGAGCAGATTTTATGAGTTGGAATTGGAGCACGAAAGAGGTGGATGAAATTGTTGTTCTCAATCATCCAGAAGCTACAGATCAAGGCAGCTCCATTGTCATAACAGAAACATGAAAAATGTTTTCATGTCTTCAAGCGGGGACGACTGTGACATGAAAATTGAGCACCTTGATCGGTTCAGTTTAATCTCACCGGCACCTCTCATTCTTTGTCAATCTAAATTGCTCAACGTGTTTCCTTGATTAGCATGCACAAAGTTATCGCGCAAACAGTCATGCCTTTCGCTAATCTGTCTTGTTTCTAGTTAGCCCCGCCTACCTGTTTTTTTCACGCGATATACAAGCAGATATTGTGATTCATAAACTGTCATTTCTTCATAAGGGGGCGGGCTAGGGCGTATGCTAGCTGTCAGAATACTGACGTCCGGCATGTTCGCCGAAGATCTGAAAACCTTTTTGTTGTAGATTAGCACCAGGTAACTGAGCAGACAGGGACCCCGTACACGGGAAAGAAGTCTCTGATGAACCGGGATCAAAAGACGACTGCTCACGAGCAAAAGTCTCTGGTCGGGGAAAGTGTGAAAAAATCCTTTCATTCAGAAAATCGACCGCAGTTTCCCCTATAAACGGACAGTTTCCCCTATAAACGGACAGACACGTGAAAAATCACACTAGCTAACGATTTCTTTCCCATTTCAAATATATAGTCATGCTCACCAAACTCTGGTATCAGTTGCCTACAGGATTTCTTGAATGGTCTAGCTCGCATTTTTAGAGCCTTTTTTTTTTCATTTGGAGTCTCATAATGCGTGGAGATTAATTCGAGTTTCCTAATTTGCGGTAACTAATAATATTATTAGCATTTAAGTGTTTTATCGTGTTAAGGTTTTTCGTTATATTTCACTGGGATTTTTGTGCATTGAATAACATATTAAATAAACTTATAGCTAAATTTTCTCCAGCCGTAACGTAATTTAATTTCTCGTTATTCCTCAGTAATAGATGCTTTAAATTAATTAATAGACGCTAGGCGGTGGATAATTTAGAGAACGCGATTTAATTTCTATTTCCATCTGGTGTAAGATTTTAAGTGACTAGTGTTCATATTTAGTGTTAAAGCGATGAGATTAGCTAGACTCTTGTGGGTTTTTAATTTAATTTAATAACGCGTGTGTTAGGATATGATTACAGTATGATTACCTGTTATCTATCTTTTTCATATAGGTGGTCATACCTTGCGATCCAGCGGGTTTATGGTCTTAAGTCTTATGGCATTATGGTTATGTTCCAAAACCTCCAGACATTGTTTGTGAAATCTGATTTGTCCATTAGTGTTTAATTGGATTTGTTAACTGTTGTGAATATTGATGACTTTATTATGTTGTTGTGCTGATGTCGTGAATTATTCTAATCCCCATATATAAATTAAAACGTAAATGCAAAGCCTAACAAATAAATTTAATAAAAGGAAAGAAGAACGGTAAAGAACAGTGCTGTCACAATGACTGTACTCGAAATCCCCCTTGTTTTCTACTTCGTCTGCAAATTGTAACGCTTTCACGTTGATAGTAAAAGCCTACTGTATTATTACCCGCTTTCTTCAATGAAACGTGTACTGTATTTCTTGGAAAAACCTTGAGATACGCAAGCTGATCAATGACCTAAATTTAATATTTCATTCATTCCATTTTATACACGGCGTAACTAAAAGACAGATGGACTAAAGGATAGAGAGAAGGGAGAGGCAGAAAGCAGGGACACGTGCAACACTAAACACGCGTCGCGCGATACACAATTGCTGCCATCAAGCGTGTAAGGCCACATGCACTAACTTTATTTCAAATCGACAGTGATAAAATTCACTACCCATACCAGAGTTAGGTTTTAAAATCCTGAAAAACGCTTATTGGGAATTATGACATTATACCGGTTTACGTTTGAAAACATGACAGTACCCAGACACCCTCAAGTTTGGAAGTGAGAAGGTAGTAACAGCACGACTATCCTAGAAGAAAATGCATATTGGCTCCATTAAATTCGTATATTTGGGTTCCTTAGGGTTTGCTGACAAAGAATATGTAAAACGTTACGCAAATAGTCTAGGAATTACCAAGTTATGGCCAAAATAAAATAGTGGGGGTGCCTGACAGCATGAAATCATTTCTGCTCATAAAATTTTTGTATAACGTGTTTGAAGAAACATTACGTTACGGAAATAGCCTACCATGTTAACTCCTATTTGATTGGAGCGCAACAAATGAAAGACTAAACACGATTGGTCGGACTATAAATACTATCTTGTGTTGTCAGGGGAAACGTGAGAAAGGGGTACTTTTTTGAAAAGATGTGTAGACATGGTTTGATTGGGTAGAGCTGCGAATATACTCAATTCAGAGCGTCTGTTCATTGCCACATCTTGTAATAAACCTACTAAGAAGCAGTGCGTTGAGCACCAGTGTATATTTTTTATAAAATAAAGCCTGGGACATCGGCAGATCGGAGTTGTGCTATATTCATTGCCAGTCAACGAAACTGTTTATTATTATTTCCATGAATTGTGGGACCGTGGTCTTAAAGTTATTGAGCAGCACCTGGTCAGAGCTTTGCTGAAGCCAGAGGTGGACAGCATACTCCTTGGTCCATATAGCAACCAGTGGGGTGACTCCAGAACTCATTAAAGTAATCGAGCAGAGGAGTCTTTTACTGCAGTCATCACGCAAGATAAGAGAGTGTGGCCATGGAGCTCAACATTATGTACCCCATCTTAAAATGACATTATAAACTAATATTAAGAGGGGAATTTAATTGTTTTAATACCAGGAACTGAGAACATCTCCAATACTAGTTCCAATAGAAACAAACTATTGAAGTCATGATGACAAATACCAACAGAGCTTGAACAAAACAAAACCAGTATTACCTCATATTACCACTACACAACTGACACACATAGGATACCATTAATAATATATGTCACTACAAGAATCATATTAATAAATTCTGTACATATAACTTGTAATTAAAATTGATTGTGATTCCTGGTTCCCTTTGTATTTGAATCAGGACACATATACATTCATGACAGCACTGAATACATATTGTTATTTGAAAAGTTATCAGTGACTCCTTTAAGATATCCTCTTAGAGTGTTATATGTATGTGAGTGTCACAGTGTTGTCAAGTGTGGTGGAATAAATTAAATTGTTTATCTGTCTGTTGTTGTTATGACTTACACTTCATCATACACATACCCTAGACATATAACGTAGTCATCACACTATTCCAGAATAATTCTGACTGAGGTATACATATGTGGCAGTAAGTAAGGTTATCTATAACACTGACAAACAACATTTTTCTTTCTTATATAAGAATAAGTGTTCTTAGGTCAGTTTCTTGCGCTGATTTCAAATCTGAAATCCGTTTATCTCTATCACATCGGGTTCTTAAGATATTTGTGAATAAATATATTTTTGGGAAACCGTTATTTGCTCCGTTTCATTTTTACTATATAACTTATTAAAAATTAATAAAAAGCAACATAATTCTACTTTTTATACTGTTAAAAGATGCATGACATATGTTACGCGATTTTTCAAATAGTTACTGTATTTTGAAATAATTCTGAGCAAAATATGGCTTCTAGAAGTTGTAGAAATTCGGCTGATCTGTTCTGTTACGTGTGCGGATATTTTACCGATCGTGTTGACCAGAAAAACTTTACACCATTACTAATGAAAGCATATGAACTTTATTTCGATTAGAAAGTTGATGATGCAAATAAATGTTGGAAGCCAAATGCAGTTTGTTCGATACATTGGCAGGTTGGTTACGAAAATCGCCGAAGCATAAGTCGATGCCATTTGGAGTGCCAGTAATATGGCGTGAACCGACAAATCACGCTACTGATTGTTACTTCTGCTTGACAAATATCCATGGTTTCACTTTTAAAACTAGAAAATCTGTAGTTTTTCCAAATATTGAATCGGTTTCGAAACCAGTGCCTCATGATCCAATCACGTGTCCGATCCCAGTACCACCAGAACAATATCCGTTGGACGTGATTGAACCATCAGAAAGTGATAGTTTACCTGCTTTAGAAACTAATTCTGACTCGGATTACATACCGGTGAATGATGGTGTTTACTTAATTAACCATTCAGAACTTTCAGATCTAATACGTGATCTCACTCTTACCAAAGGACAAGCGGAATTACTCGGTTCACAACTCAAAGAATGGAATCTTTTAGCGCCCAATACTCCGATATCTAAATTTCGTCATAGACACAGAGAACTTGTTCAATACTTTGAGATGGATGATGACATTTGCTATTGCAAAGATGTAAACGGTCTAATGGTGCACCTCGGTCATGAGCACATAGTCAACGAATGGCGACTTTTCATCGACTCTTCCAAGACTAGTCTAAAAGCCGTGTTATTGCATAACGGAAATTTATTTTCATCAATTTCAGTCGCCTACTCTGTTCATTTGAAAGAAACTTATGACAATATGGCTATACGTTTGGAAAAAATAAAGTACAATGACTACCAATGGCGGATTTGTGGAGACCTAAAGGTCATTGCAATTCTCACGGGCATGCAGACTGGGTATACTAAATTTTGTTGCTTCCTATGTGAATGGGACAGCCGCAACAGACAGGAACATTATGCAAGAAAGGTGTGGCCTATCAGGGATCGTATGCAGCTCGGGCATAAAAATATAATACACGAACCATTAGTTAACAAAGACAGCTTCATTTTACCACTGTTACATATAAAGTTGGGGCTCATGAAGAATTTTATAAAAGTGTTAGATAAAACGAGCAAAGCTTTCACTTATCTTCGAGAAAAGTTTCCGCAAGTTAGCAATGCAAAGATAAAGGAAGGTATCTTTGTAGGACCTCAGATTAGGAAAGTTATTGCAGACAAACAATTCGAGAACTTGTTACATGGTAGTGAACTTCGCGCATGGATGGCATTCAAATCGATCGTCGATAACTTTCTGGGAAATCACAAATCTGTCGACTATGTGCATATTGTTAAGCAGTGCATAGATGCATACAGAATTATGGGCTGTAACATGTCCCTCAAAATCCATTTGCTCGATTCGCATCTTGACTTTTTCCCTGACAACCTTGGCGAAGTCAGTGATGAACATGGAGAACGATTCCATCAAGATATCGCCGTAATGGAGTCACGTTATCAAGGACGGTGGAGTGTCACCATGCTTGCCGATTATTGTTGGATGCTTCATCGCGATGTACCACATGCCATTCACCGACGAAAGTCGACTGCAAAGAAATTCAAGCCTACATAACTGTTATACTTCTTGTACGAATGATGTTGTAATACTGTGTGCGTTGTTAAAAAACTTCAATTGCGTATTTCTAGAGATCCCGACCTGATAGAGAAAAACGGTTTGCAGATTTAAAAACAGCGCATTAAAATTGACCAGAAAAACATAGAAATGTTAGAGAAAGAAAAAAAAAGTTTTTTTTTGTTAGCCAGTGTAATACACTACTCTTATTAGATATAGATACCTTCACAGCTGATCTCAGTCAGTACACTAAGTCCCCTATAAATATTTATAACATCCCACTTTACCACATATATTGGGGTCTCGCCCTCGGGATTTTGAATCTTTCCCTATTACAAATATTGGGGGTAACTCACTTCAGGGAATAATAAGAATTAAAAGGTATCCTTGGGTGAAAATAAATAAGGTTGAGCTCACAGTGCCTGTGTTGTCTTGAGTTAATTAGTCATAGATAAAATTGTTTAGACATTTATCTGTTAGACAATGGCCGACCTGGCAAAATTTCGATCTGCTGCTGTACAGACTGCGAAAGAGTTAGGAATGGACGGGCAAATTATGATTTCTTATGTCACTGCTGAATGTGACAAATATATTGAACGGGAAGAAAGAAGATTAGAAAAAGAGGCCGAAAGAAAATTAGAATCTGAAAGATTGGCCGAAGATAAGAGAATAGAAGCTGAAAAAGAGATTAAGAGGTTGCAGATTGAGGCTGAGGCTAAGAGGTTGCAGATTGAGGCTGACAAAGAGGTTAAAGCATTGGAGGCAGAAAGAGAAGACAAAAGATTAGCTGCAGAAGAAAGAAGATTGACTGCAGAGAGGGAAGCAGAAAAGGAGGAGAAGAGATTACAAAGGGAACATGAGTTACGACTAAGGGAGTTTGAGTTTCAAGGCCATGCTCCTGAAAATGGTGCCAGTCCCTTTGCCTCTGATGCCACTGCTAGCCAAGGAGCCTCAACCTCAGCTATGAATTTTCATTTAGATCATTTTGTTGAGAAAGACGATGATATAGAGAGCTATCTAAATAGGTATGAACTATTAGCTACCACGTATGGGTTAGAGAGAGAAAGGTGGAGCTTAAAGTTATCTCAGGGACTTCGTGGGGCAGCTTATGAAGTTTTTGCAAAAATGAGCAGAGGTGATCAGGAAAATTATGACATGCTAAAGCAGGCTCTTTTGTTAAGATATGAAAAGAATGCAGAATTTTATAGGAAAAAATTTAGGAATGCTAAACTACTGTCAGGTGAAACCTATCACCAGTTCTCTGCACGAATAGAGACATACTTGGAGAAATGGACTTCTCTGGGGAAAACCCAAGATCTTAAGGAAATGGTCCTTATAGAGCAATTAAGAGAGTCCATGGCTCCAGACCTGAGAAAGTTTCTCATGGAACAAGGTGCAGAGAGGCTGGGTGAGTTGCTAAATGTTGCTGAAAGGTATCAAGCAGCTCAAGCAGAGGTAACAGGTAATAAAAAGAAACAGGTGGACAACTTAGGGCACCACAGAACTTTAATAAATTTGATCCTAGGGATCAAAACAAAGGTAAGCACCAATTTGATAGGCCACGGTATGAAAATAAAAATAAAACCCCACAATTCGATGAAAGGAAATATGATGAAAGAAAATCTTTCAACCAAGGAAAAAGGTGGTGTAAAAATTGTCAGATGGACAATCATGACACTGACCGTTGCAGAAGGAAACCTGTGTATATGGCAACCCTTCAGGTCAGGTCGCCCTCAAGACAGGAGGAGGATATTATGTTAGATACCACTCCAGAAGAGATGAGGAAGGCACAGGCTGGGGATAAAACACTCAAGCCTTGTTTCAGAAAATTGTCATCTTGTCATACAACTCCAGGCAAGGGAGATTTTTACATGAAAAACAAGTTGATGTATAGGAAGACTGGAGCTAGATCCAAAGGTCAGGGACAGCTGGTACTTCCTAAAAGATATAGGACAGAATTAATAAGGAGCCTACATGTGAAACCAGATGGGGACCATGAGAAAATAGGTACCATCATTCAAAAGGTGGCTCACAATTATTATTGGCCCAAAGCAAGATGGGACATTGAGAATTTTGTAGAAAGGTGTAGCATAGCACATGAGGGAACACCCACAAGTGGGAACATTGATCAGGACCTGGACACGCCACGGGGCAAAATTAGGCCTGATAATAAAAAGAAAAATAAATTTGATAAAGTGGACCAAATGGAATGGGAAGCCCCTTTTCACGGACAAGCTTCACTTAACTGTTTTACATTGGCCACTATGCGGAGAGTGCAAAAAGATGTCTTACCCCAGGATAAGCCGAAAATCCCTCAATCGGACTTAAACAAACTGGAGGAAGAGGATGTAGAGAGGAAATCTCTCATCAAGAATTTTAAGTGGGGAGAAAGCCCCAAAAGAAAAATTGGTAGCGGTCGTTTTGTGAATGATAATTCTGGGAAGAAAAATCATCACTATAAAGCTTCGAGTGGAAGAGACCATACCGGTGCATGGACAAATAGGTCCACAAAATTAAAGGTCCATATGTAGCTTTGTTAAGAACGTGGACTGATGAAAAGGCAGAGGAAAACATTACATCTTCATACCAATATGTGAATGAGCTGACCACTCGTTTAAAAACTGGGTGGAAACTTGCCAATGAAAATTTGAAACAAGCCAGGAAGAAACATGCTGCCTATTATAACAGGAAGGCGAAAGACAGAAATTTGGCTGTGGGAGAGAAGGTACTGCTTCTTTTGCCCGGGAGTCAGAATAAGTTACAAATTGGATGGCAGGGTCCATATACAGTTTTAGAGAAGGTGTCTAGAACAAATTATAAGATAGATAAGAAGGGGAAAGAAAAAATCTATCATGTGAATCTCCTGAAGAAATATTTGGAAAGAGAACATCAGGAAGAGACACACTTGTTGACCTTGTCCATCGCCATGGAGATGAAAAAGGAACCACTTTCATCATTTGAATATCCATTACACCCCTGTGAGACAGCAGCACAGGTGAAAATCAGTACACATTTAACGAAAACTCAGAAAGAGAGAGTGCAACAGGTTCTAAATAATCATGCAGAGGTGTTAACAGACCGACCAGGGCATACAAACCTATTGGAATATGATATGAAACTGATAGACCCCACACCTGTCTGTATGAAACCATATTCGATTCCGTTTGCTAAGGAGAAAGCTTTGAAGGAAGAGATAGACTATCTGTTGAAGGAAGGAATTATTTCGCACAGTGAATCTTCGTATAGTTCCGGTGTTGTACTCTTAAGAAAGCCCTCTGGAGAACATAGACTCTGTATAGATTACAGGAGACTGAATGCTATTACAGAAGGACAGGTGGATCCATTGCCGGATACAAATCAGCTGTTTGCCAGACTAAATAAAGCTAAATATTTCTCAAAAGTGGATCTGAGTAAAGGATACTATCAGATTCCAGTAAAGCCTGAGGTTAGACCATACCTAGCTTTTAGTACCTCAGAAGGACACTATGAGTTTAATAGATTGCCATTTGGATTGAAGAATGCGCCTAGTGTCTTCTCTAGAATGATGAGAAAATTATTGGACCCTCTGAATAATCCATGTATAACAAATTTCATGGATGATATCCTTATAGCAACAGAAACATTTGAGGAACACATTGACTCTCTGAACATGCTGTTTGATCGACTTAGGGAAGCAAATTTAACAGCCCGACCAACCAAATGTTGCGTTGGATGTAAAGAATTGGAATTTTTGGGACACACAGTTTATCAGGGAAACATGACCCCTGACCCAAAGAATTTAGAGAAACTACAGAAAGCCCCGAGACCACAAACCAAGAAGGACGTGAGATCCTTTGTCTCATTATGTGGTTTCTACCAGAAGTATATCAAAAACTTTAATTCCATATGTGCACCGTTAACTGATTTGACACGTAAAGGACATCCAGATCGCATTACATGGACACCACAATGTGAAATGGCTTACCAAGAATTGAAGGAAAAGCTCACAAGTAAACCTATTTTGAAATTACCTGACTTAAGTCAAGAATTCATAGTAAGGACGGATGCCAGTAATATTGGGTTAGGTGCAACTCTACTACAGAAATCAGATGCATTGGATGGGGAATTAAGCCCAGTGGCATATGCTAGCAGAAAGTTGAATAAAGCTGAAATCAACTACTCAACTAGCGAAAAAGAATGTCTTGCAGTAATATGGGCAATAAAGAAATTCAATATTTATCTGTATGGGAAGGCATTTAAGTTGCAAACGGATCACAAACCTTTATCGTTTCTAGCACAGGCTAGGCATGAGAACTCTAGGTTACTCCGATGGTCCTTACTTTTGGCTCCCTATAATTTTAGCATTGAGTATATATCTGGAAAAACAAATTTGGGAGCGGATTTTTTAAGCCGCCATCCGTGTGATGAGAATCACCGTAAACCCCAGAAATAATAATAAATTTCTCTATGTGTATATAGAATAAAGGACTGACATATAATGTCTGTTTTAAGAGGGGAGATGTCGTGAATTATTCTAATCCCCATATATAAATTAAAACGTAAATGCAAAGCCTAACAAATAAATTTAATAAAAGGAAAGAAGAATGGTAAAGAACAGTGCTGTCACAATGACTGTACTCGAAATCCCCCTTGTTTTCTACTTCGTCTGCAAATTGTAACGCTTTCACGTTGATAGTAAAAGCCTACTGTATTATTACCCGCTTTCTTCAATGAAACGTGTACTGTATTTCTTGGAAAAACCTTGAGATACGCAAGCTGATCAATGACCTAAATTTAATATTTCATTCATTCCATTTTATACACGGCGTAACTAAAAGACAGATGGACTAAAGGATAGAGAGAAGGGAGAGGCAAAAAGCAGGGACACGTGCAACACTAAACACGCGTCGCGCGATACACAATTGCTGCCATCACGCGTGTAAGGCCACATGCACTAACTTTATTTCAAATCGACAGTGATAAAATTCACTACCCATACCAGAGTTAGGTTTTAAAATCCTGAAAAACGCTTATTGGGAATTATGACATTATACCGGTTTACGTTTGAAAACATGACAGTACCCAGACACCCTCAAGTTTGGAAGTGAGAAGGTAGTAACAGCACGACTATCCTAGAAGAAAATGCATATTGGCTCCATTAAATTCGTATATTTGGGTTCCTTAGGGTTTGCTGACAAAGAATATGTAAAACGTTACGCAAATAGTCTAGGAATTACCAAGTTATGGCCAAAATAAAATAGTGGGGGTGCCTGACAGCATGAAATCATTTCTGCTCATAAAATTTTTGTATAACGTGTTTGAAGAAACATTACGTTACGGAAATAGCCTACCATGTTAACTCCTATTTGATTGGAGCGCAACAAATGAAAGACTAAACACGATTGGTCGGACTATAAATACTATCTTGTGTTGTCAGGGGAAACGTGAGAAAGAGGTACTTTTTTGAAAAGATGTGTAGACATGGTTTGATTGGGTAGAGCTGCGAATATACTCAATTCAGAGCGTCTGTTCATTGCCACATCTTGTAATAAACCTACTAAGAAGCAGTGCGTTGAGCACCAGTGTATATTTTTTATAAAATAAAGCCTGGGACATCGGCAGATCGGAGTTGTGCTATATTCATTGCCAGTCAACGAAACTGTTTATTATTATTTCCATGAATTGTGGGACCGTGGTCTTAAAGTTATTGAGCAGCACCTGGTCAGAGCTTTGCTGAAGCCAGAGGTGGACAGCATACTCCTTGGTCCATATAGCAACCAGTGGGGTGACTCCAGAACTCATTAAAGTAATCGAGCAGAGGAGTCTTTTACTGCAGTCATCACGCAAGATAAGAGAGTGTGGCCATGGAGCTCAACATTATGTACCCCATCTTAAAATGACATTATAAACTAAAATTAAGAGGGGAATTTAATTGTTTTAATACCAGGAACTGAGAACATCTCCAATACTAGTTCCAATAGAAACAAACTATTGAAGTCATGATGACAAATACCAACAGAGCTTGAACAAAACAAAACCAGTATTACCTCATATTACCACTACACAACTGACACACATAGGATACCATTAATAATATATGTCACTACAAGAATCATATTAATAAATTCTGTACATATAACTTGTAATTAAAATTGATTGTGATTCCTGGTTCCCTTTGTATTTGAATCAGGACACATATACATTCATGACAGCACTGAATACATATTGTTATTTGAAAAGTTATCAGTGACTCCTTTAAGATATCCTCTTAGAGTGTTATATGTATGTGAGTGTCACAGTGTTGTCAAGTGTGGTGGAATAAATTAAATTATTTATCTGTCTGTTGTTGTTATGACTTACACTTCATCATACACATACCCTAGACATATAACGTAGTCATCACACTATTCCAGAATAATTCTGACTGAGGTATACATATGTGGCAGTAAGTAAGGTTATCTATAACACTGACAAACAACATTTTTCTTTCTTATATAAGAATAAGTGTTCTTAGGTCAGTTTCTTGCGCTGATTTCAAATCTGAAATCCGTTTATCTCTATCACATCGGGTTCTTAAGATATTTGTGAATAAATATATTTTTGGGAAACCGTTATTTGCTCCGTTTCATTTTTACTATATAACTTATTAAAAATTAATAAAAAGCAACATAATTCTACTTTTTATACTGTTAAAAGATGCATGACATATGTTACGCGATTTTTCAAATAGTTACTGTATTTTGAAATAATTCTGAGCAAAATATGGCTTCTAGAAGTTGTAGAAATTCGGCTGATCTGTTCTGTTACGTGTGCGGATATTTTACCGATCGTGTTGACCAGAAAAACTTTACACCATTACTAATGAAAGCATATGAACTTTATTTCGATTAGAAAGTTGATGATGCAAATAAATGTTGGAAGCCAAATGCAGTTTGTTCGATACATTGGCAGGTTGGTTACGAAAATCGCCGAAGCATAAGTCGATGCCATTTGGAGTGCCAGTAATATGGCGTGAACCGACAAATCACGCTACTGATTGTTACTTCTGCTTGACAAATATCCATGGTTTCACTTTTAAAACTAGAAAATCTGTAGTTTTTCCAAATATTGAATCGGTTTCGAAACCAGTGCCTCATGATCCAATCACGTGTCCGATCCCAGTACCACCAGAACAATATCCGTTGGACGTGATTGAACCATCAGAAAGTGATAGTTTACCTGCTTTAGAAACTAATTCTGACTCGGATTACATACCGGTGAATGACGGTGTTTACTTAATTAACCATTCAGAACTTTCAGATCTAATACGTGATCTCACTCTTACCAAAGGACAAGCGGAATTACTCGGTTCACAACTCAAAGAATGGAATCTTTTAGCGCCCAATACTCCGATATCTAAATTTCGTCATAGACACAGAGAACTTGTTCAATACTTTGAGATGGATGATGACATTTGCTATTGCAAAGATGTAAACGGTCTAATGGTGCACCTCGGTCATGAGCACATAGTCAACGAATGGCGACTTTTCATCAACTCTTCCAAGACTAGTCTAAAAGCCGTGTTATTGCATAACGGAAATTTATTTTCATCAATTTCAGTCGCCTACTCTGTTCATTTGAAAGAAACTTATGACAATATGGCTATACGTTTGGAAAAAATAAAGTACAATGACTACCAATGGCGGATTTGTGGAGACCTAAAGGTCATTGCAATTCTCACGGGCATGCAGACTGGGTATACTAAATTTTGTTGCTTCCTATGTGAATGGGACAGCCGCAACAGACAGGAACATTATGCAAGAAAGGTGTGGCCTATCAGGGATCGTATGCAGCTCGGGCATAAAAATATAATACACGAACCATTAGTTAACAAAGACAGCTTCATTTTACCACTGTTACATATAAAGTTGGGGCTCATGAAGAATTTTATAAAAGTGTTAGATAAAACGAGCAAAGCTTTCACTTATCTTCGAGAAACGTTTCCGCAAGTTAGCGATGCAAAGATAAAGGAAGGTATCTTTGTAGGACCTCAGATTAGGAAAGTTATTGCAGACAAACAATTCGAGAACTTGTTACATGGTAGTGAACTTCGCGCATGGATGGCATTCAAATCGATCGTCGATAACTTTCTGGGAAATCACAAATCTGTCGACTAGGTGCATATTGTTAAGCAGTGCATAGATGCATACAGAATTATGGGCTGTAACATGTCCCTCAAAATCCATTTGCTCGATTCGCATCTTGACTTTTTCCCTGACAACCTTGGCGAAGTCAGTGATGAACATGGAGAACGATTCCATCAAGATATCGCCGTAATGGAGTCACGTTATCAAGGACGGTGGAGTGTCACCATGCTTGCCCATTATTGTTGGATGCTTCATCGCGATGTACCACATGCCATTCACCGACGAAAGTCGACTGCAAAGAAATTCAAGCCTACATAACTGTTATACTTCTTGTACGAATGATGTTGTAATACTGTGTGCGTTGTTAAAAAACTTCAATTGCGTATTTCTAGAGATCCCGACCTGATAGAGAAAAACGGTTTGCAGATTTAAAAACAGCGCATTAAAATTGACCAGAAAAACATAGAAATGTTAGAGAAAGAAAAAAAAAGTTTTTTTTGTTAGCCAGTGTAATACACTACTCTTATTAGATATAGATACCTTCACAGCTGATCTCAGTCAGTACACTAAGTCCCCTATAAATATTTATAACATCCCACTTTACCACATATATTGGGGTCTCGCCCTCGGGATTTTGAATCTTTCCCTATTACAAATATTGGGGGTAACTCACTTCAGGGAATAATAAGAATTAAAAGGTATCCTTGGGTGAAAATAAATAAGGTTGAGCTCACAGTGCCTGTGTTGTCTTGAGTTAATTAGTCATAGATAAAATTGTTTAGACATTTATCTGTTAGACAATGGCCGACCTGGCAAAATTTCGATCTGCTGCTGTACAGACTGCGAAAGAGTTAGGAATGGACGGGCAAATTATGATTTCTTATGTCACTGCTGAATGTGACAAATATATTGAACGGGAAGAAAGAAGATTAGAAAAAGAGGCCGAAAGAAAATTAGAATCTGAAAGATTGGCCGAAGATAAGAGAATAGAAGCTGAAAAAGAGATTAAGAGGTTGCAGATTGAGGCTGAGGCTAAGAGGTTGCAGATTGAGGCTGACAAAGAGGTTAAAGCATTGGAGGCAGAAAGAGAAGACAAAAGAGTAGCGGCAGAAGAAAGAAGATTGACTGCAGAGAGGGAAGCAGAAAAGGAGGAGAAGAGATTACAAAGGGAACATGAGTTACGACTAAGGGAGTTTGAGTTTCAAGGCCATGCTCCTGAAAATGGTGCCAGTCCTTTTGCCTCGGATGCCACTGCTAGCCAAGGAGCCTCAACCTCAGCTATGAATTTTCATTTAGATCATTTTGTTGAGAAAGACGATGATATAGAGAGCTATCTAAATAGGTATGAACTATTAGCTACCACATATGGGTTAGAGAGAGAAAGGTGGAGCTTAAAGTTATCTCAGGGACTTCGTGGGGCAGCTTATGAAGTTTTTGCAAAAATGAGCAGAGGTGATCAGGAAAATTATGACATGCTAAAGCAGGCTCTTTTGTTAAGATATGAAAAGAATGCAGAATTTTATAGGAAAAAATTTAGGAATGCTAAACTACTGTCAGGTGAAACCTATCACCAGTTCTCTGCACGAATAGAGACATACTTGGAGAAATGGACTTCTCTGGGGAAAACCCAAGATCTTAAGGAAATGGTCCTTATAGAGCAATTAAGAGAGTCCATGGCTCCAGACCTGAGAAAGTTTCTCATGGAACAAGGTGCAGAGAGGCTGGGTGAGTTGCTAAATGTTGCTGAAAGGTATCAAGCAGCTCAAGCAGAGGTAACAGGTAACAAAAAGAAACAAGTGGATAACTTTAGGGCACCACAGAACTTTAATAAATTTGATCCTAGGGATCAAAACAAAGGTAAGCACCAGTTTGATAGGCCACGGTATGAAAATAAAAATAAAACCCCACAATTCGATGAAAGGAAATATGATGAAAGAAAATCTTTCAACCAAGGAAAAAGGTGGTGTAAAAATTGTCAGATGGACAATCATGACACTGACCGTTGCAGAAGGAAACCTGTGTATATGGCCACCCTTCAGGTCAGGTCGACCTCAAGACAGGAGGAGGATATTATGTTAGATACCACTCCAGAAGAGATGAGGAAGGCACAGGCTGGGGATAAAACACTCAAGCCTTGTTTCAGGAAATTGTCAACTTGTCATACAACTCCAGGCAAGGGAGATTTTTACATGAAAAACAAGTTGATGTATAGGAAGACTGGAGCTAGATCCAAAGGTCAGGGACAGCTGGTACTTCCTAAAAGATATAGGACAGAATTAATAAGGAGCCTACATGTGAAACCAGATGGGGACCATGAGAAAATAGGTACCATCATTCAAAAGGTGGCTCACAATTATTATTGGCCCAAAGCAAGATGGGACATTGAGAATTTTGTAGAAAGGTGTAGCATAGCACATGAGGGAACACCCACAAGTGGGAACATTGATCAGGACCTGGACACGCCAAGGGGCAAAATTAGGCCTGATAATAAAAAGAAATATAAATTTGATAAAGTGGACCAAATGGAATGGGAAGCCCCTTTTCACGGACAAGCTTCACTTAACTGTTTTACAATGGCCACTATGCGGAGAGTGCAAAAGGATGTCTTACCCCAGGATAAGCCGAAAATCCCTCAATCGGACTTAAACAAACTGGAGGAAGGAGATGGGGAGAGGAAATCTCTCATCAAGAATTTTAAGTGGGGAGAAAGCCCCAAAAGAAAAATTGGTAGCGGTCGTTTTGTGCATGATAATTCTGGGAAGAAAAATCATCACTATAGAGCTTCGAGTGGAAGAGACCATACCGGTGCATGGACAAATAGGTCCACAAAATTAAAGGTCCATATGTAGCTTTGTTAAGAACGTGGACTGATGAAAAGGCAGAGGAAAACATTACATCTTCATACCAATATGTGAATGAGCTGACCACTCGTTTAAAAACTGGCTGGAAACTTGCCAATGAAAATTTGAAACAAGCCAGGAAGAAACATGCTGCCTATTATAACAGGAAGGCGAAAGACAGAGATTTGGCTGTGGGAGAGAAGGTACTGCTTCTTCTCCCCGGGAGTCAGAATAAGTTACAAATTGGATGGCAGGGTCCATATACAGTTTTAGAGAAGGTGTCTAGAACAAATTATAAGATAGATAAGAAGGGGAAAGAAAAAATCTATCATGTGAATCTCCTGAAGAAATATTTGGAAAGAGAACATCAGGAAGAGACACACTTGTTGACCTTGTCCATCGCCATGGAGATGAAAAAGGAACCACTTTCATCATTTGAATATCCATTACACCCCTGTGAGACAGCAGCACAGGTGAAAATCAGTACACATTTAACAAAAACTCAGAAAGAGAGAGTGCAACAGGTTCTAAATAATCATGCAGAGGTGTTAACAGACCGACCAGGGCATACAAACCTATTGGAATATGATATGAAACTGATAGACCCCACACCTGTCTGTATGAAACCATATTCGATTCCGTTTGCTAAGGAGAAAGCTTTGAAGGAAGAGATAGACTATCTGTTGAAGGAAGGAATTATTTCACACAGTGAATCTTCGTATAGTTCCGGTGTTGTACTCTTAAGGAAGCCCTCTGGAGAACATAGACTCTGTATAGATTACAGGAGACTGAATGCTATTACAGAAGGACAGGTGGATCCATTGCCGGATACAAATCAGCTGTTTGCCAGACTAAATAAAGCTAAATATTTCTCAAAAGTGGATCTGAGTAAAGGATACTATCAGATTCCAGTAAAGCCTGAGGTTAGACCATACCTAGCTTTTAGTACCTCAGAAGGACACTATGAGTTTAATAGATTGCCATTTGGATTGAAGAATGCGCCTAGTGTCTTCTCTAGAATGATGAGAAAATTATTGGACCCTCTGAATAATCCATGTATAACAAATTTCATGGATGATATCCTTATAGCAACAGAAACATTTGAGGAACACATTGACTCTCTGAACATGCTGTTTGATCGACTTAGGGAAGCAAATTTAACAGCCCGACCAACCAAATGTTGCGTTGGATGTAAAGAATTGGAATTTTTGGGACACACAGTTTATCAGGGAAACATGACCCCTGACCCAAAGAATTTAGAGAAACTAAAGAAAGCCCCGAGACCACAAACCAAGAAGGACGTGAGATCCTTTGTCTCATTATGTGGTTTCTACCAGAAGTATATCAAAAACTTTAATTCCATATGTGCACCGTTAACTGATTTGACACGTAAAGGACATCCAGATCGCATTACATGGACACCACAATGTGAAATGGCTTACCAAGAATTGAAGGAAAAGCTCACAAGTAAACCTATTTTGAAATTACCTGACTTAAGTCAAGAATTCATAGTAAGGACGGATGCCAGTAATATTGGGTTAGGTGCAACTCTACTACAGAAATCAGATGCATTGGATGGGGAATTAAGCCCAGTGGCATATGCTAGCAGAAAATTGAATAAAGCTGAAATCAACTACTCAACTAGCGAAAAAGAATGTCTTGCAGTAATATGGGCAATAAAGAAATTCAATATTTATCTGTATGGGAAGGCATTTAAGTTGCAAACGGATCACAAACCTTTATCGTTTCTAGCACAGGCTAGGCATGAGAACTCTAGGTTACTCCGATGGTCCTTACTTTTGGCTCCCTATAATTTTAGCATTGAGTATATATCTGGAAAAACAAATTTGGGAGCGGATTTTTTAAGCCGCCATCCGTGTGATGAGAATCACCGTAAACCCCAGAAATAATAATAAATTTCTCTATGTGTATATAGAATAAAGGACTGACATATAATGTCTGTTTTAAGAGGGGAGATGTCGTGAATTATTCTAATCCCCATATATAAATTAAAACGTAAATGCAAAGCCTAACAAATAAATTTAATAAAAGGAAAGAAGAATGGTAAAGAACAGTGCTGTCACAATGACTGTACTCGAAATCCCCCTTGTTTTCTACTTCGTCTGCAAATTGTAACGCTTTCACGTTGATAGTAAAAGCCTACTGTATTATTACCCGCTTTCTTCAATGAAACGTGTACTGTATTTCTTGGAAAAACCTTGAGATACGCAAGCTGATCAATGACCTAAATTTAATATTTCATTCATTCCATTTTATACACGGCGTAACTAAAAGACAGATGGACTAAAGGATAGAGAGAAGGGAGAGGCAAAAAGCAGGGACACGTGCAACACTAAACACGCGTCGCGCGATACACAATTGCTGCCATCACGCGTGTAAGGCCACATGCACTAACTTTATTTCAAATCGACAGTGATAAAATTCACTACCCATACCAGAGTTAGGTTTTAAAATCCTGAAAAACGCTTATTGGGAATTATGACATTATACCGGTTTACGTTTGAAAACATGACAGTACCCAGACACCCTCAAGTTTGGAAGTGAGAAGGTAGTAACAGCACGACTATCCTAGAAGAAAATGCATATTGGCTCCATTAAATTCGTATATTTGGGTTCCTTAGGGTTTGCTGACAAAGAATATGTAAAACGTTACGCAAATAGTCTAGGAATTACCAAGTTATGGCCAAAATAAAATAGTGGGGGTGCCTGACAGCATGAAATCATTTCTGCTCATAAAATTTTTGTATAACGTGTTTGAAGAAACATTACGTTACGGAAATAGCCTACCATGTTAACTCCTATTTGATTGGAGCGCAACAAATGAAAGACTAAACACGATTGGTCGGACTATAAATACTATCTTGTGTTGTCAGGGGAAACGTGAGAAAGGGGTACTTTTTTGAAAAGATGTGTAGACATGGTTTGATTGGGTAGAGCTGCGAATATACTCAATTCAGAGCGTCTGTTCATTGCCACATCTTGTAATAAACCTACTAAGAAGCAGTGCGTTGAGCACCAGTGTATATTTTTTATAAAATAAAGCCTGGGACATCGGCAGATCGGAGTTGTGCTATATTCATTGCCAGTCAACGAAACTGTTTATTATTATTTCCATGAATTGTGGGACCGTGGTCTTAAAGTTATTGAGCAGCACCTGGTCAGAGCTTTGCTGAAGCCAGAGGTGGACAGCATACTCCTTGGTCCATATAGCAACCAGTGGGGTGACTCCAGAACTCATTAAAGTAATCGAGCAGAGGAGTCTTTTACTGCAGTCATCACGCAAGATAAGAGAGTGTGGCCATGGAGCTCAACATTATGTACCCCATCTTAAAATGACATTATAAACTAAAATTAAGAGGGGAATTTAATTGTTTTAATACCAGGAACTGAGAACATCTCCAATACTAGTTCCAATAGAAACAAACTATTGAAGTCATGATGACAAATACCAACAGAGCTTGAACAAAACAAAACCAGTATTACCTCATATTACCACTACACAACTGACACACATAGGATACCATTAATAATATATGTCACTACAAGAATCATATTAATAAATTCTGTACATATAACTTGTAATTAAAATTGATTGTGATTCCTGGTTCCCTTTGTATTTGAATCAGGACACATATACATTCATGACAGCACTGAATACATATTGTTATTTGAAAAGTTACACTGACTAACAAAAAAAAACTTTTTTTTCTTTCTCTAACATTTCTATGTATTTCTGGTCAATTTTAATGCGCTGTTTTTAAATCTGCAAACCGTTTTTCTCTATCAGGTCGGGATCTCTAGAAATACGCAATTGAGGCAACATACCGTTTAAAGTCATCTATTTCACTATCCGGCGTTCAAATTAATAATTTTTTTGTTTTATTGTGTTCTAGAAACATTCCCAATTTTAAATTACCGGGTAACTCATTTGTCGGAGAAATACTTTTTTTTCACGCACTCTTTTGTCAAGGCATGGTAGCTGGTTTGCAAGATCGAATTGAGAGGTGAGTTTACTTCACATTATTTTTTAAAATTCCTTATGAAAACGGTGTATAAAAAATATGTTGAGTAACTTAAACCACTTATCTTTGTAACAAATGCTTTAATAGTTATAAATAAATAAAATAAGTTACTCTTATTTTACATTTTAGGTATGTTGCCATTTGGCAACAAAAGTCGATTAAGGAATAAAAACCACTTCATGTTGCCAATTGGCAACAGTTGCTTTTTACCTAATAAATGATATTTAATGTTGTATTTCTCTGTAATCAACAACATTAGTATTTTATTCTCATTATAATTGATTAAACTTCATCATTTAAAAAAAAGTTGTTATTTGCAATTTTATGTATCCTAAAAAGGTCAATGTAAATAGTAGAATTACCAGTATAAATTACTAATAATATTGTAAATGAATAAAACATATTTACTTCATCTAGACTTGACTTTTAGAACTAAACTACACATGATAACCACTAAAATTGCCAGTAATCACAAAACATAATGTATCATCAGATGAGATTAAACAATTTTGTGATGAACAACTTTTGAATTACAAAATGTATATGTTGTCATTTTTTTTTCATTTTTTTTACAGTTAAACACAATGGATCCTCAAAAGTTTTACAGCCAAAAGACTACAATCTATAGACCAATACCTGAGGCTTCTAGCGATAGTGAGCTGTCAGACAGTGAGGCTGAAGACATCCTGGATAACACGTGGCAACCCGGCCCTTCCTCGGACACAACCGATTCAGGTTTGTTGAATTTAATTGATGTTTTTTTTTTAATGTGGCCACTTTATTTCAGACTGCAGTTGTAGCCTTGTCCATCAGTGTACAACCTATGTACAGTTTCAGCCTAGTCCATCAGGTACTAAATATCGGCTGACGGAGACTTACTTGTGGAACGCTTTATACCATAATGTGGATTAGAATATTTTTTATCATTATTACTATTATCAGAATAATAACATGTACACCAGTATACCAATAAATGATTGTTTATGTTGCCAGATAATTAATATCTTTGTTTTCTTTTTTTTCAGAATCATCTGCATCAGAGCTGGAGGACACAGATGTAACCTTTGATCGTCGTCGGATGCTATGGAGACACCGTGAAGCCTCAGATGTATCTTCTGAAGCTCCGCCCTTCTCTGGTGATTCGGCACACGTATCAGTTACCTCAGAACCAATAGAATACTTCCCCAGATTCATTGATGATGATACAATGGCACATATGGTCACTGAATCAAACAAGTACAGCATCCAGAAAAACATCATGAAGCCTCTCAGATTGAGCCAGCCAGAACTGGAACAGTTTTTTGGAATTGCGTTTATGATGAGTATTGTTAGAATGCCCAGTTGTAAATTGTACTGGGACTCTACAACGCGCTATGGACTTGTTGCTGATACTATGACGAACAAGAGGTTTAAAGAAATCAAAAGTAACATTCACTGCAATGACAACAACAAGCAGCAAGACAATGAAGGCGACAAATTGTTCAAATTAAGACCTTTAGTTGACGCTCTGAAAGTGAAATTCAATTCAATCAAACCAGCAGAAAGGCTGAGCATTGATGAGCAAGTTATCCCATTCAAAGGTCAATCATCTCTGCGTCAGTACAACCCAAAGAAACCCAAAAAGTGGGGCTATAAAGTCTTCGTTTGTTCAAGCATTTCTGGTTTGATTCATGATTTTAAAATTTACACTGGAAAAATTGACGTGTGTCCTGGCCAACCTGATTTAGGAGCATCAGCTAATATCGTGCTGAGACTTCTTCAACGTATCCCTAAAAATGTGTGGCATAAAGTATATTTTGACAACTGGTTTAATTCGCCAGCATTGCAGGCATGCCTCTGGAAACAAGGCATTGCATGTCTTGGCACTGTCCGCGCAAACCGGCTGAAAGGGTGTAATCTGTGTTCCGATAAGGAACTGAAAACGAAAGGAAGAGGGTCATCTGTTGTTTGTACTGCAGCAACAAACGGAGCCACATTGAAAGCTATCAAATGGTATGACAATAAAGCAGTCACACTGCTAAGCACCTATGCAGCAGTTGAACCAGAATGTGTAGTCAGAAGATGGGACAGAAAAGCCAAGAAGGAAATACACATTTCTTGCCCTGCAGCTGTGAAAGAATATAACATGTTCATGGGAGGGGTAGATTTGCTGGACTCCTTGCTGGCACTCTATCGTATACCTATTAGATCCAAGAAATGGTACCACAGAATATTGTTTCATTTCCTGGATGTTTCTGTGGTGCAAGCTTGGCTAACTTATTGTTCAGATGTGTGTAAGGATGGTATGGAAAAAAAGGACAGACTACCATTAGTTGATTTCAAGTTGCAGATTGCTTTGTGTCTCCTAAAAGCAGGAAAAAGTGAAAATAATAAAAGGGGAAGGCCATCAGGAAGCACTGAGACACAGCTGGTGGCTAAAAAGAAGAGAGGGCAAACAGCAAATGTACCTCCTTTTCATGTCAGAACTGACAATGTTGGCCACAGCCCCAATTCCGTCACCAACAAAGGGAGATGCAAACTTCCTGGATGCAAGGGGTACTCCAGAACTGTCTGTGAGAAGTGTAACCTACACTTGTGCCTCAATAAACATTCAAACTGTTTCAAAGTATTTCATGAAACATGAGTGTGGAGCTGTGATTGAGTCACGAGACAGAAGATTTTTTTTTTTTCAGTAACTATATGTTTCATTGTATGTGTGGCATTTTCTGTATAAATTACACTTAACTTCATGAAGTTTCACAAATTTTGTTGTCTGCTATTTACTGTTTAAATATTAAATGTAGGTAGGGAGTAAAAAAAGGTGAAATAGATGTTGTTAGACATAAAAACATAGTTAAAAGATATATGTTGCCAAATGGCAACAATAAATGTTCCCAACCTTAATGGTGATTTGTTGCCAATTGGCAACATACCCATAAAACACTAACTAAACATTTTTTTGCCCAAAATTAACCTTCACACCACTTTTCAGACATGGGACAGCCACAAAAACCACTCCAAGAATTTTTTTTCCAACTATTTCATAAATGGCCCAATAGAGGGTTAACAACGCATACAGTATTACAACATCATTCGTACAATAAGTATAACAGTTATGTAGGCTTGAATTTCTTTGCAGTCGACTTTCGTCGGTGAATCGCATGTGATACATCGCGATGAAGCATCCAACAATAATCGGCAAGCATGGTCACACTCCATTGTCATAATTCTCTCGAAGATAAGTGAAAGCTTTGCTCGTTTTATCATGAGCCCCAACTTTATATGTAACAGTGGTAAAATGAAGCTGTCTTTGTTAACTAATGGCTCGTGTATTACATTTTTATGCCCGAGCTGCATACGATCCTGGATAGGCCACACCTTTCTTGCATAATGTTCCTGTCTGTTGCGGCTGTCCCATTCACATCGGAAGCAACCAAATTTAGTATACCCAGTCTGCATGCCCGTGAGAATTGCAATGACCTTTAGGTCTCCACAAATCCGCCATTGGTAGTCATTGTACTTTATTTTTTTCAAACGTATAGCCATATTGTCATAAGTTTCTTTCATATGAACAGAGTAGGCGACTGGAATTGATGAAAATAAATTTCTGTTATGCAATAACACGGCTTTTAGACTAGTCTTGGAAGAATCGATGAAAAATCGCCATTCGTTGACTATGTGCTCATGACCGTTTACATCTTTGCAATAGCAAATGTCATCATCCATCTCAAAGTATTGAACAAGTTCTCTGTGTCTATGACAAAATTTAGATATCGGAGTATTGGGCGCTAAAAGATTCCATTCTTTGAGTCGCGAACCGAGTAATTCCGCGTGTCCTTTGGTAAGAGCGAGATCACGTATTAGATCTGAAAGTTCTGAATGGTTAATTAAGTAAACACCATCATTCAACGGTATGTAATCTAAGTAAGAATTAGTTTCTAAAGCAGGTAAACTATCACTTTCTGATGGTTCATTCACGTCCAGCGGATATTGTTCTGGTGGTACTTGGGTCAGACACGTGATTGGATCATGAGGCACTGGTTTCGAAATCGATTCAATATTTGGATAAACCACAGACTTTCTAGTTTTAAAAGTGAAACCATGGATATTTGTCAAGCAGAAGTAACAATCAGTAGTGCGATTTGTATGTTCACGCCATATTACTGGCACTCCAAAAGGCATCGACTTATGCTTCGGCGATTTTCGTAACCAACCTGCCAATGTATCGAACAAACTGCATTTGGCTTCCAAGATTTATTTGCATCATCAACTTTTGAATCGAAATAAAGTTCATATGCTTTCTTTAGTAATGGTGTAAAGTTTTTCTGGTCAACACGATCGGTAAAATATCCGCACACGTAACAGAACAGATCAGCCGAATTTCTACAACTTCTAGAAGCCATATTTTGCTCAGAATTATTTCAAAATACAGTAACTATTTGAAAAATCGCGTAACATATGTCATGCATCTTTTAGCAGTATAAAAAGTAGAATTATGTTGCTTTTTATTAATTTTTAATAAGTTATATAGTAAAAATTAAACGGAGCAAATAACGATTTCCCAAAAATATATTTATTCACAAATATCTTAAGAACCCGACGTGATAGAGATAAACGGATTTCAGATTTGAAATCAGCGCAAGAAACTGACCTAAGAACACTTATTCTTATATAAGAAAGAAAAATGTTGTTTGTCAGTGTTATCAGTGACTCCTTTAAGATATCCTCTTAGAGTGTTATATGTATGTGAGTGTCACAGTGTTGTCAAGTGTGGTGGAATAAATTAAATTGTTTATCTGTCTGTTGTTGTTATGACTTACACTTCATCATACACATACCCTAGACATATAACGTAGTCATCACACTATTCCAGAATAATTCTGACTGAGGTATACATATGTGGCAGTAAGTAAGGTTATCTATAATACACTACTCTTATTAGATATAGATACCTTCACAGCTGATCTCAGTCAGTACACTAAGTCCCCTATAAATATTTATAACATCCCACTTTACCACAGCTGATATACTTATTTTCATATGTTTTCTTCTTTCAAGAACCTTTAATAAATTTTACGCATTTTTTAACGCGCTGTTCACGACCCTTCATCCATACTTAATATTACAAGCTCTTACTATCGTCTCTATTTTTGACAAGAGAAAGGAGAGAGAGAGCGGGTGGTGCTTAGACTATATAAGTGTGTTGAGGCTTGGAAAGAGAGATAGCTTCCCGGTTGGTCTCAAGTTCACCCTATTTACACAATATCTCTGTGTAATCTATAATTTTGTCAGTCCACTCTCATTGTCGATTTCACTACAACTGTCTAACTCGACAAATACTCCAACACTTTAACTCAACCACGTGTAAAGTTTCTTTCTTTCCCACGCTGTAAAGTGTCAGTCTGTAAAGAAGTGTGGTGTGTTGTTGAGATCAGGCATGCTCCAGTCTACCCAGCTATAAATGGGTAACTCACCCTAGTCCTGAGTTAGGGAAGGCAAAGGTGGCTGTCAACAGTAGTTTCCCTCTAAGGCTCCAGGGGAAGCAGGCCCTAAACTTGGTCACTTCAACCGACGCAGGATGGTGTATGTATGGAGTAGAAGTGTAGAGTGTGATTAACGCGAATGGTGTACTGTTCGTGTGCTGACCAATGTAATCATTCATACACATGTGTCTACAAGGCACCAATGCAGACTGTTGGGATCTTTGTTTACACAATTTATTCAGACGTACACACTGGGACATACGAGTACATCATGGGTATGTTGACACATCAATTTGTAGGCATACATAGCAGATCTGAAGTCATGACACATTCATAAATAATGGGTAGTACATCAAAAGTTCAATGTCATGATACATTATGGCCGCATCCCCTATCTGACTAAACGCGTCAGTGAAGGCGGATCGGTAAATAACTAAAGTTGCTTGACGTCCATAGTTTGTAGTATATTATGAAACCACGAAAAGGGGGTTTCTATCAAGATTGAGATCTCCTTGTCACTGTCCGAGTAATAAGATACATGCCCCGTTCTTCGGACAGTGATACTAAAGTATGATGACAGGAATTTAACATGGCCGCCTTCCTGATTTGTCGCTCACTCGCTCACAGGAGGATATATTCATAAGCCAAAGTTAATTTGCAATACATATGCATAATTTCATAAAGTTCCTCCATACAGAGCTACAGTAATCCAGTTACCTCACGTAGCCATAATTACAGTATGGAGCCCGTCATCTCCGTCGATACAAACTTGACCCTAGCGTTGCGAAGCACAAAATTCCAGCTAGGTCTAACCGACCTGAGATCATCAATAACAGGGACTGGCATTACATGGAGTCCGAATCATACATGGTACCGTACCTTAGGAGAGTCTCTAACACAAACTCTAGTAGAGGAACAATCTCCTATAGAAGAAAAACCACTTCATAAATCATTTTTCCTTAAGAATCTGCCAGCCCTAGAAAAGGCGTACCCGCCATTGTCACGGTACATCGGAACTCATCACGACTTGTCAAGACAACTCATACTTCCGCTAGAGCGGAATAACAAGAATCTAGTCCCGCCTACCCATCCAAAATATACAATATAGGACTGATTCTACTTGTACTAATAATATGTAATACATATGAATTCAGGCCATAAACATAATAAGCAAATTAATCTATTTTCTGGCCCTAAGAAATAGGTACAGGCATGAGAGTAAAATCCATGCACCGGATCAATATCAAGAACGATTACTCCTATAATCAAACGTGTGAATCAAACATGGATTCTCTCGCTTTTACCATAGACAGCATTTTCATACACAAATGAATGACTGTCTATATTTTTTCCCATATTAAATAGCCATATCGATTTTTGTAATATGTGCGTCAAAATATGCACGCAACAGATTACCACACCCCTCGGGAAAAAAAATGGTACATTTTTTTTTGAAATACATCTAGGAGCAACATACAATAGGCTCACAACGCACCAATAACAATGCGCAGATGATAAGCATAAGTTTTATGACCTTAGAGAAGGTACTTCTCTAAGTATTAATATTTCCAGAGAGGTGTCACCAACGCATACTACAATATTAGCAATGACACAATTTCCACATTAGTTTATACATAAATTTCATCTAAGATATCTTAACATCATGATCATCAAAGACGAAAAACATTGAAAGATCAGCGGTGAATAAATATCAATGAACCGCTAAGTAGTGTTACAATCAATATATGATATATTACATATGTGTACACATTTCAACATAGAAACAACTGTATCAAAGTTGTATAACAGTTATGAATCATGTGGGCATCTAGACAAAATATCTGCCATCACATTTTCTGACCCACGGATAGCTCGCACCGAAAAATGAAATGGCTGTAGAGCAATCGCGTATCGCGTTGATCTCGCGCTCTTCAGATTTTTACTCTGAATAGCCGTAAGAGCTTTCTGGTCAGTTTCCACAATGAAATGCGCGCCCAGAAGAAATCTTTGCAGTTTAAGGATTGACCAAACCATAGCCAATAATTCACGGTCTAGGACCGAGTAATTCTTCTCTGCGGCATTTAATTTCCGAGAAATATACATCACAGGATGCAGAGTTCCAGAGTACTCTTGCATTAGTGCAGCTCCAATCCCGGTGGATGAAGCGTCACTACGAAGAATAAATGTCTTATCCTTAGAAGGCAATACTAGGATAGGTGAAGTAGAAAACATAGTTTTAACCTTATCCAAAGAGGATTGACATTCTTGAGTCCAATGGACTACATTAGGAGACCCTTTCTTTAGCAAGGAAGAAAGAGGTGACATAATGGAGGACAGATTCGGAATGAATCGTCCATAAAATTGTATTAGACCTAAGAGACTTCGTACTTGCTTTTTAGTCTTAGGAATAGAAATGTTAAGTATCTTACTTGTATTATGGTCTTCTGTTTTTAGGAACCCATGACCAACACGGTGTCCTAAGAAAGATATTTCGCTAAAACCAATACATGCTTTCGATGGTTTCGCTGTCAGGTTATGCTCGCGTAAGATAGACAATAGTTCATTTATACCATTATAGTGATCGTTCCAAGTATCACTGAAAAGACAGATGTCATCAAGATACGCAATGACATCTGAGCGATGAGATAGGATTCGACGCATCATGCGTACAAATGTTGCAGGGGCGTTCATAAGACCGAAAGGCATGAAATTCCATTGGAATAGACCCCTAGGCGTCGAAAAAGCAGTAAACGGTTTGGCGTGTTCGGATAGTGGAACTTGCCAATATCCCTTAGACAAATCGAGTTTAGTAAAGAAATGAGAATTCGATAGTCTCGTAAGTAGCTCTTCTAGTAAAGGCATAGGTTCAGCATCAAATTTAGTCACTTGATTCAATTTGCGATAATCCACGCAAAGACGTATGTTATTGTCTTTTTTTCGTACAATAACCATCGGCGAAGAATATGCTGATGTGGATGGTTCAATAATTTTTAACTCTATCATCTCATCTAACTCTTTCTCTACCTGTGCTTGAAAATGTATCGGGATAGGATACGGTCTGACTCTTATAGGACTATGGTCAGTAAGAATAATGTCATGTTGAATGACATCAGTTTGACCAGGAATGTCAGTAAGGACATCCTGAAATTGTTCTAACATAGTAGAAACTTGTTTCTGCTCTCCTGGAGATAATTCTGGAGAAATTGCAACATCTTTCCATGATTCATTAGAGTGAAGAGGAATCATTGGAAAAGGTAAATTTACATCCGAGAAACTCGTTTCCTCATCCTGTATTACTGACAGAGATGAGTACTGTCCATGTTGGACTGGAAAATCGTCCGTTGCCTGGAAAACAGGTTGTAAATAATCAGGACGTTCATGGAATTCCGTGAGCATGTTGATGTGGAAGGTTTTACGCTTCCCGTCAATATCGACGATATAGTCAACATCGGAAACTTTTGATATTATATCGTACGGACCTTTCCAAGAAATGAGAAGTCTATTTTCCCTACAAGGTAGCAAGACAAATGCTTTGTCACCTGGACAAAGTTGTCGCAAACATCTCTTTTTATTGGCAAATTCCCTTGCCTTCTGTTTCGCAAATTCAGAAGAAGCAGTTGCCAATTTGCATGCTTCAATAATCTTGTGTCTAAGTGCGATGACATATTCATAAGAGGATTTTGTGTCATCGACAATATTATCAGCAGTTATAAGATCATGAAGTAAGGACATAGGACCTCGCGGTTTCGCGCCAAAGACAAGTTCAAAGGGAGAAAATCCTGTATGTTCGTTGGCGACCTCTCTATATGCAAAGAGAGCCGCGGGTAAAACCCTATCCCAATCCTGAGGATGATCTTCTGTTATCTTACCTAGTAGGTTTTTCAGAGTTCTATTCAAACGTTCCACCATCCCATTGGACATAGGATGATAAATACTACTCAGCGATCTCTCTATCTTCAGAGTCGACATTACTTGAGACATGGTATCCGATATGAGTTGGGTACCATGGTCGGATAATATTTCTGCTGGAAACCCCAGACGAGAAAATATTAACCAAAGAGCATCTGCGACATCAGCAGTAGTTATGCTCTTTAGAGGAACAGCCTCCGGCCAACGTGTGCACATATCAACACACGTCAAAATAAATTGGTGTCCTCTAGCAGACTTTATCTTAAATGGACCAATGATGTCTATCGCCATTTTTTGAAATGGCCGAATGGGAATGTCTGCAGCCTGAATAGGTGCATCATGGCGTGGACCTCTGGATTTAATCTCTTGACATACTTTACAAGATCGACAATAGATTCGTATGTCCTTATTCACAGCAGGCCAAAAGAAAGATTGAAGAACTCTAGCTTTAGTACGGGAAAAACCCATATGTCCAGCACACTGCGAATCATGAGCGTGCTGTAAGATTTTAACTCTCATATTTTTAGGCACAAGGATTTGAGAATGAATGGACTTAGCGGAGTCTTGTACCATACGTACAAGTACGCCATTCTTCATCGTAATCCAAGATTTACGATTTGTATCCTTATTCGGATCACCTTTTGTTGCCAGAGTAAAGAATTTCTTTAGAGTAGGATCATCTTCCTGCTGTTTGATAAAGGAATCGTGGGAAATCTCCAAGGGATCATCTTGGATCTGCGCATCATTATCTTCAGAATGTGAAGATTGTGGCATATTAAGAGCTTGAGCCCTAGTGATTACTGCATTAGCAGATTGCATATTAACATTTTCCCAATTAGAAATTTGCTGTGGAGTGCATTCTTTCACTCCATGAATGCGACCGATGATAAGATCAGCGATCGGATTCGGCAAGAGACATGCTTGCACCTCTCCTGTAAAGAAAGGCGTAGCAATATTGATAATGGCAGTGGAGTACTTCTCCAATGTGCCACCAAATGTTACACATTTGACTATATTGCCTGTAGCTCGAGAAGGATTTACGAGTGATTGCCTCACTCCAATGGTAGTGCACCCCGAGTCGAAAAGAATTGATACCGGAGTACCATCTATTAGGCCCCTATTAAAGACAAGAGCACCCCTTCCATTATGCGCGATTGACGCATGGAGAGCGGGAAGCGGGTGACCGCAGCTTAAAGTAGAAACTGTGGTTGGATCGAATAATGTTTTGCATTGCGAACACTCAGATGCTCTAGCAAAATCGAAAGCGGAATTTGCTACACTATTGGAGTCTTTTTTATCATTATTCTGATTATCGGTGTCGTGGAACTCCTGTTGTGCAGAGTTAGCCTGGTAATAAGATTTACCATGTCTTTTGTGTTGTGATCTACCTCGGTTATAATTGTCTCTATAATTATTATTGCCTCTGTTATAACCCCTATTTGGGTTTGAATCATAATATTCATGATCATAATCATCACGCTCATTATATTGAGTATCCCTGTAATATTGTTTCTTTTGTCTCCATGAAGCACTTGGGTAGTTCCTAGAGCTACTCCCCTTACGAGAATTTCTAACATTATGGGTACCCCTCGCGTGTCGAGGACTATCAGCCCGATTCCAGTTCTTCGAAGAAGAACTCTGATTTGAGTGGTTATCTTGGTTTTGATACTTATTCCAATTAACCTTTTTATCAAATTTATTTTTAGCTCCTTGGAATTTGTGTGAGTAATTCTGATTATATTCTGTTGCCGAAGCAACTGGCATACTCTCTTTAATGTTAGAGTTACTAAGAATCATGTCAGGGTGTGCCGTGGCATACTGGTCACAATATTCTTCCATTTGCTTTAATGTACTAGGTTTACGCTCATGTAAGAACTCTAGGAATGATTTATTTACAGAAGACATGACCTTGTCTCTTAGCAATAAATCCGTAAGACCATCAAATGTTTTCTCTGTTTTGGATAATTCAATCCATCGTGAAAGTGTAATTCGTGCTTTTGAGATGAATTCTGAGAATTCTACACCTACCTCAGGTCTCATTGTTTTAAACAAAAGACGATAACCTTCCTCAGACAGCTGATATCTCTTTATCAAAGCTGCCCTAACAGCATCATAATTATCCTTGTCGGCCTCTTCAACAAAATATAACTTACTCAGAGACTCCCCTTTTAGATTTTCAGACAACTGATTCACATACTGTGATTTGTCAACATTATGAGCTCGACAAGCACGTTCAAATCTAGAAAGCCAAAATGTTATGTCATCACTGGCAGAGTTGAACGCTGGTACCTTGACCTTGTACACAAAGGGTTTACCATTACCACCAGATGCCTGATTAACATTACTCATACATGTCAATTTTAATTTCTCTAATTCAAACTCATGTTCTCTTATTGCTTTTCTCTCCTCTGCAGCTAATGCTTTGTCATATTGAGCAACAGCCCATTGTTCTAAGTCTTTCCCAGTCTTATCAAGGGATTTTCCTTGTGCAATAAAATAATCTAATGTAGACATCTTGTCTTCTTAAATCAGAAACCTGAAAAAGTAAATAAATTACCCTATTTCACTTTAATGGGAGACAAGTCTATACCATAGACTTAGTCTTAGTGCAAACTTGTATGGTTTATAATAACCAATGATAACTTGAGTACCTGTGGACAACAATAACTGTATCTCAAATACTGTGGGAGACAAGCCTTACAAAGGTCTTGTATACCTCAATGTAATCAAAGATCACTTGGGTACTTGTGGAAAATAATCATAAAGTACTGATCTGTACTATACTATCAGTGTATACCACTATAACTCCTATGTCATATGTCAACTAAAGACATTACAAAGGACAAACAAGAAAAGACAATATGAACACATTTGCAGAGATCAAATTAAATTAAATAGGAAAAATGAAAAAAATGATCACAGAAACCGTGATGATAACTGCAATAAGATAACAAGACAAATAACGCCACAGTGTATAAACATAAGGGTGTAAAAAACTGAAATGAAAGGAAAGATGAGACCTACAATTATACAAACAAATCAAACAAAAATAAAGAACAGAAAAAATGTTACAAATACAAATATGAAACAGTCGTCACAACTAACCAAATATTTGCAAACTATGTTGCATGCAAATTTCAATTAAGAAATTGCTCCCTATAGAACGCCAGAACAAGACCAATATCACTCGGTATTTCCTGTTCTAGTCACCTCCCATCCAGGCCCGCAACATATAAACACCTACACATATAAACAAATAACATGTAAACATAAATAGCATATAGCATACAATATAATTTATATCATGAATGGAATGTGTTGCAGGTATAGTGTTGTAAAGCAGGCACAGTTTATTTTAATACTAATAACTTGCCACTTTATTGAGTAATAGATTTAATTCTAAACTATTACACAGTTCAATTTTTTTTTTCTTTGTTGAGCATATGAAGATCCAACGATGAACTATGCAATTTATGTTCAACAACACTGTGATTCTTCTGTACGTTGAGAAATGTCAACAATACTGCTCCAGATATTTTCTACACTTGATACAACTGTCCTGTGTAATACTGTCTGTACAGCGAAAAACTGTCAACAAGCACTGACCTAGATACAGCATCCTATCGGTAATACAGGTCAAGCTGACATCGACTGCCCCTCTGGTGTTGATGTGGTCAAACAAATGTTCTTTCAACTGTAAACTGTGATTCTCATTACAAAACTGCGTAGGCTGGACCCAGGAATCTGGTTCACCACTGTAAAGTTTCTTTCTTTCCCACGCTGTAAAGTGTCAGTCTGTAAAGAAGTGTGGTGTGTTGTTGAGATCAGGCATGCTCCAGTCTACCCAGCTATAAATGGGTAACTCACCCTAGTCCTGAGTTAGGGAAGGCAAAGGTGGCTGTCAACAGTAGTTTCCCTCTAAGGCTCCAGGGGAAGCAGGCCCTAAACTTGGTCACTTCAACCGACGCAGGATGGTGTATGTATGGAGTAGAAGTGTAGAGTGTGATTAACGCGAATGGTGTACTGTTCGTGTGCTGACCAATGTAATCACTCATACACATGTGTCTACAAGGCACCAATGCAGACTGTTGGGATCTTTGTTTACACAATTTATTCAGACGTACACACTGGGACATACGAGTACATCATGGGTATGTTGACACATCAATTTGTAGGCATACATAGCAGATCTGAAGTCATGACACATTCATAAATAATGGGTAGTACATCAAAAGTTCAATGTCATGATACATTATGGCCGCATCCCCTATCTGACTAAACGCGTCAGTGAAGGCGGATCGGTAAATAACTAAAGTTGCTTGACGTCCATAGTTTGTAGTATATTATGAAACCACGAAAAGGGGGTTTCTATCAAGATTGAGATCTCCTTGTCACTGTCCGAGTAATAAGATACATGCCCCGTTCTTTGGACAGTGATACTAAAGTATGATGACAGGAATTTAACATGGCCGCCTTCCTGAGTTGTCGCTCACTCGCTCACAGGAGGATATATTCATAAGCCAAAGTTAATTTGCAATACATATGCATAATTTCATAAAGTTCCTCCATAAAGAGCTACAGTAATCCAGTTACCTCACGTAGCCATAATTACAGTATGGAGCCCGTCATCTCCGTCGATACAAACTTGACCCTAGCGTTGCGAAGCACAAAATTCCAGCTAGGTCTAACCGACCTGAGATCATCAATAACAGGGACTGGCATTACATGGAGTCCGAATCATACATGGTACCGTACCTTAGGAGAGTCTCTAACACAAACTCTAGTAGAGGAACAATCTCCTATAGAAGAAAAACCACTTCGTAAATCATTTTTCCTTAAGAATCTGCCAGCCCTAGAAAAGGCGTACCCGCCATTGTCACGGTACATCGGAACTCATCACGACTTGTCAAGACAACTCATACTTCCGCTAGAGCGGAATAACAAGAATCTAGTCCCGCCTACCCATCCAAAATATACAATATAGGACTGATTCTACTTGTACTAATAATATGTAATACATATGAATTCAGGCCATAAACATAATAAGCAAATTAATCTATTTTCTGGCCCTAAGAAATAGGTACAGGCATGAGAGCAAAATCCATGCGCCGGATCAATATCAAGAACGATTACTCCTATAATCAAACGTGTGAATCAAACATGGATTCTCTCGCTTTTACCATAGACAGCATTTTCATACACAAATGAATGACTGTCTATATTTTTTCCCATATTAAATAGCCATATCGATTTTTGTAATATGTGCGTCAAAATATGCACGCAACACCACGACAGTCTTTTCTTCATGGGTGCTTTAGCTTTTCTGTTACGCACGGATCATTATTATTTTTCGTTTGTATAAACATTTTTCATATGTATGATCATTTTTTTGACTGAAGTGTGTATTATGTTTTCTATGGTCAAAGGGACATAATCCGAGTTATCGAAACTACAATTTTTTAGGAGTTTGCCTTCTCTTGTATAGAGACACGTTCGGTCTATAATTTCTTGAACGAAGCGTGACCACATCTCCTTATTTGGTAGTATCAGTCAACTATGGTAGATGTCTGAAACCTTTCTTAACGCTTCTTTTCATGACCATAAAAGGCGCGACTGTGTAAGACTTTTATCTCGAATGTTCTTAGAATCGTCTTATTGTGAACGGCAACTCAGAGATTGTCGTTCTGCGCATGTCAAAAGCTGGGAGTTCGTTCTGTGTGTTCCGCCCAGTTCGGGGAGTTGAGAAATGGTTTAAGAAGCGAGCAGACGCAACTGCGTCTTGTGATTTTCTGAGGGAAATACATGTCTTTGTGAGTTAGTTAGCTAACTAGACTATTTCCCAGTATTATTCACGCCTGCCTGGAGGCATATGTTCATGGTTGATTTTCCGAAATAAGGTAATTCCTCTTGTATCGAACTTTATGCTATCATCTAGAGGTTCGTCATTTTGTCGCCTATTTGCTCGCCTGTGTGATGCAAAATGGAGAGGTACTTTGACTAGGATTAAGTCACCGGTATCTGTATACCTGAACTAGTTAAATATATATGGGTCGCTCTAGACCAACAAGACTATTGTCTGTGTTCCAGGATTCGTTATATCAGAGATCACGTCCAAGTCAGATGGTTAGACTTAGGAACATTATAAAGGTCGAGCTGACCTGTAGCCCATGTATGCTATTCACGTGCAGACAGTGAACGGACTTATTGTATACAACTGATCTGCTAGCATCAGAATGGGAGCATTTATTATTGTTTATGAACATTGAAGATCTGTAGCTGACACTGTTGCAGAAGTTATAGAAATTATTATTATTTATACAGCTTCACGAACTAGAACTCTATGATTTATGAATTTCTGAATCTATTGAACTGTGATGTCTTATGACGCATATATACAACAGCTGTCATTGCTGACTACAGAAATTGTTTTCAATGTGCCATATCATCTTGCTGAACTCGTTAACTATGTTGATGTCATAAGTATCATGACTGTTTTGTGGCGTGCAATAAATGGAAGAAACTTATACAACGAAGTTACCCTTTCTATGACTCTACACGTCATGTTGCCTGTGTGATAACCCTGTGAACTGTTCCACTACCACATACACAGCAACATCCTAAATCAGAGAAGACACCTACATCTTACACTTTAATACCAGGTGTCGATAAGGGTGGCAAGTTACCACTTCAGCTCAAATCCACCCTTATCATTTTTGGTGGCCAGAGCTGGTTCTATCATCTGATATTTTGGCGCACCATATCATTTTTGGTGGCCATAGGTTGGTTCACTCTGATTCCAGCTATCAAGGGGGTCAGCAAACCCAGACATCATCATCATACTAGATACAACTACAGCATCAACTACCACCTTACAAGAAATTTTATTGAAAGTATCCGGATTTTCTGACAGTTGCTGATTTTGAAACTACCCGGCGCTGCTCGGCAATATTGAAGTTTATGTAAAATTAGAAGGACAAGTACCGAGCGAATGGATTTCCTGATCTGGTGAAAAGAAGGACAAGTGCCGTAACAACTGTTCCGGTCTCAGGGGTACTGTTGCGGGTTCAGAAGGTCAAGTGCCGGTTAAATCAATTTAGAAGATTCAGAAGGTCAAGTGCCGTAACAACTGTTGCAGTATTAGAAGCTCATTTCCTTCGTCATGGCTGTTTATGGGAGCAGAAGTTAATCAACGTTGGATCATTATCCTCAGAATGCTGATTACATCCTGTTCTGCACCGTGCTGACGCTGGATTTATAGAAGTTAAGTGGCCTGTTTTGTTTGTGAACTGTGCCCTTATGTTCTAACTGAGCCTTCTGTACTTTCACACTTTCTCCTATTGTTTTCATGATACATGTTTATATGTTATATGTTATTTGTTATTTGTATATTTATATGTTTATATTTCAGCGGGTTTTCTCGGTTGGGCGGTGTCTTTCAGTAGAAGATACCACGTCACAGAGGTTCTACTGTTAGCGTTTTCGTTAGGGACTGTGCGAATTTCCTACAGTGAAATTTGCTAGCGACAATCGTTGCTATATCTGTTTAGTTGTGACGAGTTGTGCTTTATTTTTGTTTCTTGTATATATATTTTTTTTTTCTTTTTTCTTTTCTCTCTTTCTTTGTGTTTTTTAGTTTCGATTTCGATTGTTTGTATTTGTAGGTCTCCCCTTTGCTATTATTCAGTTCTTTACGTATATTTTTGTGTATACACTGTAGCGTCATTTGTTAGTCATATCTTCGCATATTTCTTTTTAGTTTTGCTGTTTGTGTATTTGACTTATGCGAATGTTTTCGTATTGTTTGATCTTTGTTGTTGTTTACATTGACTTTCATCTTTGTTGATTGTTTACATTGACTCTGATCTTTGTTATTGTTTACATTGACTCTGATCTTTGTTGTTGTTTACATTGACTTTGATCTTTGTTGATTGTTTACATTGACTCTGATCTTTGTTGATTGTTTACATTGACTCTGATCTTTGTTGTTGTTTACATTGACTCTGATCTTTGTTGTTGTTTACATTGACTTTGATCTTTGTTATTGTTTACATTGTTGGTGACCTTTGTTATTGTTTACATTGTCTTGTTATTGTTTACATAGTTCTTGCATAGTTAGCTTTCACTATTGTTAATATATGCTCATGCACTATTGGTCTATAGTGCACTTATCATAACTAACTGGTGTTTTTTGCTTATGCACTATTGTAGTGCAGTTATGATAAATAACTGATGGTTATGCACTGATTTGGGTAGTGCACTGTTAATTAAGAGGTGACTTGTGATATTATTATACATTTGATAATACAAGTTGGTGTCAACTCCTGTTTCCCACAGAGATTGGGTTCAACATAGAGATTATACAAGCACTTTATTAAGTCTTGTTGCTATTTAACATTGAAATAAGATAATTAATTATTTCAGGTTCTGTACTCACATTTTAGACATCATGTCTACATTTGAGTACTTTATTGAGCAGGGTAAAGCCCTTGGGAAGACAGGTGATAAATTAGAAGAATTTGCGACTGTTCAATATGCCAAGGCATTGAAGTCGGAAGAAAAGAAAATGAAAGAACAAACTGAACAAAAGAGAATAGAGGCTGAAATAGAACAAAAGAAACTGCAGATGCAGGTGGAGGAAAAAAGATTTCAAATGGAAATGGAAAAACAAAAAAGAGAAGCAGAATCTCAGGAGAAGAGACTTCAGGCTGAAGCTGAAAATAAGAGACTTGAAAAAGAAGCTGAAAATAAGAGACTTGAAAAAGAAGCTGAAAATAAGAGACTTGAAAAAGAAGCTGAAAATAAGAGACTTGAAATAGAGGCTGAAGGGAAAAAGTTACAGGCCCAGGCTGAAGAAAGAAAGTTACAGGCTGAGGCTGAAGAAAGAAGGTTACAAAGAGAGGCTGATGAGAGAAAAGCAAAAATGGAACATGATGAAAAAGTCTTAGCTTTAGAGTTAGAGAAGTTAAAGTTATTGAACACTGGTAATGCTAATGATGCAAATAAGGTGTCAAATAAGACTAATGCTAAGGATTTCAAGCTTAATCTACCAGCATTTAATCCCTCAATCGATGATATAACATTTTATCTAGATAGATTTGAAAGTGCATGTAATGTGCATAATATAGATAAAACATTATATGTGTATCATCTGTCCAAGATACTTAGAGGTGATGCTTTGACTTTGTTGAGTATGGTAGATGTGCCTGACAAAAACAACTATGAGGTTGTCAGGGCGGCATTGTTAAAGAAGTACCAACTTAACGAGGACGGATATCGTCTTAAATTTAAAACCATGTTACCAGAAACTGGAGTTGAATTCTCTGAATTCATCTCAGGCATCCGTCTTACTTTTTTACGATGGGTTGAGTTGTCTAAGACAGAAAATACATTTGAAGCTCTTATGGATTTACTACTTAGAGATAAGGTTATGTCTTCTGTTAATGAAGCTTTTCTATCTTTTCTTCATGAGCGTAAGCCTAAAAACATAAAAGAAATGGAAGAATACTGTAGCCAGTATGTTACTGCGCATCCGCACATAACCATTAGTAACTCTAAGGTGAAAGAAGGTCTGCCAGTTGCTTCGGCAGCACCTTATGGCCCAAATTTTATGCGTAAATTTCAGGGTAGCCAGAAAAATTTCAATAAAAAGAGTAATCGTAATTATGCCCAGAACCATAGTGATCAATTCCAGGGTGATTCTTCTTCCCAGAACTGGAGACAACCTAATACTACACGTTATTCTACTCCGGTTAACTTTAGAAATTTTCACAAAGGTAATCGGTATAGAGGGAAATATTTTATGCAGAGACCTCAATACCAAGATAATAGAGGTTCTCAACAGCATAGAGATAGTAATGACAGTTATGGAAACTGGAACTCAAACCAGGATAAAAATTACAGTAGGGACTTTAATGATAATTGCAGAGGCAATAATGGTCGCGGTAGATCGCAACATAAGAGAAAAAGATATCAACAGACAAACTCTGTTCAACAAGAATCTCAGGGAGCAGATAAACAGGTTAATAATGATAAAGACCATAATGCTATCGGATGCTCATCTTTTGATTTTGGTAGGGCAAATAAATGTATCCAATGCAGTACTTTATTTGATCCGAAAACCGTTAGTACTCTAAGCTGTGGTCATCCTTTGCCCGCTCTTCCTGCTAATGTTGCTCATGATGGGAGAGGTTCTCTTATATTACATAAGGGGCTAGTAAATAGTAATCCAGTCTCAGTGTTGTTTGATTCTGGATGTACTACTGTCGGCGTTAGGCAATCTCTTGTAGATCCATCCTGTGCTACAGGAAAAGTCATCAAATGTGTCACATTTGGTGGCACGTTAGAAAAGTATCCTACTGCTATAATACACATTGCTACTCCTTTCTTCACGGGAGAGGTCCACGCGTGTCTACTTCCAAACCCTATTGCGGACCTTATTATTGGTCGTATTCACGGAGTTAGGGAATGTACCCCACAGCAGATTGCTGTTTGGGAAGAGCAAAACATTGAAGCTACCAATGCGGTGGTCACAAGAGCACATGCTCTGGATCCACCTCAAACTTCATTAACTAATAATGATGAAGTAAATGACCAAGATAGTCACTTGACTATTACACGTGACTCATTTATCAAATTGCAAGAAGAAGATCCTTCTTTACAAAAATTCTTCATTCTAGCAAAAAAAGGTGATCCTAATCAGAACACTAATAGGAAATCTTGGATTTCTATGAAGAACGGCGTACTTGTACGTATGGTACAAGACTCGACTACGTCCACTCATTCACAAATTCTTGTGCCTAAGAGCATGAGATTGCAAATATTGCAACATGCTCATGACTCGCAATGTGCTGGACATATGGGTTTTTCCCGTACAAAGTCGAGGGTTCTTGCGGCTTTCTTTTGGCCATTTGTGAGCAAGGACATACGAATGTACTGTCGCTCTTGCAAAGTATGTCAGGAGGTCAAATCTAAAGGACCACGACATGCTGCGCCTATCCAGGCTGCTGACATTCCTATTCGCCCTTTTCAAAAAATGGCAATAGATATTATCGGTCCTTTTAGAATTAAGTCGGCTAGAGGACATCAATTTATCCTTACATGTGTCGATATGTGCACACGTTGGCCAGAGGCAATACCTCTCAAGAGCATCTCAACTGCTGATATCGCAGACGCTCTTTGGCTGATATTTTCTCGCTTGGGTTTTCCCGGAGAAATATTGTCAGACCATGGCACTCAACTTATATCAGACACTATGTCACAGGTAATGTCTATGCTACACATTAAAAGGTCTCTCAGCAGTATCTATCACCCAATGTCTAATGGGTTGGTCGAACGTTTAAATAGGACTCTGAAAACTTTACTTGGTAAAATAACTGAGGATCATCCTCAGGATTGGGACAGGGTCTTACCCGCGGCTCTCTTTGCGTATAGAGAGGTCCCCAATGAACATACGGGGTTTTCCCCTTTTGAACTTGTCTTTGGCGCGCAACCGCGCGGCCCTATGTCTTTACTTCACGATCTAATCACTGCCGATAATATTAGCGATGAGACTCAATCTTCTTATGAGTACGTCATTGCTCTTAGGCAAAAGATCATCGAGGCATGCAAACTAGCAACTTCGTCTTCAGAATTTGCTAAAGAAAAGGCAAGGCAGTTTGCAAATAAGAATAGATGTCTACGACAACTTTGTCCAGGTGACAAAGCTCTCGTTCTACTTCCTTCAAGGGAGAACAGACTTCTAATTGCATGGAAAGGTCCATATGCAATAGTCTCCAAAATTTCTGACGTTGACTATGTTGTCGATATTGATGGAAAGCATAAAACTTTCCACATAAATATGCTCACGGAATTTTATGAAAGACCTGACTATTTGCAGCCTATTTTCCAGGCTACGGACAATTCACAAGCAACTCATGGTCAGTACTCATCTCTGTCAGTTATACAGGATGAGGAAACTACTTTTTCTGATGTCAATCTTCCTCTTTCTATGGTCCCACTTTATTCTACGGAATCTTGGAAAAACGTGACCGTTTCTCCAAATCTTTCCGCTGAGGAACATCGACAAGTTTCTTCGATGTTGCAAACATTTCAGGATGTTCTTACAGACATCCCGGGACACACACATGTCATAGAACATGACATTGTGCTAACTGATCACAATCCTATCAGAGTCAGACCATATCCAATACCTATCCATTTCCAGTCTCAAGTCGAAAAAGAGTTGGATGAAATGATACGTTTGGAAATCATTGAACCATCCACTTCAGCATACTCTTCGTCTATGGTTATTGTTCGAAAGAAGGATAATAACATTCGCATTTGCGTAGATTATCGCAAATTGAACCAAGTTACGAAGTTCGATGCTGAACCTATGCCTTCATTAGAAGAGCTACTCAATAAACTTTCTAATTCTAGATTCTTTACCAAACTAGATTTGTCTAAAGGTTATTGGCAAGTCCCGCTAACTGAACGTGCCAAACCTTTTACAGCTTTTTCTACACCTAGGGGTTTATTCCATTGGAATTTCATGCCTTTTGGTCTTATGAACGCCCCTGCTACATTCGTACGCATGATGCGGCGAATTCTCGCATATCGTACAGATGTCATAGCATACCTAGATGATATCTGTCTATTCAGTGATTCTTGGGAAGATCATTATTTGGGTTTATACGAATTACTGTCTACTCTTCGCGAGTATAACTTGACTGCAAAACCCTCTAAAGCCTTTATAGGATTTAGCGAGATTTCTTTCCTAGGTCATCGGGTTGGTCATGGTCTTTTAAAGACAGAGGACCACAATGTTTCAAAAATACTTAACATTTCGGTCCCTAAGACGAAGAAACAAGTAAGGAGTCTATTAGGTTTGATTCAATTCTACGGACGATTCATTCCGAATCTGTCCTCCATTATGGCACCGCTTTCTACTTTATTGAAGAAAGGGTCGCCTAATCTGATCCGCTGGTCTAAAGAATGTCAATCCTCATTGGACCAGGTTAAAGCCCTATTTTCATCTCCACCTATTCTTAAGTTACCTACTATTGAGAAGACTTTTGTTCTTCGAAGTGACGCCTCGTCAACAGGGATTGGGGCAGCACTAATGCAGGAGTATTCTGATACTTTGCATCCGGTGATGTATATCTCTAGGAAATTAAACGCTGCAGAAAAGAATTACTCGGTTTTAGACCGTGAGTTATTGGCTATGGTATGGTCTATTCTGAAGTTACAAAGATTTCTTCTAGGCGCACATTTCATTGTGGAAACCGACCAGAAAGCGCTTACTGCTATTCAGAGCAAAAACTTGAAGAGCTCGAGGTCCACTCGTTATGCCATAGCTCTTCAACCATTTCATTTCTCGGTTCGAGCTATCCGTGGTTCGGATAATGTAATGGCAGACATTCTGTCCAGATGTCCACACGATTCCACATGATTCTTCTGTCATATATATATATTTCCTGATATACAGTCCAATGTTATAATGACATGTTAGTAGATTTTGTCTCACTTTTTTTTTGAGGGAAATTTATAACATTGTACCATGTAATTATCTAAGAAGGCTTAGTTAGTGATATACGGGCCAAAAGATCACTCGGCCACATTTAAATAAATTATTTTCAGGATTGTATTAAGAAATTTACCAGTTGTCTTTAAGATTTGTGTTATTGATATTTTCGCAGCACATCATTGAAGTCTGCGAGTTTATGTCCATTGTGGAACTTTGAGGATATCAAGTCCTGTCCTACATTGGGAGCGGATGATGTCCACATCTTCTTCTATTGAATGTTTTATGTCACCGAAGATCAACACATGTATTACTTATTAATTACTGTTACTTTATATAATGTAATAATATAGTGCGGTATATTAGTAAATTACACCGCTATTTGCAACACATTGTATGATAACACATAATATATTTAATTTCATATATTGGTATGAGAATAATTTGATTGTCATTATGTTGTTGCCATCATTGTGGCGTGTGTTGGTGGCACCTTCCTGGAATATATCAGCGTATACTTAGATAAATTTTTTCTCTAAGGATCTGAGATATGATCTCAGTGTCGCTCCATGCGTTGAGCTAATTTGTTAGGTATATATCCACGCATCATACGTGCGTTAGGAGCCTAGATTTTTTCCGGCTCCAGGATTTAAAAAAAAAAAATGTTTCATTTTTTTTTTTCCAGGGAGGGTGCGGTAATGTTACGCACGGATCATTATTATTTTTCGTTTGTATAAACATTTTTCATATGTATGATCATTTTTTTGACTGAAGTGTGTATTATGTTTTCTATGGTCAAAGGGACATAATCCGAGTTATCGAAACTACAATTTTTTAGGAGTTTGCCTTCTCTTGTATAGAGACACGTTCGGTCTATAATTTCTTGAACGAAGCGTGACCACATCTCCTTATTTGGTAGTATCAGTCAACTATGGTAGATGTCTGAAACCTTTCTTAACGCTTCTTTTCATGACCATAAAAGGCGCGACTGTGTAAGACTTTTATCTCGAATGTTCTTAGAATCGTCTTATTGTGAACGGCAACTCAGAGATTGTCGTTCTGCGCATGTCAAAAGCTGGGAGTTCGTTCTGTGTGTTCCGCCCAGTTCGGGGAGTTTAGAAATGGTTTAAGAAGCGAGCAGACGCAACTGCGTCTTGTGATTTTCTGAGGGAAATACAGTGTCTTTGTGAGTTAGTTAGCTAACTAGACTATTTCCCAGTATTATTCACGCCTGCCTGGAGGCATATGTTCATGGTTGATTTTCCGAAATAAGGTAATTCCTCTTGTATCGAACTTTATGCTATCATCTAGAGGTTCGTCATTTTGTCGCCTATTTGCTCGCCTGTGTGATGCAAAATGGAGAGGTACTTTGACTAGGATTAAGTCACCGGTATCTGTATACCTGAACTAGTTAAATATATATGGGTCGCTCTAGACCAACAAGACTATTGTCTGTGTTCCAGGATTCGTTATATCAGAGATCACGTCCAAGTCAGATGGTTAGACTTAGGAACATTATAAAGGTCGAGCTGACCTGTAGCCCATGTATGCTATTCACGTGCAGACAGTGAACGGACTTATTGTATACAACTGATCTGCTAGCATCAGAATGGGAGCATTTATTATTGTTTATGAACATTGAAGATCTGTAGCTGACACTGTTGCAGAAGTTATAGAAATTATTATTATTTATACAGCTTCACGAACTAGAACTCTATGATTTATGAATTTCTGAATCTATTGAACTGTGATGTCTTATGACGCATATATACAACAGCTGTCATTGCTGACTACAGAAATTGTTTTCAATGTGCCATATCATCTTGCTGAACTCGTTAACTATGTTGATGTCATAAGTATCATGACTGTTTTGTGGCGTGCAATAAATGGAAGAAACTTATACAACGAAGTTACCCTTTCTATGACTCTACACGTCATGTTGCCTGTGTGATAACCCTGTGAACTGTTCCACTACCACATACACAGCAACATCCTAAATCAGAGAAGACACCTACATCTTACACTTTAATACCAGGTGTCGATAAGGGTGGCAAGTTTTCACTTCAGCTCAAATCCACCCTTATCATTTTCCTTTTTGTCTTTTCATTGACCTGGCATTTCTAGTACTAGTACTTCTTATTATTGTCCAGAAGTTGATGTAAATAACCAGCAAGCCATCAAAGTATTTGACACTTTGCTACAACCATGTGGAGAAGGTCATCACATCTATGCTGATCTATATTACACAAGTGTGCCATTGCTTCAATATCTGAATAACAGAAGTCATTTTTTCACTGGGACTGTCAACGTTAATCGAACGAACTTTCCAAAAGAACTGAAACCTACACAACTAATGCATATGGAAATGAAATGGTATATGGAGCAAGAAAAAAGATTTGTATGTGTAATGTTTAGGGACAAAAAAAGGCAAAAAAACCATGTATTCTTATGTAAAGCTTGCACAACAGTGGAAAGCAAAGACATCACCAATAGCTCTGGTGAAATAAAAAATAAACCACTGATGATTGATGATTACAATGAACACATGAATAGATGTGACAGAGTGCACCAAAGTATTGTAACATATGGTATTGATATAGTTGACCTTCTGCTCTATAGCTTCCATATATATATAGATAGATACATACACTTAAACACATACATTACGAATTGGTAACAAGAGCAACAAAAACTGGAGGCAGGGGCTTATTTGCAAGACTAAAGAATGGACAGAATATCTCTCGCAGTCCGTCCTAGAAAATCTTTTTTTATAAAAATCTAAAATTTCAAGTAGAAGCATTAAAAACAACCCGAATAACTATCAAGGAAAACAAAGATAATGCTAAAACCAAGACAGTGTTTCTCAAAGATTACCTGTTAGTTACAGGTTAGTTAATGGCCCCAATGAGCCATTAAAACAAAGATAGACAACCTGCCAGAAGCACTAATTGCAACCAGATACAATTTCAACAAAGTAAAAATACAGCAGCTTATTGACCATTGCAAGATACGAGATTTGGAAATGAGAAGCAGCTAGACTTGCCATAGAAGGAGGAAAGTGTGACGATATTTGTGTACGTCCTTCTACATTCTTCGTTCTCTCTTGCATTACCGATTTATTTCTTTATTTTACACTCATCGTCCTATTATTTGGCTTATTATATGCACCTACATTCTTGCCTAGTCACTCCCAGACTTGTTTGCGTTTCACCATGTGAATCGTAGTATTACAAGGCTAATTAGACAGGTCAGCGGGTAATACTTTTATCACTTAAGTCGTCTAGCCGCCTTTGATAGAGACGGTCATTGTTGACACAATGTGGTATCGCACGATTGACGGAAAGAAAGCCAGATTGTCTGTCTAAAAGAATCCGTCTATGAAGTGTACGCAAAGACAGGTGATAATATGTAATCGCTCCCAATGGTCCGTCTCTGTATCAATAGTACGGACAACCTGTCAGAGGAGACCATATGGGCGGAAGGTATTAGCCAGGAATAATGTTCACCGATGTGTTTGTGAGTTTGTAGAAATGCAATCGGAAGTATTACTGCCATATTTGAAAGAGATCACGAGTTCATATTTAAAATTGATAGTAATGATTTAACACCCCGACCCACATAGTTCTAAAGAGACAGGATTGGTCTAAATCGAGAGCCTGAAATAAACTTTAGCTCTAATTGGAAAGATGGTCGGAGATATAAATCTGGGACTTGGACTGAGAAATGTCAATATCTTCTTCTTCGTTCGCCCTCAGATGTCAACTTGAATAAGCTCAAAGAAAGCAGTGGTCAGCCTTAGGCTGTTGATATCTCCGTAGATTTTCTCCAGGAATGGTACTGGTGATGACCATATGCGGTTTCTCTGTTCCTCATATGTTGGGCACCTTTGAAGCAGATGTTCGGCAGTCATTTTATCGGTGCCACAGTCACATTAATCAGTAGTTCCTATCTTTAATTTGTTGAATTATCGCAATCTGTTATGACCTGTGCGAAGACTGAAGATTACCACTTGTTCACTTCTGCTGAGCTGGTAATACGGATCATTTTTTGTGTGGCCTGGATGCTCTTCTTCCCACATGTGCCTGTACCTTCGCTTGATAAAACTCTTGGCCTCCTCATAAGTTATGTTTGTGTCAAGTTGAGGAAGCTTTCCCCCTTCCTTTGCCAATATATCAGCCTCTTCATTTCCAGGGATGTTGCAGTGAGAAGAGATCCACTGTATCACGACTCTTTTTTATTGCTAACATAGTCTGTGAAGTGTTACTCTTAGGTCATCTAGTTCAGCATTACTTTGACTTTTCAGCGTTGTAATCACTGACAGTGCGTCTGAGAAGATAGCTACTGATCTCTCTGAGCTTTCTTCTGTCATTAGAATTTCTGATCCAGTTTTTAAGGCCTCTGCCTCTGCTCTGAAGTTACTTAAAAATTTCCCTGTTGCGACTGCTATCTTTTTTTTTGTGTGCCATTGCTTAAGCTCAGGAAGACTCCTCCACCTCCATCTTCTGTTGTATTAGTTGCTGGTCCATCTGTGTATGCATGGATCCAGGTGTTGCTTGGGTAATGTTTCTCTATATATTTTGTGGTTAGGACTCTCCTTTCTGTTTAATTTTGGTTGTTCTTTCTCTCAATACCAGGAACATTTTCTATCATTTCAGGGAAGCACTGTTGTTTAAAAATTGGTAGCTTGTGTGCAGTACATATTGGCGTAGCTGTTGATATTGCGTTTATGGGGTCTGCTCTCATCTTTGTTTTGACTGTCTCTACAAAGTTGCTTCGCTTCAGTCTTCCCCTTCCAATTTTCATTTATTCTCTGGTTCATTGGGTGGTCTATCAGCCTCCTGAATTTCTCGGCTTGTTGCTGGGCTCTGCTGTCTCTTCTATCCTCCATAGGTTGGAGGTGAGTAATCTTTTCCAACTCGTCAATGGGTGCCCTATGTTATGATTCTCAATGCTTGCTTTTGGGTTCTGTTTATTTTGTCAACGTTCGACTTAGCTGCCGTTGACCATGCAGCAATGCCATATTCTAAGACTGGTCTCACTCGCCCAGTATATAGCTTCTTTAGTACTATCTCGTCTGCTCCCCAACCCGTGCCAACAAGTTTTTTTCATGATTGCCATTCTCTGCCTTGCTCTTGTCCTGTTTTTTTTCTTCAATCTGGGTTTTCCAAGTCAAGCGGCGATCAAAGGTAATGCCTAGGTAGTTTAGGTTTTCATCCAGATGTAGATTTTTCCCATTTAGCACCAATTTGGAGATCTGTGGTTTGTTTGAGAGAGAAAACACTGTGTATGATGTTTTCCCTTCATTTATCTTTACTAGCCATGCCTTAGCCCACTCCTCAAATGACGTTAGGGCTTGCCGCAGTAATATATTCCTCTGAGATCCACAGGGCTAAGTCGTCTGCAAAGGAGGCATTGTGAGTTCTTCTTTGAATATTCTCTGATGTGTCATTAATATATGAGAGGAACAACGTGGGTGACAGGACTCCCCCTTGGGGAACACCCTGCTCCAATACCATCTTCCTACTGGTCTGTCCTTGTAGTTGGACTCTGGCAGTTCTATTCTCAAGATCGTGGCTGATCCATTTGAACATTCTCCCACACACTTCACTTCTTTGCAGCTTGACTTTTAGTCCATCTTTCCACACTTTGTCAAATGCTTTTTCTAAGTCCACCCAAACCACCAGTGTGTGCTTTTTTTTCTTGGAAAGCGTCCTCAATTTTCTGAGTTGTATACGTGATCTGATCTTCAGTGGATCCGTGTTTTCTGAATTCTGCTTGCTGTGGGGCTAGGAGATATTTTTCCTCTAGATGCCACATTAGTCGGGTATTTATTATGCGCTCCATCAATTTTCCAACACAGCTAAGTAGACTGATAGGTTTGTAGCCATTTGGTTCTGTCTGAAGGTTGTCTTTCTTAGGTATTGGAATCAATGTCAATATAATCTAGCGAAGTCGGAGACACGAATCTGACTGTATTTTCAACAACGTCAAGTAACAACTCACAGTAGCTAGAGAGAAGGATCAGACAAAGAATTCCAAAATTAAAAGTGACAGATCGAAGTATTTGGGCGTCTTTATAACTTAAAAGAGAACCCGCAATTTTAAATACAAAGACTGGAAACTTATGGAATCAGAAACAAAAGTCATAAGAGGTATTCTGAAACTATCCCAGACAGAGTGTTCGAAGCATCAAATCAACGGTGCTGTGTCCATTCTACTATGCCAGGAGATTGTATATCCCATTTGGGGTGAGTGTTAACATATAGTTTAAAATGTGAATTTGACATGTCTGTATTTGCTAAGTGGTGATACAAAGCATAGGAGGCTGGTAACCTCCACACATGAAAATAGTATGTTCATAAACCACTACAGCAAGCACCGGTGTTTGCTTTATGCTAATTCGCTCAGGAAAGCGAAAGTAGAGGTAATCCCAGACTCCGAATGGAGCAGTGAGGCGTGATGATTACATCACATGTGCAAAAAGTGTATAGTATCATTTTGTGAGATATTTGTATCTTGTTAATTTTAGTTCAGGCACAAAATATTGCACTCGCGCTGTCCAAGCACATATTTTCCCATTAAAATACCCAGAAGACTATTAGTGATTTCTAATCATCTTCCCTGAGTAAGCTGTGTATACTCAAAGAATCTAATTACTCAGAGAAGCTAACATTGGTGGGTTGACAGCGAGACAATGCACCTGTTAATCTTCAGCCCACAAATGTACTTAGCAGAGGCATTTGTTCTCTTATTTTTCCTGACGTTCGTGGTACGAAGTTACACTTACAAGAGACCAGTCTGCTGGGGTCGCCATCAACTACCTACAGTGGATACGCTGTGAAGACACCCACATTGACACTAGGAGTGGAGTTCATCTATACGCCTCTAGAGAAGAGCCCTCATCACGAAAGACTCGACAACCAACCATTGCAGTGTTCCGCAAGATACGTTTTTTGTAACAGGCGCAAGCAACGGACAATAATCAGTCCCCAATTAAGTCTCAGTGAAGACAATTTTAAAACCCTTTAAAGTCACTTTCAGCCATATTTATTGAAATTTGTTAAAGACTTATTGATTATTAAAATTTGTTATATGTTATTTTACAAATTCGTAGTTGATTCAGTTCTTATAGATAAGAGAGCGCATGTATGATCCAAAATCGTTAATACATATAGTTACATCTATAGAGTTAAATACTTATAAAAGGAATTTCGCTGGATTAAACCAGCTGGGAGCTCAAACAAGCCACATCATTGCTTAAAACTTCACAAAAGGTGCCGAATCAGATAAAAGCATCATTATCCTTCTATCTACAACTCTTACTTACTTAGTCGCTCCCCTTCTACCGTGAGGTGTAGAGGTTTGGAAGAGAGAGTGCCAGACTATCCTATCGGCTGTCTTCCTCCTGGCCTGGTTCCCTTCTAGTCCTCGGTTCTTCAAAGATTGTCTAATGTTGTCCTCCCAGCGGACTCTGGAGGTCTGGATCCCTGGCTCTTTGTGTCCCATGCTTGTCGTGGTAGGCGATCTTCTCTCTTCTGCAGACATGGCCAAACCATCTTAGTTGGGACTGTTCTACTTGGGTCTGCAGGGGGTGGGATTTTAGGCCTTGACGCATCGTCTGGTTGCGGACCATGTCTCTTCTTGTTCTACCTACAACTCTGCCAAGAGTAATCTTGTGCGAAGGTAGACACCTTTGAAGACCCATTTTAGATACTCTTGTGTTGGGCCACTGGCGGACCACTGCTGCAGAGCAAAGGGGAGGCAAATCCCGTAACAGAAAGAACAATCAAACTAAAGATAGGGCAATAAAAAAAAGAGATCAATGCAACAATAAAAACTAACTTCAACTAAAAATAACATAGACAACAGCATGAGTCAGAAATAGTAAATGTTTACTACCTAATTACCCACAAATCATGTGATAATATGCAGACTAAAAGGCTGCCATTGCATACTTGAATGCCATCTGTTCAACATTAGACAGACATTTTTCATGTCAGTTTTTTTTTTTTTTTTTCTTTTTCTTACCAGCGGCACTCGAGCTTTCCAGCCCTTTTGGCCCAATGAAATGTCATTGCGAGGCTGGGGAGACAGTGGACTTTCCTTCCAACCCGGTCAGGAGCTTCGCTCTTTCCCGTCCACAGAGGGTTTATCTGCACGAGCCGTTCAGGTTATTCAGTCAAATTCCCGGTCGATGACACTCCTACAAAGCCGGCGCCCGGGCTTGAACCTTGAAAACCTGGTCGCTAACGCAACGTCTTAACCATTACACCAGCGCGGCTCCCTACATGTCAGTAAGACATCCAAACAGTAGAATATGTCCGCAAAGACTGTCGGCTCCACGTGGTTGGGGGGGGGGGGGGGGGGGTAACTGACAGTATGTCCTACGTCAATCTCTTGGAGGGAAAAACTATATGGCGATGATAGAATCCTGAGACAGACCGCCACCGTTATGAGAGAAATATATGTTGCTATATGAGAGCGACGAAAGAAAAATTCATACCTATACTTTACACATTCACAAGGTACCATCTCTTTATTTATCTCCATACCTATTCACTGTCTCATTGCCATCTATATTACTCACCTCCATATTCTTGTCCAGTCTCACAATGAAAAATTGTCTTTCTTTATCTTCTTCAGTGTCGATGAAATGAGGATCTCCTGAGCTCGCAGGTGTCTCCGATGTGAATCGAATAGTAGATGTGTTTACGGTGAGCACGTTCAGGTGAAGGGTGATGTTGTCTGTGGCTACGTCACACCGCACCAGGATTTTAACACTGCCCTGTGGAAGACAATTTGTGGACATTCACAAAATTAATCACGTGTTACAGTTGTCTGCGGTTCAGGTGACATAATAGTCCTTGTATCAAGTATTTAATCATTTTGTCGTTGCCTTTCTTCATAATTACTATCTCATACGTCTTCCAGTAACGATTAACATAATCATCATACACCACCACATAACTAATTGTGATTGCAAAATTGTGGATACAATATGAATTGTGGTCAACTTTGAATACTTTGTAGGCTTTATGCTTCTATCATTTTGTCACGTTTGTTTGCAGCCCCGATCTTGTTGGAAAGCACCTGGAAGAAAGAATTGAGGCCTTTGAGATGTGGATATTTAGAGAAGTTTGGCGCTTCTCATGGAAGGAGAAGAAAATATAACAAGGTCCTAGAAAACACAAGAATGAAATGAGACTTAATAAAGGAGATCAAAATATTTTGGTCATATAACAAGACATGGCCCCTTGCTAAAGACCATAATGGAAGAAAAATTTGAAGGCAAGCATGCAAGAGAAAGGTGACAAGAAAACATCAAGAGATGGACACGAAAGAGTCTATGAGAATGTTGTACCTTCAAGACAAGAGGCAGAAGACGTTAGAGATCAATTGCAGCCGATCTTCGTTGTGTACACAGCAGCAGCTGATGATAATCTTGTGACTTTCCTCACCCGTGTTAACCTCATTATATTATATCTCGCCCACATAGTGTCTAGTAGCCCCCGGGGGTCGCTGATGAGACAAAGGAAGAATAAGACGACTTCTCCTTCATTCATGTTGTAAGAGGACACTAATACAAGGTTGTCAATGGGGCTATCAATGTCATCATGTCAACCAGATTGCTACAGAAACTGCTGCTACATGAGCACATAGGGATCAGTTACTATAATGTCTCCATGCTCTGCAGGGAGAAAAGGTGATATGATAGTGATAATGATGTATGGGCTGGTGTTCTCATCATATAAAACATATTGCTACAGATATCACCACTGAAAGAGCACATGAGTGTTTTAGCGCAGGCTTCCTACATGGGGACCAGCCGCATTGATGAATCCGTGCTCCTGACGAGAGCACGTATGTCAAATTAGGGTCAACAACTCCATTAAAAAAAGTTATTACAGAAACTGCAACCACAGCTCACAGAACCATCACCCCCAAGTCCTGAAATATCCTCACAAGAGAAGCTTTTGGCATATCTTCCTGAAAGCCAGAGTTAGAAGTTAGGCTGCACATCAAGGTTATTGCGACGAAGGCTATATCGAAGAACAAAGCGTTCAGGGTGACCCCAAAGGCCCGTTACTCCAATGTGAACTGGTAAACACAAACCAACTTGCTCTCTTGCGATGTAACATTAATCATATTATAATACAAAAGAACAATACAAACAAAGCAACAACAATGAAACAACAACGACATGTCTAATAATCCAAAGGATCATTTTTCCCCCACCATTTTCACAAGAGGAAATTCAACGGCTGTCACCTTCGAATATTTTTCTCATAGGGGAACGTGACTTTGAGACCACCAAATGGAACGTGGCTTTGAGACCACCCAATGGAACGTGACTTTGAGACCACCCAATGGAACGTGACTTTGAGTCCACCAAATGGAATGTGAGGCAAATATATGAAACTGGAACAGTATCACAGGGAAGAGGAAGCCAACGTGACCATTTCTACAGGTAAATTAAATGAGTGATAGTGATAAGGTGAAAGACTTACTCTGAAAGTAAACTTTGGTAGTGATGAGGTGAAAGACTTTCTCTGAAAGTAAACTTTGGTAGTGATGAGGTGAAAGATTTACCCTGAAAGTAAATTATAATAGTGATTAGAACTTACTCTGAAAGTAAACTATTGCAGTGATAAGGTGCAAGACTTATTCTGAATGTAGATTATGGTATTGATGAGTGTCACGACTTAAGCTAAAAGTAAATTATAGTAGTGATGAGTTGAAAGCCTTACTCTAAAAGTAAACTATGATAGTGATGAGGTGAAAGACTTACTCTGAAAGTAAATTGTCGTAGTGACGAGGTGAAAGACTTACTCTGAAAGTAAACTATGGTAGTGATAAGGTGCAAGACTTACTCTGAAAGTAAAGTATAACAGTGATGAGATGCAAGAATTACTCTGAAAGTAAATTATGATAGTGATAACACTCAAGACTTACCCTGAACGTAAACATTGTAGTGATAAGGTGCAAGACTTACTCTGAATGTAAATTGTAGTATTTATGAGTGTCAAGACTAACTCTGAAAATAAGTTATGGTATTGATGAATGTCAAGACTTACTCTGAATGTAAATTATGGTATTGATGAGTGTCCAGACTTACGTTGAAAGTAAATTGTCGTATTGATGAGGTGCAAGACTTACCGTGAAAGTAAACTGTGATAGTGATGCAGGTCAAGACTTACCCTGAAAGTAAACTTCTGCGGGTCAGGATCATGCATGTAGGGCTGGAGCTCCACGTCATAGTGGAGAGGATACACAGACTTCGGCAGGCGGACGTCCGTGACTTTGGGCGATTCTGTTGATGCTGGAGTTGATGACGGTGTTGTAGTTACTGTCGCCGCTGCTGATGGAGCTGCGGTTGTCACTGGTGGACGTATAGTAGTTGGTGCAGGACACTTCTCGCCTGTTGATGCAAGGATGTGTTATGGCATATGAATATACTTAGACATTTAACGAATGATAACAGCAGCAAGAAATATACATTATAGGATGTTATTAATTGATGTATAATTTATTTTATTTTTTAATTTTATTTATATGAACTGAGATTGCGTGTGCTATTGTAATATTTTTATATGCAAATTATTGTATCTCTCGAATAAAGTGCTAACAGGCGTAGGTGATCATAACTTTCAACAACGTTTGGTCGCTTTTAAATTCTATTCTGTTACAAAATCTCTACTGCCCCTAATTAGGTTGTAGATTGTTTCTTTTCCCTTTGTCATTCCTTTTTCAATTTTCCCCATCAGTTTTGACAGATGTTGTTGTGTCCTAACTTTTATCTTCTCGGTATTTAATATATCCTAACTTTTAACTTCTCGGTATTCAATAAATCCTAACTTTTATCTTCTCGGTATTCAATAAATCCTAACTTTTATCTTCTCGGTATTCAATAAATCCTAACTTTTATCTTCTCGGTATTCAATAAATCCTAACTGTTATCTTCTCGGTATTCAATATATCCTAACTTTTATCTTCTCGGTATTCAATATATCCTAACTTTTATCTTCTCAGTATTTAATAAATCCTGGGAGCCGCGCTAGCGTAGTGGTTACCACACCGCTCTGGCGACCGGGTGATCCAGGATCAAACCCGGGTGACGGCATTTGAGGATTTTTCGTCGACCGGGATTTGGACTGGATTAACTCGAGACCTGGCGAGGACATTTGAAGGAATGTCGTCGACCAGGGACTGGCGGTTCCTGAGCCGACCCAGCTGTAATGGGTACCTCCGAAATCGGCGAGTATCTGCCTGAATGGCGAGGGACACCTGTCTCTGTACAAGAAAAAAGGGATACTCACGTAAAATCAATGTCATGCTAGACATTAATAATAATCTGAGATTTCGCCTCGAGTATTAGCGGGCGTACCAAAAAAAAAAAAAATCCTAACTTTTATCTTCTCGGTATTCAATAAATCCTAACTTTTATCTTCTCGGTATTCAATAAATCCTAACTTTTATCTTCTCGGTATTCAATACATCCTAACTTTATCTTCTCAGTATTTAATAAATCCTAACTTTTATCTTCTCGGTATTCAATAAATCCTAACTTTTATCTTCTCGGTTTTCAATAAATCCTAACTTTTATCTTCTCGGTATTCAATATATCCTAACTTTTATCTTCTCAGTATTTAATATATTCTAACAAAGGGGGATCTTTCCTTTCTAATTATTTTACAGTTTTTTTTCCTTGCTTGCTGAGTTCTTCCAAGATATCATCAGCATTTGTTCCATCTGAACGAGCTTACTGGTGTTTAGGAATGGTAATGCATATAAAAATGTAGCTCATAAAAATCTGATTATGGAGAACAGGTGAGTGTTTAACAATCTGCGATTAGGTGACCCAAATGGAATTCTCAATGTGTCTCCAAATCAGCCCTCAACCCATAAGCCGGATTATCACAACACACCAGTGCGTCGAGCTCTCGCAAAAGACGACTGCGTGTGTCCCGGACGTGCTAGAGAAGTGTGCACCGGACTTGTTAAATAAGTTTCTCGTGTACTTGCTAGAGAGGTGTGTCGCGGATTTGTTAAAGAAGTGTGTCGCGGACTGTTAAAGGAGTGTATCCCGGACTTGTTAAAGAAGTGTGTCCCAGACTTGTTAAAGAAGTGTGTCCCGGACTTGTTAGAGAAGTGGGTCACGGACATGCTAGAAAAGTGTGTCGCGGGTGGGATGTCAGCCGTTAACCGAAACCGAATACAATTCATTTCTGACAGTATGAATATTTAGTATATTCCTTCATATTAATTTTTAACAATATTTTATCAGGCCCTGAACTCTGGGAGAGCGTGAGAGGCGCCTTTCTATGGTGCGAGCTTCCTAAAATGTTGAGAACCATTGTAATCGATGGCGTATTTATTATGTAGAGCAGGCGGTCTGCTTGTATTGAATAAAATGTTAACGCATGTTAACATCAGAACCGTCAACTCAAGTGTCAAGTCAGTTCTATTGAATGGCTCTGAAACAAGGACAACAACAACCAAAAAGCTATAGACTCTACATAAATGAGTGCTTGTGTAGAATACAAAGATTGAAGTGGTGGGACAAGGTCACTAATGTGAAAATGATGACAAGAACCAGACAATGTCAGTGGAACAAGGAATGAGAAGACGACGCTAGCGATGGATAGAACACACATTGATAAAACCTGTTGATAGCACTACAAGGCAGTACTCAATCTAAATACGTGAGGTAGAAAGAGACCAGAGGGAAAAGAGAACTGGTGACAGACATGAACGGGATGAAGAAGACTTGAGCTGATAGCACGTGACAGGAAGACTCTGGCATTAGTTTGTTGAAGACCTGTGCCCCTTGGGGAGATGATGATGATGATGATGATGATGATGATGATGATGATGATACTGTTAGAATAGATCATCTTGTTGTTCTAGAACGTTCTGGTGTACGTGGTACAAATGGTCTAACTCTGAAAGTAAATGGTTAATATCAAGGAACAAATATGAATCAATGATGGCGTCAGTTAACAGATTTTGGGCTGACTCGTTGCCAAATATTTCCATTTTTTTCTAACAAAGTCTTTATTATTTTTTTTTTCAACGGCTGGGCTTGTTGTTGTTACCTTATCGAAGTTGTTCGTCTATCTCCTAAACAAATAAATAAATAAATAAAGGTCCAAGCTTCAAGTCCACGGTAAGCCTGTTGTTTTTCTGTTGTCTAATTTTCTACTTCGTAAAATATACTTTATTTCTCACCAGTTCCTGAAACATAGCTTCGTATATTATTTATTTATTTATTTAACGCCTATCTTATATACATTTTGTCCTTCTTCATATTATTTTTCAGCTTTTTCTTCGTCTTCTTCTCTCACTCTCGTGTATTATCTCATTGAGAACGAGTTCTCTCAAAACCATTTCTCAGGTAAACATTTATGTACAACTTTCTCGCAACAGTTCACACTAAACACGTCATGGGGAACACTATATCTTTTTTTGTCCATCACCTTTGACTTTCTGTATATCTTGTAGGTTTTATTTTATTGCTCATTTGACGTTCTATCTCGCTGGTGTTATGTTGTGCCTCTTGTGACTTTTTATTTCTCGTGGGTATTGTTTCTCAATCCGTTTAATTTCTGTGTATCTCGTGGGCATTGTTTCTTAATCTGTTTACTTTATGTATATCTCGTGGGTATTGTTTCTTAATCCGTTTAATTTCTGTATATCTCGTGGGCATTGTTTCTTAATCTGTCGACTTTATGTGTATCTCGTGGGCATTGTTTCTTAATCTGTCGACTTTATGTATATCTCTTGAGCATTGTTTTTTAATCTGACGACTTTATGTATATCGCCAAGAGCTTTATCTTGTGAATTTTGTCACTTTTTGTTTATCTCCATGGGAATTATCTTTTGGGCATTAGGTTTTGTTCCATTGACTTTCTATGTAATCTCCATGGGAGATGTGTGTTGTTCCTTGACGATCTGTATATTTTCCATTGGAATTATATTTTGTTCCTTTGGCCTTACGTATATCTCCATTGGCATTAGCTTTTGTTCCATTGACTTTCTATGTAATCTCCATGGGAAATGTGTGTTGTTCCTTGACTATCTGTATATTTTCCATAGGAATTATATCTTGTTCCTTTAACCCTAAGTATATCTCCATTGGCATTAGCTTTTGTTCCATTGACTTTCTATGTAATCTCCATGGGAGATGTGTGTTGTTCCTTGACTATCTGTATATTTTCCATTGGAATTATATTTTGTATTTTGTTCATTTGACCTCAGGTATATCTCCATTGACATTAGCTTTTGTTCCTATGACTTTCTATGTATCTCCATTAACATTATTGTTTCTTCCTTTGACTTTCTGTCTAATGTCCATTGTGAAAAGTTTTTGTTCCTTCGACTTTCTGTAAAATATCCCCGATGGTTTTCTTTTGCATCTTTGACTTTGAGTATATCTTCAGTATGTATCAACGTTTGTAAATTTTACATTTTGTATATCTCCATAGACATTGTCATTTCATCTTTGACTTTGTATATCATTTCCGTTGTCGTAATATTTTGTTTCTTCGACTTTCTTAAAATCTCTGTCGTAAATTTATTTTGAGAGAAAGAGTCTTAGAAACAGTAGTCCGGTTTAGAGTGTAGAATGATGGTGAAAAAAAACTCAGTGATAGAAATGTAGAGATTAAATAGTTGCTCCACAGAGTGCTGGAGGAGAGTAAAGACAGACTTATTTACGACAAATCGTTTCTCTCAATCTTCTCTTCCACTCTCCTGGTCAAACAATTACTTGCCAGTTTTCCAGACACACATCTGCGCTCACACCGATTTGGTGCTTCAAACACACAGACGACGTGGATACAACTATCTTAAACAAATAGGGGAAATTTTATGGGCTTTGGGTAGTCCAACACAATAACGATTAAGTTTATGTTGTTTATTAAAGTTAAAAAGACAATCACTAAAATAATCAATTGTTTACAGCAAGAATTATCAAAATTACAGAAAAATGCAAATAACAAGGTAGGGAGGGGGGTGAAGAAGATTGGTATCGACTAAGCCCGTCCCGCTTATTAGACAAAGATAAACCCAGTCCAAAGATAGATAGTTATCAGGAACGTAGGTAAGTTAACCTAACAGTGAAGTTAATTACTCAGAAAGAGGTGTTTCAAAATTAGGTATAGGTGGTAGAAAGAATCCTGTCCTTCCCAATTGTTCTTCCCTTTACTAAGCAAATGAAAAGGAGGGGGGTTTTTAAACAGAGTTAACAAATTATCAACTATCCCGCTTAAAGGAACAATGTAGGGTATACAGAAAATTATATTACCAGGTAAGCAAGTTAACAAAATGGTTACAAAAAAAAGATTAAATTTCCTGTCATTCATGCACACGCGTGAGGATCCACACTCATATATTCACACACTTACCGATTACAGCATCAGACAATCCAATAAAATTATATAAACAGCAATTACACTTTTGACATGTGAACTGTCTAGTACTTCGATGTCCCGCCCCAGATGTAGCGAGGTTGGCTGATCGCAACTATTCCCACTATATCGCTGGACTTGAAGCCTAAGAGTTATTGTGTTTTTTTATATAAAAAGGAGTCTATGGGATGGCACTGACACAGTTCGACACCAGGGTGAAAATGAAGTGGTCTCTTTAATCTTCCGCTATGGTAAAATTCCTTCAATGCGTGATGATAGTAATTGACCGGAAAGTTTATTAATCCAGTGAGGAAAAAACTTAAGCCGTCACCGTTCAGGAAAATATGTACTCTTCTCACAGTAAGGCAGTAAATCAGGTATCGCTACTGGCACTGTTCAACTTCCAGGTTATCTTACAGATTTGTAATTTTAATATGATGATTGTTTTTGAAATAGTCTTGGGTAGGCTTTCTTTCATATAATTATGATAGCTAGGTCGCATTGAACCGCCACAAGATTAAATTTAAAAAATGTTTCATCAATATGTCTGGAAAGTTTTTAAGATGATTTCTTTATTGCTTTCTTAATGCTGGGATCGCACAGGTTACGATCACTCTGTATCAAGAAAAAAGACATGTAATATACCGAAAAACAAATAACCTTCTAAAGCGCGATAAATTTTCCGTTAAGACTATTTTATTTACGCTCGCGTATTTAATTATGTATTTAACAAAACACTGCGCGAGTTCTAATGGTTAAAACACACACTTATAAATATATGACTTAACTAAATTTATTAATTATAAATTCCTTCGCGACTTTAAAAGTTAATTTAAGCATTTAACATCTATTATCTTTTGGAAATAATATAGCAAGGATATCATTACATTTACAACTGGAACTATTGAGACGGTTTAATTTAATAGATTTAAATTAACACAAAATCCAGTGAAATAGAATGAATGAACTAGACCACTGATCACTTTACACAATATATATATTACCGCTTTGCACAGAATAGAATTCACTGCAAATATGTATAAAAATCCATGGGATAATCTAGCAAGATTTCAAATATAGCTAGTGCTTCTGTTAAGTTCTGGCCAGCGAGTGATAAAGTGTATTTCTACGTGGTCTGTATATATCTAGAATGAAATGAAAGATGAGTGGGACATGAGAAACTTGACAGCTTTTTAGATCTCAGAAGACTTTTGGGGATCTGACCGCCAGACTAAAAGGAGAAGCCGCCCCTGGCCTCTCGTATCTTCGCTCGCTGCTTGCGTCGGCTTTCCCCGTTCGCTCCCACTGCGATCGGTTCCGTGTTTAACACCGAGATGCGAAACCGTTTCAGGGACCACTACTGTCTTTGATCGTGGCGCTAGCTTTCCTGAGATCCCCCAGTCCGTGTCTTTGATCGTGGTCGCTGCTATCTGTTTGATTCTGGTGCCGCCCCCTCTGAGCCAAGTTAATGAAATTACTGCATATGATTGCTCAAGAGATAACCATGGGCGTGATTTAATCTCTCCTTAAATCAATGTGATGACCAGAATGAACGGTAGATAAACTGTCCACATATCAATCAGCCAGCGTGTTGCCAATCTGCGTGGAAAGGTTGCATAGCTAATGAGTCCAGGTGAAAAGAAAAATCCCGTTTGACGAAAGGTTACAATATTTCGGGGGCACTGATGTTATCCAAGGGGTCGTTACGAAGAGTCGTATCATCTCATCCAACACTTCAGGGGTACCGATGTTATGAGAGGGTTCTCACCATCATCCTAACAAATTCATGACGGATGAGTTCGTCTGTCACAATCGTCCCCTCTTTCGAGACATGAAAACCTCTTTTCATGTTTGATTTACGACGATGAAGCTGCCCTGAACGGTAGCTTTAGGATGATTGGTATCTTCAACTTCCTCTTCTTCCTCCGTAGTCCAGTTTCTACTCAGGAAATCAGCCCCGACATTCTGTCTTCCCGGAATGTATTCCACTTTGAAAGAATAAACGCTTAAAAGAAGAGCCCAGTGCATGATCCTTGCGTTAAATTCTTTATTGGCACCAAGAAATGCTAACGGAGCGTGGTCTGTTTGCACTGTGAAAGATGTACCATAGAGAAACTCATGATGGCGTCTGATACCGTCAATCAGAGCGAGGCATTCTCTTTCGACTACGCTGTAGTTCCGTTCAGCTTTATTTAATTTCCGACTGCCATAGGCAACTGGAAATAGCATGTTCAGGTCACTGTCCTCGGCTTGAAGCAGTGTTGACCCGATGCCCTGACCTGACGCGTCGACCCGTAATACAAAAGGTTTCTTGAGGTCAGGCAACCTCAAAATGGGGTATGCAGACAACTGTCCTTTCAAAGTGCTGTATGCGTGTTCGCACTTTTGATCCCACATGACCTTATCCGGACACCCTTTCTTAGTGAGGTCAGTCAGAGGTGCTGTCAGTCCGTTGAAGTTCTGGATGTACTTCTGATAATATGCACATAGTGATATGAAGGAACGTACGTCTTTCTTCGTTCGGGGTCTTTTTGCTGCCACTATTTTCTCCACGTTCTTCTTAATAGGCCAACTGCATCCGTGAGAAATAGTATGCCCCAGGAAGTCTAACTGTTCAAACCCGATGAGACATTTGCTAGGTCTGGCTGTGAGACCAGTTCCTGTAGTCTCCTGAGGAGCATAGCAACCGCAGCAATATGTTCTTCGTAGGTTTCCGATGCAATTAATATGTCATCCATGAAATTATGGATATGGGGACTTTGCAAAGGTTCTAGAAGCTTCCTCATCATCCTGGTGAACACTCCTGGTGCGTTATGCAAACCGAATGGCATCACATTAAATGTGTAATGTCCTTCACTAGTGCTGAAAGCTAACAAAGGTTTAATTTCCTCCTTGACTGGTATTTGATAATAACCTTTACTGAGGTCAATCTTGGAGAAAATCTTTGCCTTGCTAAGCTTGGTGAACAACTCAGAAACAGTTTGGAGAGGTTCGGGCTGGAATTCCGTAACAGCGTTTAGCAGCCGGTAATCTATACACAGCCGAACTTCCTTATTGGGCTTCTGCAACAGCACTACACTGGAACTGTAAGGAGATGTAGACTCACTGATAATTCCTGCCTGACGCAGCTTGTCTATTTCTCCGCGAAGTGCATCAGCTTTAGCGTACGGGATGGGGTAAACTCTGGTTCGAACAGGGGTCTCGTTTGTTAATTTCATATCAAATTCGATGAGATTTGTTCGACCAGGTACATCCGTTAAGACTGCACTGTACTGTTTTAGTAGAGCCCTGGTTTCTGTTTGTTGTTCTGGTGAGAGATTGTCGCCGAACTTGACATCTTTAAAGGATTCTGTGGGTTGCAATGGATACTCCATGCAACCATCATCATCTTCCTCGTCTTCCGTTGCTATGGCGACAGCCAGGAGATGCTCGGAGGATGGCACCGGTCTTTCCAAATATTTCTTAAGCAGATTTATGTGGAAGACCTTCTCCTTTCCTTTGATGGAGATCTTGTAATTGGTACGTGAGATCTTTTTAAGGACGGTAAACGGCCCTTGCCATCCGATGCGAAGTTTATTGCTTCCGGTTGGAAGTAGCAACAAAACTTTCTCCCCTGGTTGTAGTTCTCTCTCTTTTGCAGCTTTGTTGTATCTTTTAGCATGTTTAGCGCGGGCTTTCTTAAGGTTGGTGGTAGCTAGATCCCATCCTAGCTTTAGCCTTTCCTTGAGCTCAGATACATACTTGCTTGCAGAGACGACTGTCTCGTCAGCCTTTTGGTCTGTCAGGGACCGAAGTAAGGCTTCTAGTGGCCCCTTAATAGGTCTGCCAAATAAAAGTGTAGCTGGCGCGAATCCCGTAGACGCTTGGGGAACCTCTCGGTAGGCGAATAAGGCAGCCGATATATATAGGTCCCAGTCTTCCGGTTTCTCCTGACCCAGCTTACGTAACATGGTGGTGAGGGTGCCGTTAAAACGTTCCACGAGCCCATTTCCGGCCGGATGGTAGGGACTTGTGTGGATATGTTTGGCCCTCAAGATCTTAAAGATCTCCTCCATTAACAGGCTACGGAATTGGGATCCATTGTCCGTCAAAACTTGTTGAGGGAATCCCAACCGTGTAAAGATTTGCACGAGGGCTTCTGCGACATGCTTGGAATTTATGCATGGTAGCGGTACAGCTTCGGCCCACATTGTGCAAGTGTCGACTAAGGTCAGGATGAACCTGTTCCTTCTTTTGGTCCTTTCCAGGGGTCCAATGATGTCGACAGCAACCCGTTCAAATGGAGTACCCACTATTGGCATTTGCCCCATAGGTACTGGGGGTGTCAAGTGCTTTGGTGCTACCCGTTGGCACTGGGCGCAGGATTTCACATACCTGATAATGTCAGAGTTCATTCCTGGCCACCAATAGTGGTTTTTTATTCGCTGAATAGTGGCGTTTTGTCCCATATGTCCGCTAAAGGGAAGAGAGTGCCCCATTTCTAAGATCTGGCTTCTGTACTGCGTCGGTACTAGGAGCTGGTTATTCCCCGTGTCCGGGTTGCCCGTTCTACGATACAATACGCCGTCCTTAGAAAAGATGTCTCCGTTGTGTCTGGGGTCCTTAGCCATGGGCAGTTTTCTAAAGCAGGGCTCCAGAGTAGGGTCCTTTTGTTGCGCCTCCTTCAGTTCATTCGGCAACAAATTTGGCGCAGGCTCCTTCTCCTTCTTGGCTTGCCCTCTTGTGGTTACCGCTGCCACAATCGGCTCCTTTGGTCTCCCAATAAACACATATCTACATCCCAGGATAACTGGGTAGATAGGATCATCCATAATGGCCGCTTTAATAACCCCTCTGACAAAGTCAGAGTGTATTTCTACCAGTGCGATAGGAAGCGTCCTGGGTGCATCACTCCTGAAAACTCCACTAAGTTTGACGGTTTCCTCTGTCTCCTGACCGGGTTTGACTAGGTGCCTAGCGACAATACAACTAAAGCTTAGTCCAGTGTCAAAGAGACAAGTAGTTGAGGTACCATTCAAAATTACAGTTCCTCGAGTTGAGGGTCGGTCCCCCTCAGGTTGAGAATCACTGACATTGACTCTACCTTTCGAGGCTGTATGCAAACATCCGACGCGGTTTGGACCGGTTTGTTTGCCCTGATCAGACGTTCCTGGTGTAGGGGTCTTCCCTTTTCCTTGACCTTGGTGGCCGCGCTGCCACGTAGGCTTGGTGGGTTGATCAGAAATGTTGTGGTGGGGGTATCGGGTTTTGTAGAATTTCGATTTTTCCTGGGGAGGTCTCTGGGTATTATTTTCTCGTTGGTTATAATTCTGAGAGGAATTAGAGGAATAGGATGACTGCTCTAGATTTTGTTTACGAGATGGCTCATCTGTGGGTTTACGTTTAGTGCTAGGAAGTTCGGCCATTGCATTGGTATAGCGTTCTGCCTTATTGAGTATGTCCTCAAGCCTGATTGCGCCCTGTTCGGCCAAAAATCTACGGGTTTCGTTTGATAAAGTTGACTTTATCTGTTCCACAAGAACAAGTTCAAGTAGTCCCTCATATGTAAGAGGAAGGTCAGATAATTCAATGCACTTTGTCAAATAGGCCGTGAGACGTGAAGAGAACTGCGGGAATGTTTCCGTGCTCTCTTTCCGGCTGTTTCTGAACATTTGTAGAAATTTTCGGGCGGTCATCTCAAACCGCTCTAGCAAGGCCTTTTTCAGCATGTCGTTATCATGTTGGTTGGTTCCCAGCTTTGTATATACGTCATAAGCAGTGCTTTTTAATGACGTTGACAGTTTAAGTGCCCAGCGGGAACTCTCTAACCCATACAGATTTGCGAGCCTCTCGAATTTTTCTAGGTAGCTGTCAATTTTGTCATTGGGGCTAGGAAAAGACTCTAAAGCAAAAGACATCGCAGTTAATTGGGCAGACTGAGTACTGGGGAGATCCATTGACTGAGACTGGGGTGAAGACGGCTCTCCGTTATTCGAAGTAGAGGCGTTCCGACTCTCTAAAGCCTTAAGCGCCAGTTCATGCTGTCTTTCCCTCTCTCTCTCTCCTCACGTTGTCTCTCCTTCTCTCTTTCCCTGCAAGTTTCCATCTCTGCCTCAATTTTCTTCTGCTCCAATAGACGATCGTCCGCTTCTTTCTTCCTAGCTTCTGCCCTCTCTTCCTCCGCGTCATATCTTTCAAGTTCTTTGTTGACAAACAGATTCGCGGCTTCTCCTTCTAACCCTGAGTCCTTCGCCTCCTGTCTCAAAATGGATCTTATCCTAATTCTCTCTGCCATACCAAAGAACTGGATGCTTCTAAGACTAGAGAATAGTAAGATGGAACAAGAAGGGGAAAAAACTCAAACTCGCTACGAGAAAAAAAAAACACAAAGTATAAATTTACTTGTGTTACCTCCTATTTGCAATGTGCAAACTTATCGCTGCTATTATTGTCACTTAAGACTCTTAACGCAAGCGACTATGCCACTAAAATGGTAAGTTACACTAGAAAAGAATCTACTCTTACTAACAGTAGAGAAAAATTTATATTAAAACAATTTAAAAGGAAAAAAAAAATTTCCCTAAAATTTTAATTCTCCGTCATAAAACTCGCCCCTGAAGTCAATTATTGAGATGAGACGTTGTTAACTTAATTTTTAAAAAAAACAGAACAATCCGTCTTTAGCTAAGCTCAACTCTTTTTAACTTCAAAAACCTTTAGTGACTGTAAAACCAATCACGCATTCCCAGCAAATCTTATAAAGAAAAAATTTTAATTTACTCCGCCAGAGGATAATTTAGCTAACCAAATTTATGATTATCCGTACTTTCTACTGCTGTGGAAAGAAAACAACCTGTAAATATGCTGTGTGGACGACCCAAATACTAAAAGGCGTTGTCTAGGGGTGTAATTAATTATTTATTTATTTCCCTAAATCACAAAGACAGATCACTCACACTCTATCTAGTTAGACCGAGACTTAGATCAGACTAAAAATATCTTTATCCCGGCGAGCCAGCCAAATATTGTCGTAAATTTATTTTGAGAGAAAGAGTCTTAGAAATAGTAGTCCGGTTTAGAGTGTAGAATGATGGTGAAAAAAACTCAGTGATAGAAATGTAGAGATTAAATAGTTGCTCCACAGAGTGCTGGAGGAGAGTAAAGACAGACTTATTTACGACAAATCGTTTCTCTCAATCTTCTCTTTCACTCTCCTGGTCAAACAATTATTTGCCAGTTTTCCAGACACACATCTGCGCTCACACCGATTTGGTGCTTCAAACACACAGACGACGTGGATACAACTATCTTAAACAAATAGGGGAAATTTTATGGGCTTTGGGTAGTCCAACACAATAACGATTAAGTTTATGTTGTTTATTAAAGTTAAAAAGACAATCACTAAAATAATCAATTGTTTACAGCAAGAATTATCAAAATTACAGAAAAATGCAAATAACAAGGTAGGGAGGGGGGGGGGGGGGAAGAAGATTGGTGTCGACTAAGCCCGTCCCGCTTATTAGACAAAGATAAACCCAGTCCAAAGATAGATAGTTATCAGGAACGTAGGTAAGTTAACCTAACAGTGAAGTTAATTACTCAGAAAGAGGTGTTTCAAAATTAGGTATAGGTGGTAGAAAGAATCCTGTCCTTCCCAATTGTTCTTCCCTTTACTAAGCAAATGAAAAGGAGGGGGGTTTTTAAACAGAGTTAACAAATTATCAACTATCCCGCTTAAAGGAACAATGTAGGGTATACAGAAAATTATATTACCAGGTAAGCAAGTTAACAAAATGGTTACAAAAAAAGATTAAATTTCCTGTCATTCATGCACACGCGTGAGGATCCACACTCATATATTCACACACTTACCGATTACAGCATCAGACAATCCAATAGAATTATATAAACAGCAATTACACTTTTGACATGTGAACTGTCTAGTACTTCGATGTCCCGCCCCAGATGTAGCGAGGTTGGCTGATCGCAACTATTCCCACTATATCGCTGGACTTGAAGCCTAAGAGTTATTGTGTTTTTTTTTTTATATAAAAAGGAGTCTATGGGATGGCACTGACACAGTTCGACACCAGGGTGAAAATGAAGTGGTCTCTTTAATCTTCCGCTATGGTAAAATTCCTTCAATGCGTGATGATAGTAATTGACCGGAAAGTTTATTAATCCAGTGAGGAAAAAACTTAAGCCGTCACCGTTCAGGAAAATATGTACTCTTCTCACAGTAAGGCAGTAAATCGGGTATCGCTATTGGCACTGTTCAACTTCCAGGTTATCTTACAGATTTGTAATTTTAATATGATGATTGTTCTTGAAATAGTCTTGGGTAGGCTTTCTTTCATATAATTATGATAGCTAGGTCGCATTGAACCGCCACAAGATTAAATTTAAAAAATGTTTCATCAATATGTCTGGAAAGTTTTTAAGATGATTTCTTTATTGCTTTCTTAATGCTGGGATCGCACAGGTTACGATCACTCTGTATGAAAGAAAAAAGACATGTAATATACCGAAAAACAAATAACCTTCTAAAGCGCGATAAATTTCCCGTTAAGACTATTTTATATACGCTCGCGTATTTAATTATGTATTTAATAAAACACTGCGCGAGTTCTAATGGTTAAAACACACACTTATAAATATATGACTTAACTAAATTTATTAATTATAAATTCCTTCGCGACTTTAAAAGTTAATTTAAGCATTTAACATCTATTATCTTTTGGAAATAATATAGCAGGGATATCATTACATTTACAACTGGAACTATTGAGACGGTTTAATTTAATAGATTTAAATTAACACAAAATCCAGTGAAATAGAATGAATGAACTAGACCACTGATCACTTTACACAATATATATATTACCGCTTTGCACAGAATAGAATTCACTGCAAATATGTATAAAAATCCATGGGATAATCTAGCAAGATTTCAAATATAGCTAGTGCTTCTGTTAAGTTCTGGCCAGCGAGTGATAAAGTGTATTTCTACGTGGTCTGTATATATCTAGAATGAAATGAAAGATGAGTGGGACATGAGAAACTTGACAGCTTTTTAGATCTCAGAAGACTTTTGGGGATCTGACCGCCAGACTAAAAGGAGAAGCCGCCCCTGGCCTCTTGTATCTTCGCTCACTGCTTGCGTCGGCTTTCCCCGTTCGCTCCCACTGCGATCGGTTCCGTGTTTAACACCGAGATGCGAAACCGTTTCAGGGACCACTACTGTCTTTGATCGTGGCGCTAGCTTTCCTGAGATCCCCCCAGTCCGTGTCTTTGATCGTGGTCGCTGCTATCTGTTTGATTCTGGTGCCGCCACCTCTGGGCCAAGTTAATGAAATTACTGCATATGATTGCTCAAGAGATGACCATGGGCGTGATTTAATCTCTCCTTAAATCAATGCGATGACCAGAATGAACGGTAGATAAACTGTCCACATATCAATCAGCCAGCGTGTTGCCAATCTGCGTGGAAAGGTTGCATAGCTAATGAGTCCAGGTGAAAAGAAAAATCCCGTTTGACGAAAGGTTACAATATTTCGGGGGCACTGATGTTATCCAAGGGGTCGTTACGAAGAGTCGTATCATCTCATCCAACACTTCAGGGGTACCGATGTTATGAGAGGGTTCTCACCATCATCCTAACAAATTCAGGACGGATGAGTTCGTCTGTCACAATCTCCATGGGCATTATCTATTGTTCCTTTGACTTTGTGTATATCTTCAATTGGCATTTTCTTTTGTTATTTTTACTTTCTGTGTATCTCCATTGGCATTATTATTTCTTCCTCTGACTTTTTGTATATCTACATAGCCGCTATTTTTGCAGTATACATTTCTAGTTTCTTTCCTTCAATTCCATTGCCTAGACACCAACATTTAATTTGATTTATTCACTGGCAGGTTGACACATAAATTTTGCTTTTTGGTTGTGCAGGCAAAAGTAATTCTGTAGAAATAAAAGAAAAAATTCACGACCGAAAACGTTTGTAGAAATAAAAAATAATAATAAAAGAAAAAAAAAAACTTGACGAAATATGGTCGGGGTCGGTGTGGAGAATTATTAATGTTCAAGTTTACAGTAAACCTTCGCATGTTCAAAGACATAAAATATAGAAGAGACATTTTATAAAGTTGGCACGTTTAATTTACAGCATCATTTAGGTCTTAAATTACTTGCTTTCCCAAAGCTATGTCCTTGTGAAAGATAATTTATGATAGCACAGATACTTAAACTATATAAATTCGATGCGGTATTAAAAATTTCGTTTGTTGTATGTGACGGTGCACATTTTCTTTTTGCGTTAATGGCTGTTTGTACTACGCGGTTGTAACATGTATTTATTAGCATTATCATGAGAAAGAGTGTATCAGCACTGATAACAAATTTATGTCTGGTTGTTTAAGAGAAGACACGTCTACTTAGTAAAATAAAAAGTGTCGCCAGCAATTTTTTGCCTTCGTGAAATGTTATAAATTATTTTAAACATAATTTTCATGCCGGCTGTTTTTCAAATACATATGCACATACATCTTCCTCTTTCTTTCTTAGATTATACCATTCACATTTTCTGATCCTGTTTATTTTCGTGCTGTCATGCTGTGTTGTTTTAATATATTTATCATCCACCGATTTGCCCCCCTTTGTCCTAATTATATTAACTATATCTTACAACCATCTTGCTTATTGCTTCAATGTTTACGTCGCTGCAGTTCTTAAACGAGTTGTCTTTCTTCAAAAACGAGCGTTACGTTTAGTTTCCTCAGACCATACTATTGCTATTACTCAGCTATTTACAGTTCAATTTTCCTGCCCTAAACAATGCTTCATGTTTTATGACATTTTGTTTGTTCATAAATCATTCATAATAGGATATCATGTACGGCGTCTGTGGCCTACTGGATATGAACGCAGTTTCATAATCCAGATATACCAGGTTCGAAACCTGCTGCAGGCGGTTTGGTAGCAGATCGCTTTGTGTGGATTTTTAACAATGGTATAAGCGCCGTACTGTTCAGAAAGCAATGACAAACTACTGAATGAAAAAAATTGCCTAGAAAAATCACAAACAGCCAATAAAAGCTGGGGTTGATTGCCACGTCCTGTAAAGGATAAGCAACTAACTAATAGGATATCATAATTCACAAGTAAATGTTTAAAACTTGATGTTTAATTTCTGACCTGACTGAGCCCTCCCAGTTTTATTACCTGCTCTGTAAAACGACATTTCATTTACATTTCATTTACATTTTTTTGTTTCTTTTAGTTGTTGGCATGATTGATTATGAGATCGTTGTTGTTGTTGTTGTTGTACTTACGTTAGATTAATACGATGATAGAGAAATACAAACATGTAATGACAACATTTTTTTTTTTAAATATTAATGAAGAAAAATATCCCGTTCAACCTCTAATGGGTCATAATTAGGATATATATTGTTTTCAATTCCAAATAATATGAACAACTGCCGATATGAGAAAGTGGCATCACATTTGTCAAATCAATGTAAATAGGGACAATCACAATTATGCAAAAAAAACAAAAACAAACAAACAAACAAACAAACTCAAGAAGAAACTCTGAACAAGAATAATAAAGTGGAGGGGTGTAAAGGCCTGGTGGTTCCAGTTATATAACTGACTTTAACAGATATTTAATTGACTTTCATCTGTTAAAAGTCATATGCATTGTAAGAACAGCATCATACCTTCACATTCCCAGCCACTAGATATTAACATTTGTTCGTGTTAAATATTGTTTGACTATATTATGCACTTCCCTAGGTCTATCTATTCTTAAAACCTCTGCTATATTTATAGGTAAGTTGGATGCTTGCAAATAATCTAATATTGGTATTCTCATTTGTTCATACCTCTTACATTTTAACAAGTAATGTTCTATATTATTGTCTTGAAGACATCCTGCACAGTAAGGTTCTTCTATTCTGAAATAGCCTTTTCCCAGCTGTAGTCTGAGAAGTTTCTTATTACTGGGAATTTTCAATTCCATAGATATCTGACATTTTCTTGTTGGAGCCTTGAACATCTTATATGCATGTCTTCCTTTCAGATTCTTATCCCACTCTGCTTTCCATTCATCTGTTATTAAATCTTTAATTAAGCTCTTAATCTCTGATTTACTCATCCCTACATCTATTAGATTTTTATCAGATCTACCTTTCTTGGCTTCTTTATCTGCCTTTTCATTTCCTTCTATGCCAACATGTGAAGGTATCCAAGCAATTAAGACTGAACATCCTCTGGAATATAAGTATGTAGTAGTCAGAAATATCTCCTCTGCTATATCAGGTCTACTACATTCTTGTAAGTTTCTAAGTGCTTTAATTGTTGAAAGAGAGTCAGTTAAAACTGTTAGTTTTTGCGAGGGTTATTAGAGAGTATTTCTAGTGCTTTTAGTATTGCCACCATCTCTGCCGTGAAAATGGATCTATTTTCCGTGATGCTATATTCTTTTGCCGATTTCCATATTGGAATATATATTCCTATCCCCAATTTGCCATCCTCTCCCTTGGATCCATCTGTGTACACAGAAATGCTGTCTTTTGATATTTGTTGTATATATTTATTGGCTGTGTTTTTAATATTTTCTATATTATTTGTTTTCATAAGTATTTCTGCTAGGTGGTAGTCCGTGTCTGGTTTCTTGATCTCCCAGGGTAGAATCACTGGCTTGTATTCACACTGTTATTAATTGATGTAATTAGTGTACCCAGATGGACAATTTCCTCCATACACTTCCGTCCTGTAGGGTATCTAGTGGTATTCACTGGATTGGCCTGAGTTGTTAGTTGGCATCTGGTAAAAGCTGTACGTGCTGGGTGAGACTTATCTAACATAACTCTGTTCATGTAATTTAGTCTTAACTCCTTTCTCCATAATTCTAAGGGTAGAATTCCTAAAGCCACCTCTATAGCTCCCATTGATGTTGATCTGATTGCACCTGCGATTGTACATAAAGCCTGATGCTGAATTCTGTCTAATTTAATCTTGTTACTGTGTGCAGCAGAGTCATATATTATACTTCCATAATCTATTTTTCCTCTAATAAAAGATTTATAAAAAGTGAGCATTGTCTTAGTGCTTGCACCCCATCCATTACCTTTCAAATATCTTAATAAGTTAGTCAATCCTCTGCAAGACTCCACTAGTTTATCTATGTGTTTATTCCAGTTCAGCTGTTGGTCCAATATCATACCTAGATATCGAGTGGTTTGCACTGTATTAATGATTTGCCCTTGGATATTTATGTCTATAATTTTATTTTTAACAAACCTACCTTTAATGAAGATCATTCCCAATGTTTTATTTGCATTTAGCTGAAAACCCCATTTTGTCATCCATTTACCTACTTTATTTATTTGCTTCTGTAGATCCTTATATAATTTTGGCAGATGTTTCCCAGTTCTCCATATAGCAACATCATCTGCAAACTGTGATAATTTATTTGTTATATCATTAAATTCCTCACCTAAATCATTTACCATTATTGTAAAAATTGAAGGAGGTATTACTGATCCTTGGGATATTCCATTTTGTTGTTCAAACAGTTCTGATCTATCACTGTTTACCTGAACAGTGAAATATCTATCTTGCAGAAAATTCTCTAAATACTTATATATTTTACCGGCTACTCCTATCTTCTTCATTTTAAAGAGAGCACCCTCTCTCCAGCATTCATCATAAGCCCTAGCTATATCTAAAAATACTACCACAGTTTTTTTCTTTCTTTTGAAATCCTGTTTTTACTTCATGTTCCAATTTAATTATCTGATCCATAGTGCATCTGTTCTTCCTAAATCCTGACTGAGTTTGATTATATAAATTATTCTTTTCCAAATAAAACTTTAATCTTTTATTTACTATGGTTTCTAATATTTTACCTAGATGGGAAGTTAAAGAAATTGGCCTGTATGAACTGGCATCATGGGCATCTTTTTCTGGTTTTAGTATTGGAATAATTACTGCTGTTTTCCATGTTTTGGGAATTTTTCCTGTATTCCAAATTTTGTTAAAAAGGGATGTTATAATTTCTATGGTACTTTTTGGTATGTGTTTCAAGATTTCATAGCTCAAGATGTCATGCCCTGCTGATGTATTTGTTTTGTCCTTTATTGTATTTTCAACTTCTTTCATTGTAATATCTGCATTTAAATATGATAAATTTGCAGTATTATAAGGTACTTCTTTACTGAATGTTTTAAGAAGTGTTGCTCTTCTGTTGACTTCAGCTTGTTCTAGATTTTCCTTAGAACTAACCCTATGGTAGTACCTGGCCAGCACCTCTGCTTTCTGCCAGTCAGTCTCTGCCCTTTCAGGTTTTTTTATATTAGGTATTATCATATGTTTAGTTCTGCCTTTAATGGCTTTTAACGTATTCCACACATCTGCAGTAGAGTTAGTTGTAGGGTTCAGTGTTTGGCAGAAATTTCTCCAATGATTTTCTTTTGCCTTAAGTATTATTCTGTTTGATTAATTTCTTATGTTCTTATAAATATTTAAATTATATTCAGATCTATGCTTTCTATATTCTTGTAGAGCTTGTTTTCTTTGTTTTTGAATTTCTGTCCACCATGGTACTGGGTTTTTGTTCCAATGTTCATTTTTGTTTTGTTTCCTTAATGCGGTGTGGAATTATGTGTTCTGCCATATATGCATTTGGTATATGTTTAACAGCTATTAGTAATATTTCTTTTGTGAGATTATCTGCAAATACATCTATATTTTCATTTTCTATATTATTCATTTTTATCTCTTCCATTTCTACCTGAAAACTTGACTATGATCTTAACAAAGATAATAATAAAGATGTTGGTGTTGGTATGGGGAAAAATAATAGTTCAAGTTCAAGGGCATGTCTTCACACCCGGAGTAATAATGCTTGCCCTCGTGAATTTGTTGCCAGTAACTGAGATTTTTTTTTTTTTTATGGATTGCTACGCAACACCAAGCATGTTGTCAAAGCTACTAAAGACAGATGTGCACATAGTTAGCAATCTCTCATGTTAAAAATAAAAAATCTGCAACACAAAAAACTACAAAAACACGTGAAATGCTGTATTGTTGGCTTCCTGAGAACGGGCCAACTGCAGTGATATCCATGCCTGAAATGGAACAATAAAAGACCGAGAAAAAAAAGTAGTGCCGCCTCTGGACAATTCTTAGAAAAATAAGAAGCTATAAAGTAGGTAATGGTTAACAATCTCATGTTTTCCTGATGAGACAAAGAAAAAAGTTAATATCATCTCACGTATGTCGTAAGTGGAAGCTAATGTGAGATACTAATGGAGCGTGCAATCTCGTCACGTGAAACAAACTGATATAGAAAGGTGATCATTACAAGAGCACATAAAGTGGTCAGGTGCAGATGTCCTACAAAGCAGCCCATTGTGATGAATGTCCTCATGTTTATTAAGGAGCGTAAAGAAGAAAGACGAAATCAGTGTTCAGTTATGATACTCACAGATTTCCAGGTTGCCCTCTGTCACCCAGTTAATACATTCCTTGATGGCGTCAACCTGAGGTTTGTCCGCGACGGTCTGTGGCTGACAGTTGCACACCACGTCCCGGTCTCCTCCAGCGAAATGCACAATGATACCCACCCCTACAGCCACCACAGCGGCTAGGAGCACCAGGACAAACCCCACAACCGCGGTCACGTAGCATCCTCCCTGTTTCCTACCCGAACTTGTGGTAAGGTTCGCCTGACTGTCAGATACGTCACTAAGTTCAAATTTGTGTGGAGCCATCGTATCCTTCAAACTAATAGACTTTTAAACTGAGAATGTCTTTCTTGCAGAATTATACACCACAACAGATTTGGAAATCCGTTCAGAAACACTTGTCTATTTGAGACCAGGTTTAATCTGTTTGAAACTGAAGCCCTTCATCTGCCACTTCTCATATTTTACGTATGCAGAGATGGCAGTGTTCTGAGGACAAAATTAAAAGATAGGATTAATTCAACTTTCCATTTTTTTGGGGGGGTTATTGTTTTATCGTTTAAAATAAAAATGATGTAAAGGTATACTTTTAGCATATACTGCCGTAGTGGAATGTTAGAGGTTTCACTTATACTGTCTTGGCTGTATGAGATGGGATGACAAGGTCCTTCACTCGCTGCCTTTACCTTCCCTAACTCTTGTACCTATTTCTACAGCTGGTTAGATCAGAGAATGACGTCATCTGGTTTCAGTCTGTCTAAATGTCTGTTCAAGGTCTGTCAATGTCTTTTTTATCCCTTGTATCCCTTAGTTCTCTTCTCCGTCTATTGTTTTTTTTTTTTTTGTGGTCTCCCTCTATTTCCCTTACTCTGTGTATTCCAGAAAAGAGCCTGCCTGCACCAGCTAAATTGACTTTCTCAATTTCTATCCTAACCAAAGCTAGCGTCTTCTCCTTACATCTTCTCGCACTTGTGTTTGACTAGTTCTTTCCGTCAGTTCCACATTAGTGATCTTGTCACATAATTTCAGTCCTTCTATAACGAGCAAGCAACCATTTATGAAAGTATGTATCTTTCGTGTTGTCACTTCGGTTGTCCTTCATGTTTCAGAGTCATACAATAATTCCAACTTGAAATCTGAGTTGAAGAATTGTACTTTTATGTTGGACTTCACTTTTGTTTGTTTTGTTTTGATTTCCATGTATTTCCCAATGCAATAAAAACCCCAAATTTGCCTGCTGTATTTCCTATTTTGATATCATTATATATTCCTCTTAATTTGTCTATATCGCTGCCTAGATATAAGTATGGTTTCTGGATGTATGTTTCTTTCTGTTAAAGTTTTTTTTTCGCACACTTCAACGTTGCCTCTTCTTCTTCTTTCATCTTTCAACTTTCAACTTTCATCTTTCAACTTCACAAGGCCCATAGGCCTTCATCAAACTTATGCTAAGTCTTCCTGTCGCGTGCAATCAGCTCGAGGTTTTTCAATATCTTCTTCATGTCTGTCTTCAGTTCTCTTTTTCATGTGTTCTTTGAGCTTCCTCTATATTCCTTACCCCGAGGATTCCATAAGAAAGTCTGTCTTGTAATGTTATCAACAGGTTTTCTCAAAGTGTGTCCTGTCCATCTCCAGCTTCTTCTTCTAATCTCTTGTTCCACTGGCACTGATTCTTGTCATCAGAGACCTTGTCATCAGTGATCTTGTCATCAGTGATCTTGTCATCAGAGACCTTGTCATCAGTGATCTTGTCATCAGTGATCTTGTCATCAGTGACCTTGTCATCAGTGATCTTGTCATCTGTGACCTTGTCATAAGTGATCTTGTCATCAGTGACCTTGTCATCAGTGATCTTGTCATCAGTGACCTTGTCATCAGTAATCTTGTCATCAGTGATCTTGTCATCAGTGATCTTGTCATCAGTAATCTTGTCATCAGTGATCTTGTCATTAGTAATCTTGTCATACCAGTTCAATCCTTCTATTTAACACAAGCATACATTTATGACAGTCACTTCAACATTTCACTACCTATACACTTCGAATGAAATACTATGTATAAAACATTACAAATATTTCATGACATTCGTCGCGTGGAAAATCTTTAGCCACATCATCCAAATAATGTTTAAAAATAGACATGTACAAAAACAATTTTTCAAGTTTAGATCTGCTTTAAGGCACACTCAAAAAAACACACACAAAAACAATTAATACATTATGCCAGGGGTCAGGGGTCTGCAACCCAGGAGCGTTTGGGATCTACTTTACTAGCCCTGGGCCATCTAAAAATCTAGCATATATGTGTGTGGGTGTATATATATATGTGTGTGTATAAATATATATATATGTGTGTGTGTGTGTTTGTGTGTAATTTTGGGGGGGGGGGGGGAAGAGAGGAAATGATGAAGCTTACAAAGAAAAGATCCCGTTCCTATCTCATACAGTTCACGAATGTATTTTAGTAGCCAGCTCGAGAGTATTCTTTGGGAATTGGGAGAAAGTACCTTTGATTCCTGGGACAAAGCGATTTTAAATGCTGGCGAGAGAGATCTAGTCCGAAATTTCCCTAGTTTTAAAAGTCTTTCTTTTTTTCCGCCGTCGACTAAAGATCTACCAAATAATCCACTGAGACCAACCGGAAGATTAGTATCGACTGGTTGCCGTCCTGTGTATTATGCGCTGAGAGCAACACTTGGTATTCACAAAAGAATAGTATATAATAACGGGCATTTAAAAACATTTAGATTTTGACAAGAAAATATGTATAGAACGTTTGCTTGTATTCTGGTACATGGAAGTGAATCTATGTCTATGAGGCTAATTACATTCTCATTGACTCTTGAAATCATTCACACACTTCCAGGGATTCTTCCTGTGGTGAAACTTGTTGAGAACCCAGCATTGCACACTAAGCTTGGAGAAGTCACTTGAGAACGAGGCATAATTCTGGCTTTCGCTTGGTTGACTGGATGCAGAAGGATCTCACTATGGACCCAGTGATAGGCAGGGGAAGCTGAGAAGTGTCTTTGAGCAGGACATGACAATTCCTTGGGAGAGCCCAGAACAAGAGCACACTATTTAAGCTCTGCATAGTTGGAGAGCCCCCTTGGTTGGCGGGGAACGCACAGTATGTCACGCATTTCTTACTACTAGCTTGGGACCAGATATGACGATCCTTTAAATGCAAGCCAAGCTGGAGAAATTGGAGCTCATGACTTCAACTCAACACGTTTCTGAATGGCAGAAAAGCCACAGGAAAAGCCTAGATCTACAGTGTAGATAATACCAAGGAGTCTTCAACTTGGTATTGGCTGCAACAAGAGCTAGAAGCTCAGCAACCCTAGATAAACAACAACAACAAATTCTGGAAATTGATTGTGTGGTCTTGTAGGCTTAGCGTAACGCATTATATCTTGATGTTAACTGAATGTCTTACAGATGGAGGTTGAAATTGCTGGACGGATTTGCTTTTTGAAAGTTGTTATTTCTCGTAGACTTTATATGTATACATAATACAATAGTGGGTTTGCGGTATTCTGGATAACAGGAGAATACAACGGTAAGGGTAGTCCTATAGCAAATACTGCTGTAGGGGATCGAAGTGTTAAATCTTTCACTATACTAGGTCCAACTTCCAGAGGTGGAGTGACTAGTACCATTCCTCGCTGTATTTTCCTTCCCTAACACACGAGCAGAGTCAGGTACCCATTTACAATTGGGTAGACTAGAGCATGGCTTTACCGTGTTTTGAACCAGGTAAATTTGCCGCGAGAGGCAAACGCTCGAACCACTTTGGCAATCGGACGCAAAGTTGGAGAACACGGAAGAGACATAGCGTATATAGTCAGCAGTAGTATTGTGAGTAAACGTAAAGTAAAGGAGAAATATACCATACTTGGTCAACAGCAGCACTCTTAAGCGGGCAACACTGGAGAAATATACCGTATATAATCAATGAAGGTACTCTCAGTAAATAGACAGTAAGGTAGTCCAAAGCAGGTACTGCCGTAGGGGAGTGAAGTGTTAGAGACTTCACTATATTAGGTCCAGCATCGAGACGTGAGGTGACCAGTTCCCTTCCACGCTGCCTTTTTCTTTCCTAACTCACGAGCAAAGTCAGGTACCCATTTACAACTGAGTAAACTGAAGCGTATCGACACCGTGAATCGAACCCGACACCTATGTCGCAAGAGAGCAGCGCTCTAACCACTCAGCCAATCGGACGCTCAAACAGAGATTACGTCAGAAATACATCACATAACAGAACCTGGTCATTGTCGTCACGAGGTGAGTTGATATTGCCCCGTGAGCTTACAACAACAACAACAAAACAATGAATAACAGGAATCTACACATTGTCATGTGAGGCAAATGAGCCCATACAGACAAGATGGTGTCATGTGACTGGACCACGGTGGAAACGGAGCTAAATAGGAGAGAAACAGACATTGGAAGGGGGAAAAGGATTGGAAGTTTTAATGGTGCAGAGGCGTAACAGGAGAAACCCACAGAGAGAGAGAGAGAGAGAGAGAGAGAGAGAGAGAGAGAGAGACAAAGAGGGAGAAAAATTGATGATAGTGGCGCAGAGGAGCGTACATTGATGTGCGTCATGGGATACCTAATTTAATTCGTATTCCTTTTAATTCTAATGAGAATAGTATATATATATATATCCGAGAGTGTCTCTCCCCCATAAGCCATGTTGTTTAATATAACGAGCTATAGTCTTGTCACAAAACGGTTTGTGCGCTCTCAAGTCCACTCCGGTAGGATTGCATTACATTCCTGTGCGAGTGGTATTTTATTATTTCTCTCTCCGCTGCCCTTATTTGTCAACACAGAAAACTCATCCGAAGGTCAATGTTTACATAGCTTTCACACTTCAATTCACTTCAATTCGTCGGTAACTCCATGAGAGACTAACTGGGTCACAAAAACGTGACGAGCCCACATTTGATCCCGGGTTAAAGGATAATCACTGTGTTTGCACAAGATGGGAGTAATCCTTTACAATTCTACAGAAGAATAGGCTTGCATATTAGAGGTGCGGATAAACCACGAAATGTCCAGACAAAACTGCCGAATGGCGCCGAGTCATAGTCTGATAACGACGGTTGAATTACGTAGGAAAGGCAAGTCAAATAATCTCCCAATCTGGGAGAACGTGTTGAAGTGTAAGAGACGTAACTTGACCAAGTAATAATCAGATGTTTACAGCCCAATTTGAGAAAAGTAACGTTTGAAATTTTGCACTAGAAGAATCATGCAAAATATTTCATTATAAAGTTGCCATAAATTTAAACGTTCAAATAGGATTGGCTGATACTTTGAGGCGCGAATAACAATTGCTTCGATTGGGCGTTTGTCCCAACAGCCCGGAAAGGCGGGGCATGAAAACTTGCAATATAATCTGACATTTTTGCAAGTCTAGTTCACTGTGAGAATCGCTTGCCAAGACGATAACCAGACCTTGCCAGAGTAAGCCTAGAATCAGAATTCCATTATCAGGACCGGACTTTGAGGATCTTGACAATAGAAAACTTTACTATTTTAACAAGGAAAACCGGTTCCTGAGGAAACTGAAACACAGAGTCAAGTGGGAACTTATTGTTAAAGTAACAACCCCTCAGAACGTGTAAAAGGCCTAGTCAAGTGCCTTTACTTCTCTAGCAAACAGTCTGTGAGCCAAGATTGGCTTGGTGGTACCAGTGAGAGTACTAATCTCTGGAACAAAATGAGGGTAGAAGTGGCCTGACGTCGAGCTAGACTCCATGGTCAGAGGGTCTTAGAGACGTGGGACCAGCTTTGCAGTTACTCCCTGATCTTACAGGAAACGTGCTGCGCCTTTAATCTTGGTCAGAGACGCGAGAACTCCGGCGACCTATCCACACAGAAACCAGTGGGAGCAGAAACTACCATTTGCAGCTAAGTCAAACCTAAAAGCTGCCAAGTGACTTCTTACACAAAACACCATACCATCACACGGTGATGAGTATTTTCGGTTAAAGATTATTCAATTTGTTTAAACTGTTAAAACTTAGTTGATTATTAAATTTGTTATTTGTAAATATACAAATTTAACGTCGATTTAATCATTTTGAATGTAGTGCATGTTTGTCTCAGTCAATTTACTAAATACACTCTAAACAGAGCTATACCAGAATAAGATGAATTCCACTGAGTAAATCAGGCCGGGGGCTTGAACGAGCCGAAATTAATAAATTGCTTATTCTTCATAAAAGGCGGCGGATCAGATATAAGTTAACAATCGTCCGGCCCAACGCAGCATTGTTCTTGACTTCTGAAATATCTTATGAAAACTACCTTGAGATAGAAGCATCATTACCCTGCTATCTCCAACTCTGCCAAGAGTAATCATGTGCGAAGGCAGACACCTTTGAAGACTCATATTAGATACTCTTGAGTTTTGGCCACTGTTGGACCACTACTGCACAGCAAAGGAGGCAATTCCGTAACAAGGATACTAAACATACTGTTTAAAAAAAGTGTATAAACATCCTTCAGAACAGTAAAAAACCACTTCTTAGTTATCCAGCACAATAGAAATGAGATGGGGGAAGGGGGAGTTGTGATTGAAGCCGGGAGTCCCGGAATGGAAACACGTCGATGCGCACTTGCCTTAGACAGCTAAACACACACACACACACACACATATATATATATATATATATATATATATATATATATATATATATATATATATATATATATATATATATATATACACACACCACACATATGACAAAGACAACCATTCGCGGTACATATACACTTGATAGATCATTAATAAAGTAAATGTATGAATATCAACGTCTCAGTGAAATAAAATTCAAATTGGCAAGACTTATTTTAATATTTTGTCCGATTGGCTAATCAGTTAGAGTGCTAGCTTATCGACATCGGAGTTATCAGATTCGGGGATCAAAACGTGGTAGAAACATGCTCCAGGCTACCTATCTGTAAATGGGCGCCTCACGCTGCACTTGAGTTAAAAAAGACAAATGGCAGCGAGGAAGGAAACTGGTCCCCCCACCTCATAATAAAGCTGGACCTAGTAAAGCCTAACACTTCATTCCCCTACAGCAGTATCCGCTATGACTTACTTCCCTTTACATCAAAGGGTTTCCTATTATCTCCCGTTCATCTTTCATTGTTTTCTAAATGATCGTGTGCGCGCCATGGTTGTAATTTATATCTGGCAAAGCTAACCTCATGAAGACAGGTATGTCGTGCATTTTCAGTCTTTTGTTTGTTGCGTGTAACAGCCAGGTAAATCCAGGTAAACATATAGACTGGTGCTGGTATAATTATCAACAGACCTCGTCAAGGTCAACCATTAGCCTCTTTCTCTCCATTTCCACCTCTTTATTTCTTCTTTGGCTTTAATTTATTGTGAAAGATATATTTACCTTCTAAAAAATGTTTCATTGTCTGGAAAGTTGTAACGCTTTTAAACACACCAACAGTTAAAGACTGTGGCTTTACTTAATAATGTTCCTTACCAGGTAGTGAATATTTTTAATCCTTTTAAAGTTCCGGATATTTTGTACCATGGTTTTTTTAATGCAAGTTTTTAAATATTGAAGATTAAGTCGCATTTAATGAATGGAAATACTGTAGTTTAAATTAAAAACACAAACAGACAAATAAAAAAGAGGGCATGGAGGAAATAAATAACAAATAAAAATAAAATGAGAAGCAATAAAAGATTTTTTTTTTCAAAACATGGTTGTTAAAATATTGTGAAAATTCATACACACGACGTTTAATATGCTGTCAGTCGGTTCCTGTCGTAGAATGGACATTAATTGAGTCTACTGTTTGTTCGTCTTTCCCAGAATGAAATATGTCTGTTTGAATAGATGGTGTTTGGGTTTACAAGGTCTAAGCGTGAAAAATTATCGCTTGATATTTCCTTGCTAAGGAGTAGAATGCTTATGTTATAGCTGATTCTGGGTGTTCTCTGTGCCATTGTTCTTTGACACCTATTTTGATTATTGCTGTCATTTCTTCATGTGATGCCCGATCCTTAATTTGAGTTTGCTTCCTCTTTCTTTGGCGAGTCTATCTGCCTTCCCATTTCGATGTATCTTGCAATGGGCAGGAGTCCACTGTACTTTCACTTCATTGAACTCGTAGCCGATTTTCCATTAGTTATTGTTATTGTTGTCGGCGTCTGTGGCCTAATGGATATGAACGCAGCTTCATAATCCAGATATACCAGGTTCGAAACCTGCTGCAGGCGGTTTGGTGGCAGATCGCTTTGTGTGGATTTTTAACAATGGTATAAGCGCCGTACCGTTCAGAAAGCAATGGCAAACTACTGAACGTAAAAATTGCCTAGAAAAATCACAAACAGCCAATAAAAGCTGGGGTTGATTGCCACGTCCTGTAAAGGATAAGCAACTAACTTTTTTTTTTAATTGTTATTGTTATAGTTATTGTTATAGTTATTGTTATTGTTAATGTTAATCAAATCGACTTCACTGCACTGTGACGGTATTGCCTCCCCTGCTTTGCAGTAGTCGTCCAACAGTGGCCAAAACTCAAGAGTATCTAATATAGGCTTCAATGGAGTCTATCTTTACACAAGATTACTCTTGGTAGAAATGTAGATAGAAGAGTAGTAAAGCTTCTATCACATGGGAGTCTTCATAAGATATTCAGATAAGCGAAAACAATGCTGGCTGTTGCTGAGCACGTTAATTCTGTAATCTGCCGACCACTTTTGTGAAGAATTTAAGCAATGGTTTATTCTAGCTCGTTACGCCCCCACCCCTGAGTTAATCCGTGGACTTATTATTATAATATAGCTCTATTTAGAGCATGTGTTTAGTAACTTTGACTAAGACAAACATGTAGTACATTTAAAATGATTGAATAGAAGTTAAATTACCAATAACAAAATTTAATAATCACTTTAAGTTTAACAGTTTAAAAGAAAGGAATAATAGTTAATTACAAAATAAATTTTTCATCACTCGGGTGATGGTTTTTTATTAGAGGTTCAAGTGGCAGCATATGGGTTAACTTAGGTACCAGTGACGATTCTGATCCTCCTCCTCCTGATGAGTTGATTTTCTGTACACTGCGTTCACTCGTCTCTGGTCAAGGTTCGTAGGGTGAAGCTCGTTTCCCAGAAAACGTCAAAAAGAGTCTTCAAAGCTGGTCTTCCGTCGTAAAGCGTAGGCCGCTTGTCCCTTCTTGTGCCAGAAATGGTCCTTTTTGCTGGTACCACCAATAAGCCAAACTTGGTACAGACTTGTTGCTCAGATGAATAAAAGAGACGAGTTGGTCTCTTACACGCGTCTGGTGGGGTCTTTAATTTTACAATAGATTCCCTCTCTGACTCCGTGTGTTTCTTCAGTTTCCTAGTCCAGGTGTTCCTTATTAAAATGTAGAGATTTCCTGTGCTTTGTAAGTCTTATTTGGTTCTCCAATAAAAGGTCCGGTTAACAAAAGGAATTATGAATCTAGTCTTCACTCTGGCGAGGTCTGATGTTGTCTTGGCGGGCGTGAAATTCACAGTGAAATAAAAATGCGAAATGGTCAGACTATATCCATATCTTCCCATGCCTTCGTTTGTTATGGAGTTAAATAAACGCTCAAATCATATTCAAATAGGTTGGGTTTGGTACTTTCAAATGCAAGATCAGCACTCCAAGCACTTCAGTCCAGAAAATTGCCAGGTAAGCAAGCCCTACTTTCTGAACTGTGCAACCAGCACAGGGTCGCCATGCAGTGGATACCTCTCATTGTGGAATACCAGAAAACGAGAGACCGGGCCGACTGGCTAAAGAAGGTGCTGCAGACGAGCAGCCGGATGTACTAGTTACGTAGCATCAGAAGAAAAAGATGATCAAATCAATCAGAAAGCCACCAACCCCAACACAGGATGACTACCAAGCTATTAACAGATTAGAACAAATTGTCATTCTGCGCCTCAGAACAGGACACAACCGACTCCGCAGCCACATTTATACAAAATTCAAGATTGGCAATTCAGCCATTTGTATATGTGGACACGCACCACTGACTGCGGAGCACGTACTTCAATATTGCCCCACTATGATATATTGAGGCAAACCCACTGGCCCAGAGAAATAACACTTTAAGCAAAACTATACGGACCTCTGTATGAACTACAAAAGACAGTGAAGTTTATACAAGAAACAACATTGCAGATATAGACAATATATTTCAAGCGAACGAAAGAAGAAGAAGGTACTTTCAAAATATTTCCGACATGGACAAATTTTGCAAAGGTCACGTCTCCCATATATGGTAATATGATGTCCGATGCCCTTGTGTACAAACTTACAGACAGATCGGGTAACTCACGTGACAGCATGTGGAAGCTGTAATACTTATTACTTTATTAGAAAGTAATGTTTTCATAACAAGTCGACCCGGAAGCGATTATGTCACACTTGTCTGCCCTCATGGGTCACACAGACAGTAATCTCGTTATCTATCGTATGAGTACGCAAAACTCCGCGTTTGCCCATCTGGGTTACCAACCGAGTCGTCTTATCAGCGGTTCAATCTAAACACGCCGGCGACTATCTTATCTCAGTTGCTCACCGCAAGCCAAACAGGTGACATCACAGAGAGGAGTGTCGAATGATTTGATAAAATCAAATCTCTGCTACTTAGCAGAAAAATAACGACGAAAGAAAGAAAGAAAAGTGCGATACTTGACAGCACATAATAAAAATCAGTACCACAAATGTAATGATACTGCCGGAGAGAAACAAAGATCGATAGGGGCCGCCCCATTTTGTCACATGCACTCAGAGCAAACACATAGGTGCTCAGTCTTCCTCAGCAAATGTCGAAGAGTATGAATGCTAATTGTACCGGTATCATTAGTGGTGCTGAGAATCTAAATCATTGTTTTTAAAGGTTCCTCTTGGCAATTATGACTCACGAGAAATCTGTAAGAAACAATATTTTATCTTTAGCATGTTCCCTGTTTTTCCCCACGATGATTTTTGCAGCATTTTTCTAAGCTTCTTCCTCAGCTTTAAAGTCGAAACAAAAGGACTAATATACAGTCAGTGTTTGGCTGGGTTATAATTTACTTGGACACTAATATGCAGTCAGTGTTTGGCTGCGTTATAATTTACTAGGACACTTATATACAGTCAGTGTTTGGCTGGGTTATAATTTACTTGGACACTAATATACAGTTAGTGTTTGGCTGGGTTATAATTTACTTGGACACTAATATACAGTCAGTGTTTGGCTTGGTTATAATTTACTTGGACACTAATATACAGTCAGTGTTTGGCAGGGTTATAATTTACTTGGACACTAACACACAGTCAGTGTTTGGCTGCCTTATAATTTACTAGGACACTAATATACAGTCAGTGTTTGGCTGAGTTATAATTTACTTGGACACTAATATACAGTCAGTGTTTGGCTTGGTTATAATTTACTTGGACACTAATATGCAGTCAGTGTTTGGCTGGGTTATAATTTACTTGGACATTAATATACAGTCAGTGTTTGGCTGGGTTATAATTTACTTGGACACTAATATACAGTCAGTGTGTGGCTGGGTTATAATTTACTTGAACACTAATAGACAGTCAGTGTGTGGCTGGGTTATAATTTACTTGGACATTAATACACAGTCAGTGTTTGGCTGGCTTATAATTTACTAGGACACTAATATACAGTCAGTGTTTGGCTGGGTTATAATTTACTTGGACACTAATATACAGTCAGTGTTTGGCTTGGTTATAATTTACTTGGACACTAATATGCAGTCAGTGTGTGGCTGGGTTGTAATTTACTTGGACACTAATATGCAGTCAGTGTTTGGCTCTGTTATAATTTACTTGGACACTAATATACAGTCAGTGTTTGGCTGGGTTATAATTTACTAGGACACTAATATACAGTCAGTGTTTGGCTGGGTTATAATTTACTTCGACAATTCTTTACAGGGCTCGATGACCCACATCTCAAAGATAACACGAAAATAGGAAATAATCACAACCAGGTATAAACGCATATACAATGAAACGCGATAACCAGTTAGTAGCAGTAGAAATAATAATAATAGTAATAATTGTAGCAGTATTTATAATAATTCAAATAAATAAAAACCACATTGATTTAAAAAAAAAAAAACGACTACAGATTAATGAGTATAAAGGAAAACCGACAGTAAAGGAAACTTGAAAAAAAAAAATAAGTAAGCATGTAAATCAAAAATATGACAACACCCAGCAACAAAATAACTACATGACAATATCAATAGCCATTAAACAGAAATACCAGTAACAAATTATGATGTAAATAGCTCACACCAAATACAATCACGTTAAATAACACAATGATGACAATAAAACACAAAAAGAAAAATTAAGTTGCACGTAATACTCTAATTATAACTTAAAATTAAAGTTGAGTAGGGTAGACTACCCGCCGAAATGATGGATGATTGAGGTAAATGAAGCTCATTTGTTGTACTCCCATTTCTTGCTGAAACAAAAGACAAGGGACCTATTTCATGGAAACAGACCACGTGTAACTACTCTGGAAATAAATTACAAGTGTATATACTAAATTATATACATATTTTCAATTTCAGAAATAATTTTAAATATTAATTTCGCTATTTCTTGTCATGTATCAATGAATATGTGCGACTCCATTAAGGTAGACTAGAAAATATACAAATGTACGGTACACTGACCTGAAGTTCCCTTGTTCCAAAACAATAATAGTAAACTTGAGTCCAGACCTGCTTGGTGAAACACACCAGGTGCGATTTCCAAGTTACACTGGTTCAGATTTACCTGTCTATTTGTCCATTTTTTAAGTGCTAGGCAAAGAGACGCGGTGCGGCGCTAGCACGAAAAAAGAGGGGCGATGAAGAAGGACGGTAGATAATGTATTTCAAATAACAATTCGTGACGATGCAATTTTCTGAAGTATTACATTTATATCTCATCGCTACATGCATGGATGAGAAAGTTGTGGAAGGGGTTAAGAGGGGAGGCGGGTGAATCGGACGGCAGGGAGTTAAATCTAACAGGAGGGCTTCTCCGTCTAGTACAGTACTGTATCAGCTAGAGTAGGTGATAATGTCCCACTACAACATCCTGTCACCCTATCTTATTAGTGAATTCTGTTGTTGACCTATTTCAACGCTACGAGGTCAAACTCTTCTGTAACCTCTCTCAGTCTAGTCCTTTATCTCTATATTCCAGCGTTCTTCGTCTCATAACATCAAATTAAAGAGGATTAACCATCATCATTACCTTTTCAGCTCACCCAGGAGCATAGACCATCAACAAACTCATTCTTCTTCTTCTTCCTCGTTCGCCCTGAAAAGGACGTTGGTTGCGTTGTGTCTGTTTACGCTTAAGCTGTGATATCTGCGCCTTTCGGCCGACACATCCGACTTCAGCACGACATTTTTTGAGACCGGGTTTGCCTTCCCTCTTCGATCCCTACTCTCTCAGCCAGACTGCAGTGATGCAGTCTGTTTCCAGGACCACCACGTGGAGGTGGAGTAGGGTCTTGGTCAGCTCTGGTTCGTTGACCCTGATGCAAGCAGTCAAGCTATGGGTCGCTGACTGCATTCTCTATTGCTGCATCTTTGGGTCCCAAACTCATTCCAAGTCCCATTGTCCCGTTCCATTAGTTCCAGCTCTTTCCGTGTCGTCCCTTTCACTTCTTTCTCCAGTTCTCTTCTCCACGTGCTTTTCGTTCTCCATTTACGTCTCTTACCCTGTGGATTCCAGAACAAGGACTGCCTTGTAATGCTATCAACAAGTTTCTTCAATGTGTATCCTGTACATCGCCAGCGTCTTCTGATCTCTTGTTTCACTTGCACTTGTCTAGTTCTTGTCATGAGCTCCACGTTGATGATCGTGTCGTGCCATTTCAACTCCACACAGCGCAAGCACCCATTTATGAAAGGATGTAACACTTTTATTGTAGTTCTTGTTGTTCTCCGTGTTTCAGAGCCATATAACTGGACTGACCGGACATTTGAAGATTCTAACTTTTCAATTGATTTCTTTTGTTCTGGATATATATAAACCTAATGCAATGACACCTCATCCTGTATTTTGTATTCTTATTTCGATATCACTGTCTGCCCACTCCAACGTTTTCTATTTTTCTGCCAAGATGTATAAGTGTTCATCTATATTGATGCCAGGATGTATAAGTGTTCATCTATATTGATGCCAGGATGTATAAGTGTTCATCTATATTGATGCCAGGATGTATAAGTGTTCATCTATATTGATGCCAGGATGTATAAGTGTTCATCTATATTGATGCCAGGATGTATAAGTGTTCATCTATATTGATGCCAGGATGTATAAATTTTCGTCTTTATTGCTGCCAACATGTATAAATGTTCATCTATATTGCTGCCAAGATGTATAAATGTTCATCTATATTGCTGCCAATATGTATAAATGTTCATCTATATTGCTGCCAAGATGTATAAATGTTCATATATATTGCTGCCAAGATGTATAAATGTTCATCTATATTGTTGCCAAGATGTATAAATGTTCATCTATAATTCAGTGTCACGGATTCCCTCCTCTGCTTTGCAGAAGTGATCCAACAATGGCCAAACCTCAAGTATCTAATGTGGGCCTTTTCAAAGATGTCTACTTTCGCACAAGATTACTCTTGGCAGAGTGGTAGATGGAAGGATCATGATGCTTCTATCTCAAGGCAGTATTCATAAGATATTTCAGAAGTCAAGAACAATGCTGCATTGGCAGGGCAACTGTTAACTTTATATCGGTCCGCCGCCTTTTATGAAGAATTAAGCAATTATTAATTTCAGCTCGTCAAGCCACCACCCTGATTTACTCAGTGGAATTCTTATTATTAAGGTGTAGCTCTGTTTAGAGTGTATTTAGTAAATTGACTGAGACAAACATGCAGTACATTTAAAATGATTAAATCTAAATTAAATTTGTATAGTTACAAATAACAAATTTAATAATCATTTAGGTTTAACAAGGTTTTAGAAAATTTGAATAATGATTTGACAGAAAGTTGTCATCACTGTTGTGATGGGATGAAAGTTTATAAAGGAGTTCGCGTGGCAGCTTTTAGGTTTCACTCATCTGCCACTGGTAGGTTCTGCTCCCGCTGATGGTTTGGTTCTCTGCAACTAGGTCACTGATAACGCTCGTCGCTAATCAAGGATGTAGGGCGTAGCACGTTCTTAGAAGGGCCAGGGAGTGTCTACATAGTTGGTCCCTTGTCTTAAAGCGCAGGCCACTTTTCTCTTCTTGTTCCAGAGATAGTACCCTCAGCTGGTACCACCAACAACTATGGTAAAAGAATAGAATGAAATGCTCTTCTGAGTATTGCGTTTCCCGACACATGCTTATGTGTCCCCTTCTCTATTCCACCATCCCATCTATCTCAGAATTTACCCTCGATGAGAATTAAACTTAATCCCTCGAGAGAAAACTTCCTTTACATTTAAATTGAATAGCTTTATCTTTCTTTAACATTTGAATGAAAATGTTAATAGTACAGATAGAACATGTTTACATTTACATCTCCACTGATTGAAAAGTGTTCACAGCATAAATTGAATATGTTTTCATTTACATCTTCACTTGTTGAACAGTTCGAAACTTTCATTAATTTTACAGTGAATATGTTTACAAAGACATTTACACTGATTTGAAAATGTACATCATAATTAGAATGTACATCATTTCTTTCATCTTTCCCTCCCTGCTCCAAATGGAACTTGGGACTACTTAAGCTTTTAGTTCTCTTTAAGAAACTAGCGATTAAGCAGTCACCATCCCTTGCAGTGGTGGTGCATGAAATCATCATTCTATACGCTGAGGTTGCCAGCCTCAAATGACTTGGACATCCACTAGCGATTTTCACATATTAATATTCACATGGCAATATATACATATTAGTTCACATGTTAGTAATGAAAAATAGAAAATGTAAAATGCACAACTTACGCCAATCCTGGCTCGCATACTTTTAGCTCAGATGAATAAAGGCACTGGTAGATGCCTCTTACACGTGTACTTGGTGGTCGCTACTTTTATAAGATAATTCCCTCTATGACTCTGTGTGTTTCAGTTTCCTCAGATTCCGGTTCCTTATTAAAATGATAGAGTTTTCCTGGGCTGTGTATATCATTCCAAAATACTCCAACAAAAGCCCGGCATGATAAATGGACTTTTGAATTCTAACTTCTGGCAAGGTCTGGTTGTGTCGTCTTGGCAAGCTATTTCTCACAGTGAACTAGACTTGCAAAAATTGTCACATTATATTGCACGTCTGCCCCCGCATTTGTTTGTTACGAGGCTAATCAAAACGCCAATCGTTTTCAAACGTGCGTGTCTTGTGGGAAATTTAAAATTATTTCCGACATGGAAAAATTATGTGCATGATGCAGTGGTCATCTCTACCATATATGGTTATAAAACATCCGATTGCCGGCCCTGCGAACTCACCAACACATCTGCAAACTCGTACAACAATGTGTTTCAGATGTAACAACGTATTACTTTCGTATAAAGTAATGTCTACATGATAGTCCGACAGGAAACGATTATGTGATTTATGTCTGTCTATAAGGTGTCTCACAGGCGAGTAATCTTGTTATTTCTCGCTTGAGCACGCAAAAAAACCGTCTCTTTACCACATTGGCAACAGACGCACACTTGCCTTATCAGCGCTGGGCGATTTTAGTGTTAATTAGTGGCGGCCAAGGTTTGGTACACGAGAATTTACCAACATGACTACCGTTTCAATATTACATCACATATCTACTATCTCAGCAAGGATGGCATGTAAACAAACAAAACGAATTATTACTAAAAGGAGTGTAAGAATGAAAGTACAAAATATTTGTTACATAGCAGAGAAAGAAAGAGGTGCCGACCATGGAAAAGCACGCAGTTAGTCAGTACAACAACTTAAAATGAGTACTGCCGAAGTGAAAGAGAGATCGAGAAGGTGTCGCCCCAAATCCATCTCGTGACATTCTGCCAAGATGAATATACCCCAACCATTTCGGAAAACCTGCCATCACCGGTGTCAATACCTTGTCGAGGTATGGCGACTTGCGTACACTGATTACTCCCAGAGCTATGCCAGCTAGAGTTTTACTCCTGGAATGTTCTACCTAGCTTGACAGGTTTGCGGGGGCAGGGGTCAGACTAAAGCAGACACCCTGGCCCTCTAGGTTGGGGGTTTTAGCATAGGGCTGACACCCCTCTCTATGTAAAAAGAAATGAAGTTGCGGAAACGACAACAAATGAACAAACTTTGCTGCGGGACGGACATCCGGAGTCTGAGGCTCGTATGCCTGTCAGTGGCGAAAGCCGAATAGAAGCCACTGACACGAAAACGATCGTCCTGACCGCAAAACGTGAAACAAGAATAGGATTTTGGAATGTCAGGACAATGAACGAGACGGGTAAACTAAAACAGGTCACAGCAGAAATGAGAAACTATAGATTGCACATTCTAGGGATAAGCGAGAGCAGATGGACAGGGGCAGGAAAAGTTAAAACAGCAACAGGAGGAACAATACTTTACTCTGGAAGAGAGGAGGGACAGCACAATGTGTTAGAATTATGGAAATACATGTCTATATCTATTTTCATTTTCCTCATTTCTCTTATACTGGACTTGTTACCTACAGATATTTTTCTGTTACCTTTTACTTTCCCACACACAAGCTACCTTTTTCCCATTTCTTCTAATTTAGCACGCGCAGTTTTGGACTGTGCGCTAAATCTCTTTGATGTTGAGTTTACGAGTAGACCGGATTAGCACGCGAGTGGTTTTATGTTAATTGTAAGATGCCAGAGATCTAGAATCGACGTAACTTTGACGAAACAGAGGAGAGTGGCGTTAAGTCTTAACGAAATCTTCGTAAGTACCGGGATCACGGGAAATAAGTCAGAGACAATTGCTATTATCTTCCCCTGAATCTGTTCGCCTGTAAGTAATAATTCTCGATGAGTAATTTGAGATGAAAGACTTTGACCGCTGGGAATGGCCATTTGAAGCGGAAGGTGTAAAGTCTGGACTTTGGTCTCAGCGTGAGAAATGCGGGTATTTGCAGAAACGAGTTAAGGAATATGTAGATTTTCTCAAGGTGCTACATCTGGCAAAGTGAGTCTGTTTCAGGTCTTAGACGTAACTTATTTCTTTCATCCGAGAGATATATATATACTCTAGATTTTCTACTCAAATTCATCCAAGTACCGCCAGCAAGACTAGAACCTTCTAGCTTTCGAGTCCTAGATCTCTGTTAATAGAGTATCATTTAGTTGGTCGAATTGGAGATAGTTTCTACTTCTGCGCTGTGGTAAATATATATATATCTAGGTCAAGATGGCGGCGTGGTAGGCCGCACTTTTGTGTTGTGCATTTCATGTCGTCGTTTTGGAGTCTGCATCAGTGGTAACAGCCCTCATTAAGGCTGTATGAGTTTGTAGTGTGTTTGGCTATTTCTGGATTATGTTGCTAAGTATTTTAAAGAGGAAAACATCAAGTTTGCCTATCATGTGAGTTCGCTGTTTGTGTTGATACAAGTAGCCAAGATGGCGGTTTTGTGATGTGTCGATCGGACAGTGTTTCAAAACATTACAGATTTATTGAGGGCTATTGTTACTGCTCCAGGTACATTTTTGTATGTACCTGCAAGGATACTTGGAGAGGAGATGGGCACCGCCAAGCAAACCTCTTGCCCACTGAAATGCTATGATGGAAAGTCAACTCAGTAATAATTTGCCGGATCGGCCGATGCCCGGATTAACAACGACCGCGCTCTCATTGCCCCTTGAGAGTGATAAGTCAGCGAATGGGGTAAAAACACCTGTTTTGAAACTTCCAAGAGAAAGTTTTGTTGTTGGAACTTGGAATGTACGCACGCTATATGTGTGTGGAAAAGTCAAAGAACTAACACATGAACTTGTTAGATACTCGTGGGACATCCTGGGCCTAGCAGAAGTCAGATGGACAGGATTAGGTGAATCAATAACGGATGATGGTCACAAAATTTGGTTTAGTGGAGATGAGTCTAAACATCAGCATGGAGTAGGTTTTATCGTACATAAAGATAGATTGAACTCTGTCATCAGCTGCACCCCAATAAATAGCAGGCTTATCACCATTCGTATTGCAGCACATCCAAAGAACATCTCCATTATACAGGTATATGCCCCCACTACTGACTATGAGGATGAGGCAATTGATACATTTTATGACAATCTGGATGAAGCAATTAAGAAAATTCCAAAGAAAGATCTTCTCATCGTGTTAGGTGATTGGAATGCTAAAATAGGGCCAGATGCATACGGTCACTGGGCTGGTACAGTGGGGAGATTTGGGACAGGTGAAACCAACGATCGAGGACTAAGGCTACTAGAATTTGCCAGCAACTATAAACTAACCATTGCAAATACACTATTTCCTCATAAGTTATCAAGAAGAACAACGTGGCATGCCCCAAAAACTGAGATACATGGCCAAATTGATTTTATTCTTGTATCCAAAAGATTCAAGTCTAGTATTAATAAAGCCAAGACTAGGACTTTTCCTGGCGCCGACATTGGTAGTGATCACGACATGGTATTGATGACGCTCAAGCTTAAACTTAAAAAGAACTATAATCAAAACAGATGTTCTCAGTTAAGATTCAATTTAGACAAACTGAAAGATCCAGAAATCGCGGGAATCTTTGAGGCAACTGTTGGAGGAAAATTCGCAGCTCTCAATTTTTTGGAGGATGATATCAACTCAATCACAGAGAACATGAAAGACGTGCTCATTGAATCAGCAACAGAAATACTTGGTAAAAGAAAGAAAATAAACAAACCATGGTTTACAGATGACATTCTGAAGTTATGTGATACACGGCGGGAAATGAAAAAGGTTAAGAAAGAGGTTCCTGAAGCAGCATGGCAATACAGTATGGTGAATAAAAATATTAGGAAGAAAATGAAACAGGCCAAAGAAAAATGGGTAGCTGATCAATGTGAGTCCATTAATACGGGGCTAATAAAAGGTAACAGCAAGGCAGCTTTTGACACATTAAGAAAACTATCAAAACCCCAACAGCCCAGGGTAACTGTCATAGAAGATAGCAATGGGGCTCTGCTGAATGAAAAAACAGCTGTAATGAGAAGGTGGACAGAATATTGTAAAGAATTATATAACTGTAAACTTGACACTGACTTAGGCATATTAAACAACATTAAGTGCGAAAACAGGGAACTCGGAAATGCAGCAATATTACGGGAAGAAGTGGAAGAGGCTATATGTTCGATGAAAGGAGGGAAGTCACCGGGTGTGGATAATATCCCAGCAGAGCTCTTGAAATATGGAGGACCAGATATAGTAAAAATCATGACAACAATTTGCCAGAAGATATGGAGTACAAAAAAATGGCCAAAAGAATGGACGCAGTCATTAGTAATACCGCTTCCAAAGAAAGGAAATCTAAAAATGTGCAAGAACTACAGAACCATTAGCCTTATTAGTCATCCAAGTAAGGTGATGTTAAGGATACTTTTGAACAGAATAAAACAGAAATCAGAAGAAATCTTGTCAGAGGAACAGGCTGGCTTTAGACCAAAAAGAAGTACCTCAGAACAAATCTTCAATATTAGAGTACTTATCGAAAAACATCTCCAACATCAACACGATTTATACCATAACTTCATCGATTTCACAAAAGCCTTCGATCGAGTCTGGCATGAAGGCTTATGGCAAGTAATGAGAAAATTCAATTTTGATACCAACATCATAGATATCATTGAAGCACTATACAAGGACGCAAGCAGTGCTGTTTTTGCAAGCAACGACATTGGAGAATTTTTCAAAACAACTGTAGGAGTTCGGCAGGGATGTATCCTGTCCCCAGTGCTCTTTAATATTTATCTAGAACATATTATGCAGGAGGCTCTCTACGATTATAAATCAACCATATCGATTGGAGGCCGACCTCTGTGCAACCTACGTTTTGCTGATGATATTGATCTGATAGCTGGATCAGAATCAGAACTTCAAGACCTTACCTCTAGACTGGAGAAAGTAACAAGAACGTATGGGATGGAAATTAATATAGAAAAAAGCAAGATATTGGTGAATAGCCATAAGAAACATGTTCCGACCAACATTACGTTAAATGGACAAACGTTAGAAGAAGTTAACACCTTTAAATATCTCGGGTCCACTATATGTAGTGATGGAAGATCAAGTAAAGAAATCAAGACAAGACTTGAGATGGCCTCAGCTGCCATGACAAAGTTGAATGTGATCTGGAAAAATAACATCAGTTTTCCTGTGAAGATCAAATTATACAAATCACTTGTATTATCTATTCTCTTGTATGGGTGTGAGAGCTGGACACTCACTGCAGATACGGAGCGAAGGATTCAGGCTTTCGAGCATAAATGTTATAGAAGAATTTTGCGCATTTGCTATAAAGAGCACAAAACAAATGTCTATGTTAGAGAGAAGATAAACACCTATGCAGGCCACCAAGAACCACTTTTGTCAATAGTGAAACATCGAAAGCTTGCCTGGTTTGGGCATGTAACTCGTCATGACTCCCTTTCGAAAACGATCCTTCAGGGGACAGTCGAAGGTAAACGGAGAAGAGGAAGGCAGAGAAAATCCTGGGCTGATAACATCAAAGAATGGGCAGGACACGGTTTTTCCACACTTGTACGCATTGCTGAGGATAGAGAGCAGTGGAGGACCCTGTCTGCTGATGCTTCCACCATGGCACCCCTACGACCCATGACGGGTTACGGGCTGAGATGATGAGTAGTGATTGAGTGATTTAAGTGGTGATCGCTTATTTTATTTAACTAGTTAATTTCTGTGTAGAGAGATTAAATGATAATTCAGTTATATTCTCTAAAGTTACTGCGTTACAGTGGAGAGCAAATAAATTATATTTCTAGCTAAACTCATTCGGCTATTAATAAATTTGATTAAACTGCTAGTAACCAGCAAGAGAATAGTTTAACTAACTAAGTAAATGCACTGATGACTCATGAGTATTGACGAAATATATTTTTATGTATTTCTAATTCATGATGATGGGTTTTTTTTTTTAAAATGACTAGAATTTATTTCACCGAAGTTTTAACGATGAGACTAGCTCTAAGCTTATGGTTTCTAATTTAAGTTGAATAACCGAGGGTGAATATTATTTACGCGTAGGATTAGATATACTATTAGGGTTGAGTATTTATATGTTTCTTTTCTTCCCTATACAGTATTTTGGGTCATAAACCCTAAATCTTACCAGCGGCTTTCAGTACCTATGTAACTGAGAAGAACTTTACTTAAAGAACAGTCTGAATATAATTACCGGGTTTTGCAAGTGACCTGACTGGCCTCGTGTTTTTTTACACCCAGAAGAACGACAGAGTACTGGCCCAAAAGTAATATTAAGAATAAATGGTAACTGGACTTACAGAATATCCAGATTTCTTTCTCAAGTTCATATATACTTCGCCTGTGGTGGCGACTGAAATAACATTTGACATTTCCCATATAACGACCATTGTGTTGTGAAGGAGATTTATCCTAAACCGATTTATGTACCTGACATTCAACTTAACGAGTGAAGTTCCAAGCTATTGTACCCTGTGAACATTAGATATCATAAGTACTTTCCTAACTGGACGAGAATTGAAGTGACCTTCATCAGCCTCCTATTTACAACAGTGAGACAAGCGTTTTACAACATTTTTGATTAAAATTAGTCTTTGGACAAACTGGGGTTTGACTCGCCAGTAAACTCAAACTTGGATGGTCTGTGAGTGACTGAACAATTTGTTCCAGATGTTATGAAAAGCAACGATTAGGTAAGAGTGCGCATGTTGTCTGTGATCACAGCTGTCAGAGCGAGAGAATAACAGGGATAAATAATTTGTTTATTATTTAACCCATGTAATAACTTTGTATTTTCTCTTGTATGCAAGTTTTTGCTAATGCTGTTTTCCTCTTAGGATAGATTAATATAAATAAACTCTGTTCTTTACTGAGAGAGGAAATTTGGGACCTTAGCGTATAAATCTGTGACTCTTTGGGCTATAACTTCTCTTATAACAAGATCTTGGCAACAGAGAGGGGAAAGGATTACACCTATGAGTCTATCTCTTTAATTGATTCTTAACCTATGTTTATTGTATTTGATTTGATATTCAATGTTGTCGATGTAAAGTTTCTTTTTATGATAAATAAAAATTTTCATAAATTTTATCTACGTGTGGCGGTCAGCTTGTTCAAAAAGATCCCTATTTCATAGATATAGTTTTCACGTAGGTGCGTCTAATCGTCGTCACTTATCTGTGTGTGTGTATATGTGAGTGGTTAAATATATCAATATATATATTTATATTAAACTGTCTGATCTGAACTCTCAGTCGTAATCGATAGGCGGGTTTGATTATCTATCAAATCCAGGGACAGATTTTACCTTTCACCATTTCACTTGTGAAATTCTATTTCTTTACCGTATCTCCCACTGAGCTATCACCTGTTCTAGTCCTATTCAGTCCTATTCAGGAGGGACCAAAAGTGATCTTAGTTACCCTATCAAAAATATACGACACACAATGAAGGTGTAGCCATTATTCTACAGAAATGAATAGAGAGGACATTACTGGAACGGAAACCCATCAACAACAGACTGATAAGAATAAGATTGAGAGGGAGATTCACCAACACTACAATAATACAATGCTACGCACCAACGAATGACAGCGATGATGAGGTCAAGGATGAATTCTATCAACAACTGCAGATAGAAATGGAAGACACACCTAGAAATGATCTTATCGTAGTAATGGGAGACTTCAATGCGAAAGCTGGAACACACAATACATAAAATGAAAGAGTAATGGGGAAATGCGGCAGCGGAACAGCAAACGAAAATGGGGATAAATTAATAAGTTTCTGTAGCATTAACAACCTGGTCATTGGAGGAAATCTTTTCCCACACAAAGAAATTCACATATTAACATAGGAATCACCAAATGGTAGGGACAGAAACCAGATAGACCACATTATGATTAACGGTAGATGGAGACATGCATTATAAGATGTGAAGGTAAGAAGAGGTGCGGATGTGGAAAGTGATCACCATTTAGTAGTAGCAAAACTGAAAGTGACACTCAGAACGGCTGGACCAACTGTAACTACACAGAAAAGGTTTGACATCAGCAAATTGAAGGACCCCTGTTGCGAGTAGATCTTATGAAGGGGAAGTAATCTTTAGAATGTTTTTTGGACAAGTTAAATTTTGGTTTGCGGCGCTTAAATTCTCGATGCTTGTTTGACTTTATGATAGAATTATATTTTCCTATTTTCGAGTGACAGTATAGAAAAACGGTGTGAACGCTGTTTATCTCAAATGTTGAGATGTATTTATTCTGTACTGTTTTGAGCCATGTGAATAGCTCGCGGCTAGTCTGCATGTATTATTGAGAGCTGTGTTCAAAACAGCCGAGTCTCGTGACGGGTTTTTTTTTTTGGCGGGACTAGTGTGTGATCCCAGGGGAGTGGAGTTTTGGGCGTTGACCGGGTTGGCCCAGTCCCAGTGTTTTTCGAGTGTATGCCTACGTAGTGCTTAAGAAAATGTCGACTTATATTTTGCTGTGTGTACAGCCTATTTGATAAACTGCAGTAAAGATTTGTGTAGGCCAAGATTTGTGTAGGCCATAGAGATTTAGTGAGTACTTGATTTATATATCTGCTGTGTGCAGTATTTAGAGCATGGTGATGCCGACCGTTTGCTGATGGATTTTTGTGAGTACTTTAAAGGCCGTATTATTGAAGATTATTATAGCTGCCGTGTGAGCAGGCTTTAGTTGAGTAATGGAGTACTTTAAAGGCCGTATTATTGAAGATTATTATTAGTCCCGTGTGAGCAGGCTTTGTTGAGTAATGGAGTACTTTAAAGGCCGTATTATTGAAGATTATTATAGCTGCCGTGTGAGCAGGCTTTGTTGAGTAATGGAGTACTTTAAAGGCCGTAATATTGAAGATTATTGTAGCTGCCGTTTGAGCAGGCTTTGTTGAGTAATGGAGTACTTTAAAGGCCGTATTATTGAAGATTATTATAGCTGCCGTGTGAGCAGGCTTTGTTGAGTAGTGGAGTACTGTTTAGGCCATATGAAGATTATTATAGCTGCCGTATGATGCAGGCTTTGTTGAGTAGTGGAGATTTATGAAGCTGTTATGAAGCTATTACAAGGCCAGGCTTTGGACAGGCCTTATTGTGTATTAACTGCAGTGTGGAGATTTATGATTCGATGTAACTGTATTCGTCTATGTCTACGTGATGATGTGCTGTGATTTAATAAACTATTGTTAAATGTCATCGGCCGTTTACAACCATCTATCACTTCTATGTGCGTACCTGTGTTGTGAGTGACTGTTCCGACACACACTCACTTCAACATTTCTATCACGGTACGACACGCACCTCACGCCACAGAGATACATTATATACATCTTATCAACCCCCTTACCAAAAAAGCTTTTGCGGCTGATATAAAGATGCGAAATCAGTTTATCAAAAGTCATGAAAAGACATTGACTGATGATATAAACCAGAAATTAAACACAATTTCAACAATATATAAGGAAAGCAGAACTATTAGAACCACTATTTGCACAAGTCTGGAAAATGGGGACAACACCATCAGAGTGGAACAAAGGAATAATTGTCAAATTGCCCAAGAAGGGAGATCTTGCAGACTGCAATAATTGGAGAGGAATCACTCTTCTCTCAGTTCCCAGCAAAATACTAGGCAGGATAATTATACAGAGAATTTCAAAAGCAGTAGATCACAAACTGAGGAAAGAACAAGCAGGATTTAGAAAGAACAGAAGATGTGTAGATCATATATTCACTCTCAGGAACATTATAGAGCAGTGCTCAGAATGGCAAAGACAGCTTTACATTAATTTCGTTGATTTTGAAAAGGCTTTTGACAGCATACATGGGGACAGTTTATGGAAAATACTGAGGGCTTATGGAATTCCAAGCTGCATAGTGTCAATCATAAAAAGCCTCTATGCAAACTTTACGTGCAGTGTTGGGCAGAGCAACCTAACCTTTGAGGTGAAGACAGGAGTACGACAGGGATGCCCCTTATCAACCACTCTATTTTTAACAGTCATAGACTGGGTGATGCGCCAGACAACAGAAGGCAGTCCAAGAGGAATAAGATGGACAACATTTTCTACATTGAAAGATCTGGAATATGCAGATGACATTGCACTGCTAGCACATTCACATCAACACATCCAGGAAAAAACGGATAGACTTAATAAGTTTAGCCAGCAGGTGGGCTTGAACATCAATTTAAAGAAGTCTGAGGTCATGACGCTCAATGTGAGCAACCCTGAGCCCATATCAGTAAGGAATAAGCAATTGGTACAGACAGATACCTTCACATACCTAGGAAGCATAGTAACACCAGACGGCGGGGCAGGCAAAGACATCAACATCAGAATGAATAAGGCAAGAACCGCCTTCTTTAGCCTAAACAACATCTGGAAGTCCTCCCAATACAGCACAAGCACAAAATTAAGATTATATCAGAGCTGTGTGCTTTCTGTGCTTCTCTATGGTGCGGAATGCTGGAGAGTTACAGAGAAAGAAATGTCGAAATTGTCCTCTTTTCACACAACATGCCTAAGAAAAATTCACCGAATCTTTTGGCCGAATACCATCACTAACCAAGATCTGCTTACTCGTAGCAAGCAAGAGGACATGCACACCATCATAGCTGGCAGACGCTGGAACTGGGTTGGTCATGTCCTCAGAAGAGACCCCGATGCCATCACAAGAACAGCTATGCTTTGGACCCCTGAAGGAAAACGAAAGAGAGGCCGACCAAAAACAACCTGGCGGAGGACTGTGGAGGCTGAGATGCAAAGAATGAACCAGAGTTGGGGCACTGTAGGAAGGATGGCCACCGACCGAGCAAAGTGGAATCAATTTGTTGTTGCCCTACAAGACGCCACTAGGCGTGATGGCCACTGACTGCTTTGACGGTCGGCGGCTAAGGATCAAAGAAGAAGAAGAAGATAAGGAAAGCCCGAAAGCAGCAAATCATGCTTGCGATTCCAGGAAAGGAAGAAGCAAGACTGGATAACACCAGAAACATTGAACACAACGATGAGAAAGGAAATGAAAAGAAAGAAAACAGAAGCGAATTCCCTCAGGTTAAAGCAACTATATAGCGAACAGTACAGTCAGCTGGACAAGGAAGTTAAACGCCAAACCCGAGCCAACAAAAGGAATTTCCTAGACGATCTTGCAAGACGGGCAGACGAGGCAGCACTGAGGAATGAACAAAGCACAGTATACAAAATAACTAAAATCATCAGCGGAAAACGAGGTGCAAACAATATTACATTAGTAAGAGATAAGCAAGGAAATCTCATCACTACCGCAGAGGGACAGGAAACAAGATGGGAAGAGCATTTCAGAGAAACTCTGAACAAGGAACCACCAGAGAAACTATTGAATGTTCCTGAGGCTGAAAATGATCTAGTTGTTAATACAGACATTCCACGAAAAGAAGAAATCATCACAGCAATCAAAGGGTTACGGAATGTAAAAGCTCCTGACCATGATAACTTAAATGCAGAGCTTTTTAAGACAGACCCTGAGCTAGCAGCAGAACTATTAGAACCACTATTTGCACAAGTGTGGAAAACGGGGACAACACCATCAGAGTGGAACAAAGGAATAATTGTCAAATTGCCCAAGAATGGAGATCTTGAAGACTGCAATAATTGGAGAGGAATCAGTCTTCTCTCAGTTCCCAGCAAAATACTAGGCAGGATAATTGTACAGGGAATTTCAAAAGCAGTAGACCACAAACTGAGGAAAGAACAAGCAGGATTTAGAAAGAACAGAAGATGTGTAGATCATATATTTACCCTCAGGAACATTATAGAGCAGTGCTCAGAATGTCAAAGACAGTTGTACATTAATTTCGTTGATTTTGGAAAGGCTTTTGACAGTATACATACGGACAGTTTATGGAAAATACTGAGGGTTTATGGAATTCCAAGCTGCATAGTGTCAATCATAAAAAGCATCTATGCCAGCTTTACGTGTAGCGTTGGGCAGAGCAACCTAACCTTTCAGGTGAAGACAGGAGTACGACAGGGATGCCCCTTATCAACCACTCTATTTTTAACAATCATAGACTGGGTGATGCGCCATACAACAGAGGGCAGTCCAAGAGGAATAAGATGGACTACATTTTCTACATTGAAAGATCTGGAATATGCAGATGACATTGCAATACCAGCACACTCACATGAACACATCCAGGAAAAAACGGATAGACTTAATAACTATAGCCAGCCGGTGGGCTTGAAAACAAATCTAAAGAAGACAGAGGTCATGACGCTCAATGTGAGCAACCCTGAGCCCATATCAGTAAGGAATCAGCAACTGGAACAGACAGACACCTTCACATACCTAGGATGCATAGTAACACCAGACGGCGGAGCAAGCAAAGACATCAACAACAGAATGAACAAAGCAAGAACAGCCTTTTTTAGTCTAAACAACATCTGGAAGTGCTCTCAGTATAGCACAAGCACAAAATTAAGATTATATCAGAGCTGTGTGCTTTCTGTGCTTCTCTATGGTGCGGAATGCTGGAGAGTTACATAGAAGGAAATGTCGAAATTGCTCTCTTTTCACACAACATGCCTAATTAAAATTATCCGAATCTTTTGGCCGAATACCATCACCAACCAAGATCTGCTTACTCGGAGCAAGCAAGAGGACATGCACACCATCATAGCTGGCAGACGCTGGAGCTGGGTTGGCCATGTCCTCAGAAGAGACCCCGATGCCATCACAAGAACAGCTATGCTATGGACCCCTGAAGGAAATCGAAAGAGAGGCCAACCAAAAACAACTTGGCGGAGGACTGTGGAGGCTGAGATGCAAAGAATGAACCAGAGATGGGGCACTGTACGAAGGATGGCCACCGACTGAGCAAAGTGGAATCAATTTGTTGTTGCCATACAAGACGCCACAAAGCGTGATGGCCACTGACTGCTTTGACGGTCGGCGGCTAAGGATCAAAGAAGACGATTTTGGAAAATAAGTATTACAAGCTCAAGTAATGAAGCAAAATGAAGGAATGCAACAATAGGAGTTTTTGTTGTGTGTTTTTTAATACCAACCATGGCAAGATTTTAGAAGATTTACAAAACATGGTTTGATAAAACAGCTGTTAATTAGTCATATTTCAGTTTTATAAGCTGTTATTTATTTTTTAAACTCATGTCATTTTTAACGGGTTGCTGAATGGCTTCATAGCTAATCTAATACATCCCCATAAATGTCCACAGGTCATTATTAATGACCACAGGTCATTATTAATGACCGTAATTGTCACAAAACGGTTTGTGCTCTCTCATGTCCAATCCGGCAGGATTGCATTACACTCCTGTGCGAGTGATATTTTGTTGTTTCTCTCTTCCCTGCCCTTATTTGACAAAACTGAAAACTCATCCGAAGGTCAATGTTTACATAACTTTCACACTTTAATTCACTGCAATTTGCTGGTTCATCCATGGGGGACTAATTGGGTCACAAAAACACGTGACGGTCACACATTTGATCCGAGGTGAAAGACTAATGACGGTGTTTGTACAAGATGGAAGCAATCCTTTACAATTCTACAGAATAATGGACTTGCATATTGGAGGTGCGGATAAACCACGACCTGTCCAGAAAAGACGGCCGAATTGCGCCGAGTCATAGTCTGATAACGACTGTTAAATTACGAGGGATAGGCAAGTCAGAAAATCCCCCAATCTGGGAGGACATGTTGAAGTGAGAGAGACGTAACTTGACCAAGTAATAATCGGATGTTTACAGCCCAATTTTAGAAAAGTAACGTTTGAAATTGTGCACTAGATGAGTCATGCAAAATATTTCATCATAAAGTGGCCACTAATTTAAAGGTTCAAATAAGCTTTGCTGATACTTTGAAGCGCAAATAACAATTGCGTCGATTGGTCGTTTGTCCCAACAGCTCGGAAAATCGGAGGCAGAAAACCTACAATATAATCTGCCATTTCTTGCGAGTCTAGTTCACTGTGAGAATCGCTTGCCAAGACGAGAACTAGATCTTGCCAGAGTAAAGATAAGAATCAAGATTCTTATATCGGAACTGGACCATTGTTTGAGCAATTTTGAGGACTTGAACCCAAATTTGAGCCCAGAATAAACTCTTCCATTTAACAAGGACAACCGGAATCTGAGGAATCTAACACGGAGTCAAAGTAGGAATTCATTGTTAACATAACAACATCCCAGAAACGTGTAAAAAGGCATCTGCTAGTGCCTTAACTTTATTCCTCTGAGCAAACAGTCTGTGAGCCAAGATTGGCATTAGTTATACATTTTACATTCTATATTTTTCATTACTAACATGTGGACTAATATGCATATATTGCCATGTGAATATTAATATGTGAAAATTGCAAGTGGATGTCCAAGTCATTTGAGGCTGGCAACCTCAGCATATAGAATGATGATTTCACGAAGCACCACTGCAAGGGATGGTGACTGCTTTATCGCTAGTTTCTTAAGGAGAACTAAAAGAATAAGTAGTCCCAAGTTCCATATGGAACAGGGAGGGAAAGATGAAAGAAATGATGTACATTTTAGTTATAATATTTAGTTTCAAACCAGTGTAAATGTCTTTGTAAACATATTCACTATAAAATTAATGACATTTTCAAGCTTTTCAACCAGTGTAGATGTAAATGAAAACATATTCAATCTATATTGTGAACATTTTTCAACCTGTGTAGATGTAAATGTAAACATAGTCTATCTATACTATTAACATTTTCATTTAAAGGTAAAGTAAATGTAACGCTATTTAATTGAAATGTAAAGAAAGTTTTCTCTCGAGGGATTAAGCTTAATTCTCATCGAGGATTATAGTCCGAGGTAAATGGGATGGTGGAATAGGAAGATGGGGACACATAAGTATGTGTCGGGAAACTCAATAGTCAGAGGGTATCCGCTTTTCTTCTTTTACCATACTAGTTGGTGGTACCAGCTGAGGGTACTAATCTCTGGAACAAAGTGAGGGTAGAAGTGGCCTGATGTCGAGCTAGACACCATCATCAGAGGGTCTTAGAGACGCGGGACCAGCTTTGCAGTTACTCTCTGATCTTACTTGGAACGTGCTGTGCCTTTAATTTTGACCAGAGACGCAAGAACTCCAGTGACCTATCTGCACAGAACCCAAAACCCCAGCGGAAGCAGAAACTACCATTTGCAGCTAAGTCAAACCTAAAAGCTGCCAAGTGACTTCTTACCTAAAACACACTACCATCACACGATGATGAGTATTATCTATTAAAGGTTATTCAATTTTTAAACTGTTAGAACTTTGTTGATTATTAATTTGTTATTTGTAAATATACTAATTTAACGTCGATTTAATCATTTTGAATGTAGTGCACGTTTGTCTTAGTCAATTTACTACAAACACTCTAAGCAGAGCAATACCAGAATAATAAGAATTCTACTGAGTAAATCAGGGTGGGAGCTTGAACGAGCTGAAATTAATAATTGCTTAATTCTTCATAAAAGTCGGCGGATCAGATATACGTTAACAATTGCCCGACCCAACGCAGCATTGTTTTTGACTTCTGAAATATCTTATGAATAGTCCCTTGAGATAGAAGCATCATTATTCTTGTATCTACAACTCTGCCAAGAGTAACCTTGTGCGAAGGTAGACACCTTTGAAAACCCATATTAGATACTCTTGAGTTTTGGCCACTGTTGGATAGCTAATGCAAAGCAGAGGAGGAAAATCCGTGAGAATAAAACATAATTAAATGTTGTCGTGAGGACAAGCAGAGGAAAGAGCCCAATATAATTATCCCCCCCCCCCCCCCCCGTGTAGTTTTGGCGGGTTACTAGCACGTTAATTCTTTTTTTTTTTTTTAGTATCGGGCCTGACGGTGATACTCAGAAAAAAAAAATTACTTACGTACGCCATGACAAGGCAATAGTTTGTAGTGTAAACAATTCTAGGGCATCTATTTAATCGACATAGCCACATTATTACTAAAATAGGAAAAAAGTTCGTAGGCTTACAACGAAAAACTGAAAGAAAATCATAAATTAGAACAAAAACATGTACGTGCAGGTAGCTCGGTCATAGACAATGCAAGAAAAGGTAGTTAAGAAAAGAGTAAATTAATGAAAGACAGGTGACAATGAAGGTTGCGCGCACGTAAAGCGATTTCAAGAGGTCGTTTTTCAGAGCAGCTGTAAGAAAATGTGGTTGTGTTGTTTTCTGTTGTCTAAGTGAACTGACACAAGCTCAATGTTGTTGTATAATGGCGTATAAGATCCGGTGCGTCATGTTTCACTAAAATAAAAAAAATCCTCAGCCAACCCATTGCATAAGATTTACAACAATGGCAGTGTCGGTAAATATCCGGGTTATTCTTATCTTGTCTGAAGGGTTTTTACTAACTTTAATCTGAAAAACACCCATCCACAAAGTGTTCTGATTTTTTCTCTCTGTGTGTGTGAGTGTGTGTGTTGTTGTTGTTGTTTTTTTTTTTTTTTCGATGTCCACAGGCTTTTTCATCATCCTGGGTGGGCCACTCACGTCTGTTGTTTTTCTGTTGTCTGGTGTTCTACTTCTTTGTTTCTTACGAGTGCCTGAAAACATACCTTTATGTTTGTCTAATATTTATAGGCTTTTTCCTGGCGTGTTTTCACTTCTGCTAAATTCGTCATTCATCATCGCTTGTGCGGACGTGTCGCTTCGCCTTGCACCACATTAATTCTATCTGCCTGTTTGTCTGCCTGTATGCCTGCCTGCCTCTCTGTCTATCTATCTACATGTCTGTCTGTTTGTATGCCTACCTGCCTGTACGTCTGTCTATCTATCTATCTATATCTCAGAGTCTGTCTCCATGCATATCTGTTGGTTTATCTGTCTATCCATTTGACTGATTATCTTTTCTGTTCGCAGTTAAATCAGTTTGTCTAATTATCAGATAGTTATAAACTTGCCTATTTACCCTTGTATCAAAACAGTTAATTAGAAGAAGTTAAAATAAAAATAGCAATTAACACATAAACAACTGGTCACAGTTAAAAGCTAATCACATTTCCTAAGTCAACAGTTGTCTATAAATATCCAGCTCAAACCTTGTCTAGAATGTTGAGACAAAGTTACGAGTCAGGGAAATTGTGTCACCATCAATACCTAGGTAACCAAACCGTATTAGGTGGAAAATATGGCTCACTGCAAGAATGCGCTCCTGAGCTGATAGCCCTCATCTGCCTTGTTATGTGGTGTTCATTTCATATATATATATATATTGAAGCACATTAAAAACGCACCACTATTATATATACTGATGCCGAGAAGCTGGGAAAAAAGTGTGGGAATGGATTTTCCCCATGTTTGTCATGAGGTAGAGAGCGAATGGCTGCTGGAATGGAAAGTGCATGATTCAACCCACGGGTTTGTGTACAGACTACATGAAAACAATGAAAGTTACACGTGCAACAGATTCCCAACAACTATGACCCTGAAAATGTGTACGCGTTGTGGCAGTATACTCGGTATAAAAAGGCCGTTGAGACAAAACACCCAGTACATGTGCTTGAAATGCCACGACTATCTGAAAACGACCGCCAACGAGCCATTGGTATGTTGGAGACCGGAATGAGCTCGCGGGCCATTGCCAGAAGGATGAATTGCCACCACAGCACTATTGTACGTCTCAATTAACGTTACGGAACCACTGGCAGTGCCCGGGATAGACTTCGGAGTGGCCAACCACGAGTTACTACTCCTGCGCAAGATCGTCATATTGTGCTGAGTCACCTAAGGAATCGTTCTCTCCCGGCAAGTCAAACAGCAAGAGCAATAGTGGGTAGACGTGGGCAAGTCTCTCGAATGACAGTCATACGACGACTCAGAGATACAGGCCTTACTGCAAGACAACCTTATGTTGGACCGAACTTGACTCACAGACATCGTCAGCAGCGCCTGCAATGGGCAGAGCAACGTGTCAGATCGACAAGACTGCAGTGGAATGCTGTCCTATTCACAGACGAGAGCAGATTCAACATATCCTTTGCTGATGGACGTATGCGGATTTGGCGACGGTGTGGAGGTTGCAGGTTGCTGTGTTCGTCAGCACAACCGATTTGGAGGTGGCAGTATTCACATTTGGGGAGGATTCAGTTTTCACCATCGCTTGCCTCTTCACGTCTTCCGTGGAAATGTTAATGCTGTGACATATCGAGATGAGGTTCTGGATGCATTGGTTGCTCCTGCGTTCACAAATTATCCAGACTTGCAGCTTCTCCAGCAGGATAACGCACGTGCGCACACCGAATGCATTACGCAGCAATATCTACAGCAGCAGAACATTGTGACGATTGATTGGCCTGCCCTATCACCAGACATGTCCCCTATTGAACATCTGTGGGACGAGCTAGGACGCAGAGTCTACAGGCAAGGTTCTCCAGCTAATCTGCAACAGCTCGAAGCTGCTCTTACACGTGAATGGGACTTGATTCCCCGGAATTTCCTTCAGAGACTTGTGCGTTCCATGCGGAGCCGCTGCTAAGCTTGTTTGCAAGCACACGGTGAACATACCAGATACTGAGGGTAGTGTGAATGAATTTTTTTATTGGTTGCATTTTTTGGTTTTCTCCCTTGCCTGCACAGAATGCAATGAATTTCATAACAATCAAATGTACAAATTAATGACCAGCATGGATTCATAGGAAAATGAATAAAGATTCCAAATATATAAACTTGTAAACACTTATATTTACATTTCACACTCTGTTCCTGGATTATAAAGGTGGTGCGTTTTTAATGGGCTTCAGTATATATCATTAGACAAGTTATTTTTTGCCGCGGGACACGACCACATTGCCGATAGAAAAAATTCGTTTGAAGGCTTAATCCCCTGTTTAAACAAAGCGAGTGTCACCACATTCGGATACAATAGGGCCAGCCGCTGACGGTCGAAAATGAAGGACTTGTGACACGCACAAGAATGTCGTTTTCACATTGCAGACTGTTTGAGAGCAGCATAGAAACTTAGATGTTGTCTACTTGGCGGGACATGGAAAGACAATAAAGGAACCGCCATACAACAATGAGACCTATGACGGCACCAGACAGGCAACACAAGGGGACTTCACTCGAGCCGCAAAAAAAAAGAAAGACTATGTGATAAGGGGCGGATAATTTCTGTATCAGGCGGACAATCCCAAACCATGGTTTGCCTCGCCAAACGGACATCCAGCAGGGAGCTGAAGAGTTGGTTTCGAGAGCCACCCCCTTTTAGCGATCGGTGGGCACTGAAATTGAACTTGATCATGCAGATGTCGCAGGGAAGGTAGACGACTGATGAGTTGGGGAAGGAGCGGAATCATAGGACACAGCCTCAGAATTATCACACAATAGTGTAATGAGATTGACTCTCCTGCTCTGCAGTCATAGTTCAACAATGGTCCAAATTTAGAATATACAATGAGAGTCGTTAAAGCTATCTACTTTCACTCAAGATTATTCTTGGCAGAGTTGTAAATAGAAGGATGGTGCTTCTATTTTCGGGAGTCTTTATAGGATTTTTTCAGAAATCAAGCACAATGTTAATTTATCAAAACAGTCGTGAACTTTGCATCTGCCCGCCTCTTCTATGAGGATAAAGATATATTAGCTCGTTTCTGAGTCCCGGACTGAATTATTCAGTAAAATATTACTTAAGTAGCTCTGATGTATTTATATTTATGATAACTGATTCATACGTGCACTTCTCTCTGCAATATTTAAATCAGCTTTGAATTTGTAGATACATATAACACTTTTAATTATCCATTATAGTTTAACTTGAGTAAATAAATAAGTGATGACAGTGAATTGCCCTATTAAGTTTTTCTTCACTGAAAATTGTTAAGGTGGTAGTTAATTTGGAGTGGTTAGTTATTTGGGTGGTGAGTTATTTTTGCTTTGGCCAGATTAAAATGACTTAACTGGCCAGATATTGAATGCACCGTAATTGTCGACATCTGTGGTGATGGCACGTCCCAGGCGTAGTTGCAGGGGTAATCTCTCCTAACTTTAAGGCAAGGATCTTCACAACCCGTTAAAGACAGACAGCGAACGTAGACCACAAGCTCTTGATCCACAGACCTGTATCGAGCTGGTATCACACACTGGTATCTCCAACTTGCATCCCAAACTTGTATCACCAACTTGTACCACAAACTTTAGAAGAAACAAATGTCTCTGATAAGTATTGGTTTCCTGGCACTAGTCAGTCGCATTACCTGCCGTCCGTTCCTCTGACCCTTCCCTTTTTTTCTCAGTAATTTTACCCTCCCTCAGCATATATGATAAACCCAGTTGAAGGTAAAGGTAAAGAATCCCGTTTACACGCCCATCTAGGCATTTTGAGAATATGGTGTTAAGCCCATATTTTTTTGACCATCGGCACACTAGGGGTGATTTGTTCAGCATCACGCCGGCCGCCTTAACCTTCCCACAGTTGCTCTGGTACCAAATCGATGAGGCTGGGCCGACCCCGGAGCCGTTTGCGGTCAAAAAAATTCCACCTCAACCGGGGATCGAACCATGGACCACTGAGCTAGGAAGCCAGTGCACTAACCACTTTGCTACCGCGGCTCCAGTGGATAAACATAGTGAATATGATGAAAAGTCATCGGTAATTCAGTTAATCTGATAGAAATAAATTGTCTAGACAGCGGAAAACGATTTTTGCCTAGTTTACACATGTTTAAATATACACATAAACTTATTAAAATGTTAATATAATAAATATGTACACCCTAATCTCATCATTATTCACTCTCTGCTTCACTTGAAGCCTGGGGCTACCTCTGCTTTTGGTTCCCCCTGTAAGAACCGGCATGAAGCAGTCATCAGTGCTTTCTGTGGTGGTTCATGACTATCATTTTCATATGAGGAGGTTTCCAGCCTCATATGAACCTGTAAAACCACCAGCGAGTTAAACACGACAAATGTAAAATGATACAATTGTATATGTCACAACTTACCCCGCATAATAGGGTTAATTCACAGAAGTCTGGCTAAGGAAGACTTCAGAATAATGTCAGCCCACAAGTGTTGAGGCCTTCTTATAGGTAGTCGAGTATTATTTTATTTATAATCCCACTATTATCCTGTATATAGTTTCCGAGGACTTTTTGGTTTCCAGTATTATAAAGTCAAGTTTCCTTGCTGGTATATTTCAGAAAATCCTCAATACTTGGTCCCATTCTCTTTACTGAAATCCTTCTTTTCTTCGGTCCTGGCTTGACTGAAAGTGTCGTCTTGACTCAGCGGAACACAGTGCTGGAGACTAAACTATAAGGGACTTTTCGCCCACGCTCTCCCAGCTTTCTACGTGGTCCAAGTCGCAAGTCAAACATAGTCTAGTTTAATATATTTTGGCTAGACTGTCGTGGTTGAGTAAAGTGTAGAGTATTTGTCGAGTTGGACAATAGTAGTGAAATCGACAAGGGATAGTGGACTGACAGAGTTATAGATTACACACACAGAAAGGTGTAAATAGGAGATGGACTTGAGACAACCTGGAAGAAGATTTATCAAAATGATCTCTCTCTCTCCAAGCCTCAACTCACTTTTATCGTCTAAGCACCTCCTGCTCTCACTCTTTTCTCTTATCAAACATAGAGATTATAGTAAAGAGCTAAAACAAGTTAATTATGGATGGAAGGGTCGTGAACAGCGCATTAATAAATGTTTAAACTTTATTAAATGAAGAAAAGCATGAAAATAATGCATCTCATCATAACAACATAAAATTTCATCAATAATCAAAATATGCCAAATACACCAACAACACACACACACACCACCAGTCATAAACCTGTAGAACACAGAGAAATGAATAAACTGAGTGTCAGCCCGTCCGTTTTCGTGGGACCAGATACAATTGTCAAGAAAGTGTCTTACATGTAAATATCCTTCAAGGTGAATGAAGTGAAATACAAAACTTCCTGTAGGTGCTATCATTGGTGACCTCAAATTGCGCGAGGGGGCTTGAAGACTCTATTTATCTCCTGCTGACCAAATAAACAAACTGAGCGACAGCCTGTCCGCTTTCGTAGGACCAAATGTGCTAGCTCCAGAAAAGTGTCTTACATGTAGATCCTTCAAGGTGAGGGAATAAGCCTACAAAACTTTCCTTGTTGGTGCTAAACGTTGGTGACCTCTAATTGCGCGAGGGGGGCTGGAAGACGCTATTTTTCTTCTGCTGACCAAATAAACAAACTGAGCGACAGTCTGTCCGCTTTCGTGGGACCAAATGTGCTAGCTCCAGAAAAGAGTCTTACGTGCAGATGGCCTTCAAGGCGATGGGATAAACTGCATACCTTTCCTTGTTGGTGCTAACTTTGGTGACCGCTAATTGCATGAGGGGGGCTGGAACTCTGTCCATTGATGGCTGCTCATACGTGCGAGGTTTTAAGTATCCAGAAAAATACACAAGACGAAGTCACTTGAGGACAAATGGTCCCTTGCGCTCTTATCCGGCGCTAGAATTGGCTTTCGTACTTGGTATTAAATCCGCTTTGGACTGGTTTGGCTGTGGCTGGCTGAGTACCCCGTTTAGGCACACAAAGGCGGGTGATATCAGATTCTGCTATAGACATGCTGGGCGGTTGATATTCTGGAAGCCGCAATGCTCTGACTGGTAATCCAATAGGCGAGTGGAGGACTACTACTGCATTCGATGATTCCAGATTTAGCGTTGGCTCGTTGCATTGCGTGAGCTTAACTTGGCGTTGACAAAGGGGGTTTTGATTCAGGAACGGGGTTGACGACTCGTGACGCTAGCGGTATTCAGAAACCCTCTAGATCGAAGAGAACATGACGTTCTTCGCCTGACTGGAGTCTGCTCTAGCGATTCGGTATCCCTGAAACCCGAAAAATTACAAGAGATAGGCCTTAACATTTTAGTTCTGTGTTAAAGTCTGCCTTATCTCATGAGGGTCCATCTCGGGCCAGGAATATATTCACGAGTGTGTTAGTCTATTAACCCCTTCTACTCTTGTAGTTTACAAATAAACACCTGGCATGGCTTGTTTCTACAGATGTATCGGCGTGCAACGTAATAAGGAGTAAGACAGAGGTTTCTCTTAGAGACTACATCAAAGACAACAGAAATTTCCCCAGATCGGCGATGCATAATATTATGAACACTACTACTGTGTTCTAAGGGGCAAAAACCCACCAAGGCTAACAGCGGGTTTTATCTCCCCCTGAAACAGATCAAACTCGTTACCCAGGCCTCAAAGGGTACCAGCCGCTCGTGATCAAAGACTTAGCGACCAGAGAAATTCCCCCTGGTCAGACGGACCACAGGTGCGTTTAGATAACATTACGTTATCGTTAGCTGACCGCAGCTGGCCAGAACAAATTTCTACTGAAAGCCAGAAAATAAACAAGCCTCGGGTGGGGTTTGAGAAGCAGAAAAAATTTGGGCCACACAGGTAGCAAAGAAAAGAAATACAAAATGTCTAGGAAAACAGAACATTAAAGAGTAATAACATATGCTATGATATGGAACGGAATGGTAAAATAAATTATCAGTCACGTGACATAGACCAAGCATGACGGTTTAACAAAGATAGTCCAAAAGCTGTGCTAGTACTAGGTACTTAGCTAACAATGTTGTGACAGCTGATTCCTGGTTCAGTCACTGTTAGTTCCCAGTGAAGTTTTGACTGTTCCTTCTCTTCAAGAGTCGCGTGGCTTGGTGGTAGCACGTTCCTGGCGTTCCCAGGATAACTGCTTCATGTTGCCTCTTCGAGTGCCGTCTAGACCCGTCAGTTATAGATGCTGTCCAGCATCGAATTCCAGTGACCAGTACCAGAAAATGAGAGAAGTAGAAATCGAATCTCCCTTACGTTTTGTGTCTTCTGATGTAAGCATGTAAGCATCAGGTGACCTCCACCTCCCTCAACCATTTAACTTTCCTTAGAATTTTGTCCGATGCCCCTAAGCCTTAAATCCCAACCCATCGAGCAAGATGAAAGTGTGTTAGGAGAGCAGAAGAATGCAAATTTTATATATATATATATATATATATATATATATATATATATATATATATATGTCGTGAAAAATTCTAAATCCACATATATAAATTAAAAAGTAAATGTAAAGCCTAACGAATAAATTCCATAAAAGGAAAGAAGAATGGTAAAGAACAGTGCTGTCACAATGACGGTACTCGAGATCCCCTTGTTTTCTACATCGTCTGCAAATTGTAACGTTTCACGTTGATAGTAAAGCCTACTGCATCAATACACGCTTTCTACAATAAAACGTGTACTGCATTTCTAAGAAAACCTTGAGATATGCAGGCTGATTAATGACCTAAATTAATACTAGCATTAATTACACTACGTTACCATAAACGAAAGGACAGATGGACTTAGTATAGAAAGAGGGGGAGGGCTGAAAGCAGGAACGCATGCAACACTAACCCGCGTCTCGCGATACAAAATTAATGCCATCACGCGTGTAAGGCCACAAGCACTAACTTTTTTTTCAAATCGACAGTGATAAAAAACACTACCCATACGAGAGTTAGGTTTAAAAACCTGAAAAATGCTTATTAGGAAATATGACATTATACTGGTTTACGTTTGAAAGCCTGACAGTACCCAGACACCACATCGTATCGAAGTGAACGGGAGGTAGAAGAAAATGCATATTTTGAACGCAGCCCCTTAGCCCCATAAAATTTATACAGTTGGGTTCCTTAGGACGTGCTGACAAAGAATATGTTAAATGTTACGCAAATAGTCTAGGAATTAACAAATTATAGCCAAAAGAAAATAGTGAGGGTGTCAGACAACACCAAATAATAATCGCACAGTGGCATGTTTTGGAACCACTATTTTACGGGAAATGGGCCACCATGTAAAATCCTATTTGATTGGATAGAAGTAAATGTAAGGCTAAACACGATTAGTCGGGCTACAAATACTAATTCTTTGTTGTTAGGGAAACGTGAGTAGGAGTACCTTTTTTGAAAAGCTGTGTAAACATGGCCCGATTGGTTAGACCCGCCAATATAGGCAATTAGGAGCGTCAGTTCAGTGCCACATGTTAAAATAAACTTACTAAGAAACAGTGCGTTGAGATCCAGATCATATTTTTCTAAATAAAAGTCTGGGACAGAGGCAGATCGGAGTTTGTGCCATATTCATTGCCAGTCAACGTATCTGTGTATTATTTCCATGAATTGTGGTAAGCTTGATATATTCAATATCTTTTTAATGAAAGTTGAATGTAAATTGATAATTTATGTCTGTATATGTGTGTGGTTCAGTAGCGAACATGAGGCAAGGCCTAAATATTGCTCCAACCTGAACAGAAGGTGTCGGAGAAAAGTAAAACTGCATGGAATTGCCAAACAGTACACTGACACCTATCTTATTGACTAGAAAGAACTAATGCTGGAATTGCAGAGGCGTAGTAACCATTAGGGAGGAGTATACTGGTGTAAATTGTTTCAGATGAAGATAGCAGTTGGCCTACCGCTCTGAACTCAGTGTTTGTTATGTATTGTGTTCAGTCTGGAAATAGATTATAAATTAGTTCTGAAATAGGAGGTACAACCTTCTTGTTTCAGGGACCGTGGTCCTAAGTTCTTGAAGCAGCACCTGGTCTGAGTTTTGCTGAATCCAGAGGCTGACAGCATACTCCTTGGTCCAGATAGCGACCAGTGAGGTGTCTCCAGAACACAGGAAGCAATCGAGCAGAGGAGTCTTTTCCTGCCGTCATCACGAAAGATAAGCTTCTGTGGCCAGAGTATCTCAACATTATGTGCCCCCTCCAAAAATTGACATTTTATTAAACACAGAGGGACAATTACTTGGTTCAAATGACAGGAACTGTGAACTTTTCCCAATACTATTTCCAAGATAATCAAACACTTGAAGTCATGATGAAAAACAACAACCAGGCTTGAACAAACCAGTATTACCTCATATTACCACTGCACAAATTACACACATAGAATAATAACAATAAAATATGTCAATACCAAAATTATATTTATAAACTGTGTACATATTACTTGTTATTACATTTGATTGTGATTCCTGGTTCACTGTGTAGTTGAATCAGGATATCTATTATTGACAGTAATTAATACATATATATATTTGAAACTTTACACTTGACTCAGTTAAGATAGTCTTATAGAGTGTTATATGTGTGTGAGTGTCACAGTGTTGTAAAGTGTTGTGGAATAAAATAAATTGTTTATCTGTTTGTTGTTGTTGTGACTTACATTTCATCATTTTCATAACCCTAGACATTTAACGTAGTCATCACTATATTCCATAATAATTCTGACTGAGGTATAAATGTGGTAGCAAGTAAGGTCATCTGTAATACACTACACTTAATAGATACAGATACCTTCACAGCTGATCTCAGTCAGTACACTAAGTCCCCTATAAATATTTATAACATCCCATTTTACCACATATATTGGGGTCTCGCTCCCGGGATATTGAACTTTCTCCTATTATATATATTGGGAATAATAAGAATTAAAAGGTATCCTTGGGTGGAATTAAATAAGGTTGAGCTCTCAGTGCCTGTGGTTGTCCTTAGATAATTAATTACAGATTGTATTGTTTAGTTAAATATTTTATACATTTACCTGTTAGAAAATGGCGGACCTGGCCAAATTTCGATCTGCTGCTGTGCAGACTGCAAAAGAGTTAGGAATGGACGGGCAAATTATGATTGCTTATGTCACTGCTGAATGTGACAAATATATTGAACGGGAAGAAAGAAGATTAGAAAAAGAGGCCGAAAGAAAGTTAGAGGCTGAAAAGGAAATTAAGAAGTTACAATTTGAGGCTGAGGCTGAGACTAAGAGGCTGCAGATTGAGGCTGAGGCTAAGAAATTTGAGGCAGAAAGAGAAGAGAAGAAATTGGAGGCAGAAAGAGAAGAGAAGAAATTGGCTGCAGAAAGAGAAGAGAAGAAATTGGCTGCAGAAAGAGAAGAGAAGAAATTAGCTGCAGAAAGGGAAGACAAGAGATTAGCTGCAGAGAGGGAAGCAGAAAAAGAGGAGAAGAGATTACAAAGGGAACATGAGTTACGACTAAGGGAGTTTGAGTTTCAAGGCCATGCTCCTGAAAATGGTGCCAGTCCCTTTACCTCTGATGCCACTGCTAGTCAGGGAGCCTCAACCTCAGCTATGAACTTTCATTTAGATCATTTTGTTGAGAAAGACGATGATATTGAGAGCTATCTAAATAGATATGAACTATTAGCTACCACGTATGGGTTAGAGAGAGAAAGGTGGAGCTTAAAGTTATCTCAAGGGCTTCGTGGGGCAGCTTATGAAGTTTTTGCCAAAATGAGCAGAGGTGATCAAGAAAATTATGACATGCTAAAGCAGGCTCTTTTGTTAAGATATGAAAAGAACGCAGAATTTTATAGGAAAAAATTTAGGAATGCTAAACTACTGTCAGGTGAAACCTATCACCAGTTCTCTGCACGGATAGAGACATACTTGGAGAAATGGACTTCTCTGGGGAAAACCCAAGATCTTAAGGAAATGGTCCTTATAGAACAATTAAGAGAGTCCATGGCTCCAGACCTGAGAAAGTTTCTCATGGAACAAGGTGCAGAGAGACTGGGTGAGTTACTAAATGTTGCAGAAAGGTATCAAGCAGCTCAGGCAGAGGTATCAGGTAATAAAAAGAAACAGGTAGAAAATTTTAGGGCACCACAGAACTTTAATAAATTTGATCCTAGAGATCAAAACAAAGGTAAGCACCAGTTTGATAGGCCACGGTATGACAATAAAAATAAAACCCCACAATTCGATGAAAGGAAATATGATGAAAGAAAATCTTTCAACCAAGGAAGGAGGTGGTGTAACAATTGTAAGATGAACAATCATGACACTGACCGTTGCAGAAGGAACCCTATAGTTATGGCCACCCTTCAGGTCAGGTCGACCTCAAGACAGGAGGAGGATATTATAATAAATACCACTCCAGAAGAGATGCGGAAGGCACAGGCTGGGGATAAGACCCTCAAGCCTTGTTTCAGAAAATTGTCAACTTGTCATACAACTCCAGGCAAGGGAGATTTTTACATGAAAAACAAGTTGATTTACAGGAAGGCCGGAACTAGATCCAATGGTCACGGACAGTTGGTTCTTCCAAAGAGATATAGGGCAGACTTAATAAGGAGCCTACATGTGAAACAGGATGGGGACCATGAGAAAATTGGTACCATCATCCAAAAGGTGGCTCACAATTATTATTGGCCCAAGGCAAGATGGGACATTGAGAATTTTGTAGAAAGGTGTAGCATAGCACATGAGGGAACACCCACAAGTGGGAACATTGATCAGGACCTGGACACGCCACGGGGCAAAATTAGGCCTGATAATAAAAAGAAATATAAATTTGATAAAGTGGACCAAATGGAATGGGAAGCCCCTTTTCACGGACAAGCTTCAATTAACTGTTTTACAATGGCCACTATGCGGAGAGTGCAAAAAGATGTCTTACCCCAGGATAAGCCGAAAATCCCTCAATCGGACTTAAACAAACTGGAGGAAGAAGATGTAGAGAGGAAATCTCTCATCAAGAATTTTAAGTGGGGAGAAAGCCCCAAGAGAAAAATTGGTAGCGGTCGTTTTGTGCATGATAATTCTGGGAAGAAAAATCATCACTATAGCGCTTCGAGTGGAAGAGACCATACCGGTGCATGGACAAATAGGTCCACAAAATTAAAGGTCCATATGTAACGCTGTTAAGAACGTGGACTGATGAAAAGGCAGAGGAAAATATTACATCCTCATACCAATATGTGAATGAGCTGACCACTCGTTTAAAAACTGGCTGGAAACTTGCCAATGAAAATTTGAGACAAGCCAGGAAGAAACATGCTGCCTATTATAACAGGAAAGCTAAAGACAGAGATTTGGCTGTGGGAGAGAAGGTACTGCTTCTTCTCCCCGGTAGTCAGAATAAGTTACAAATTGGATGGCAAGGTCCATATACAGTTCTAGAGAAGGTGTCTAGAACCAATTATAAGATAGATAAGAAGGGGAAAGAAAAAATCTATCATGTGAATCTCCTGAAGAAATATTTGGAAAGAGAAAATCAGGAAGAGACACACTTGTTGACCTTGTCCATTGCCATGGAGATGAAAAAGGAACCACTTTCATCATTTGAATATCCATTACACCCCTGTGAGACAGCGGCACAGGTGAAAATCAGTACACATTTAACGAAAAATCAGAAAGAGAGAGTGCAACAGGTTCTAGATAATCATACAGAGGTGTTAACAGACCGACCGGGGCATACAAACTTATTGGAATATGATATGAAACTGATAGACCCCACACCTGTCTGTATGAAACCCTATTCGATTCCTTTTGCTAAGGAGAAAGCTTTGAAGGAAGAGATAGACTATTTGTTGAAGGAAGGAATTATTTCACACAGTGAATCTTCGTATAGTTCCAGTGTTGTACTCTTAAGGAAACCCTCTGGAGAACATAGACTCTGTATAGATTACAGGAGACTGAATGCTATTACAGAAGGACAGGTGGATCCATTGCCGGATACAAATCAGTTGTTTGCCAGACTAAATAAAGCTAAATATTTCTCAAAAGTGGATCTGAGTAAAGGATACTATCAGATTCCAGTAAAGCCTGAGGTTAGACCATACCTAGCTTTTAGTACCTCAGAGGGACACTATGAGTTTAACAGATTGCCATTTGGATTGAAGAATGCGCCTAGTGTCTTCTCTAGAATGATGAGAAAATTATTGGACCCTCTGAATAATCCATGTATCACAAATTTCATGGATGATATCCTTATAGCAACAGAAACATTTGAGGAACACATTGACTCTCTGAACATGCTGTTTAATCGACTTAGAGAAGCGAATTTAACAGCCCGACCAACCAAATGTTGCGTTGGATGTAAAGAATTAGAATTCTTGGGACACACAGTCCATCAGGGAAACATGACCCCTGACCCCAAGAATTTAGAGAAACTAAAGAAAGCCCCGAGACCACAAACCAAGAAAGACGTGAGATCCTTTGTCTCATTATGTGGTTTCTACCAAAAGTATATCAAAAACTTTAATTCCATATGTGCACCGTTAACTGATTTGACACGTAAAGGAAATCCAGATCGAATTACATGGACACCACAATGTGAATTGGCTTACCAGGAATTGAAGGAAAAGCTCACAAGCAAACCTATTTTGAAATTACCTGACTTAAGTCAAGAATTCATTGTAAGGACGGATGCCAGTAATATTGGGTTAGGTGCGACTCTGCTACAGAAATCAGATGCATTGGATGGGGAATTAAGCCCAGTGGCATATGCTAGCAGAAAGTTGAATAAAGCTGAAACCAATTACTCAACTAGCGAAAAAGAATGTCTTGCAGTAATATGGGCGATAAAGAAATTCAATATTTATCTGTATGGGAAGGCATTTAAGTTGCAAACGGATCACAAACCCTTGTCGTTTCTAGCGCAGGCTAGACATGAAAATTCTAGATTACTCCGTTGGTCATTACTGATGCAGCCATTTGAGTTTAGCATAGAGTATATATCTGGAAAAACAAATCTGGGAGCGGATTTTTTAAGCCGCCATCCGTGTGATGAGAATCACCGTAAGCCCCAGAAATAATAATAAATTTCTCTATGTGTATATAGAATTATAGACTGACATATAACGTCTGTTTTAAGAGGGGAGAATTTGTCGTGAAACATTCTAAATCCACATATATAAATTAAAAAGTAAATGTAAAGCCTAACGAATAAATTCAATAAAAGGAAAGAAGAATGGTAAAGAACAGTGCTGTCACAATGACGGTACTCGAGATCCCCTTGTTTTCTACTTCGTCTGCAAATTGTAACGTTTCACGTTGATAGTAAAGCCTACTGCATCAATACACGCTTTCTACAATAAAACGTGTACTGCATTTCTAAGAAAACCTTGAGATACGCAAGCTGATTAATGACCTAAATTAATACTAGCATTAATTACACTACGTTACCATAAACGAAAGGACAGATGGACTTAGGATAGAAAGAGAGGGAGGGCTGAAAGCAGGAACGCATGCAACACTAACCCGCGTCTCGCGATACAAAATTAATGCCATCACGCGTGTAAGGCCACAAGCACTAACTTTTTTTTCAAATCGACAGTGATAAAAAACACTACCCATACGAGAGTTAGGTTTAAAAACCTGAAAAATGCTTATTAGGAAATATGACATTATACTGGTTTATGTTTGAAAGCCTGACAGTACCCAGACACCACATCGTATCGAAGTGAACGGGAGGTAGAAGAAAATGCATATTTTGAACGCAGCCCCTTAGCCCCATAAAATTTATATATTTGGGTTCCTTAGGACTTGCTGACAAAGAATATGTTAAATGTTACGCAAATAGTCTAGGAATTAACAAATTATAGCCAAAAGAAAATAGTGAGGGTGTCAGACAACACCAAATAATAATCGCACAGTGGCATGTTTTGGAACCACTATTTTACGGGAAATGGGCCACCATGTAAAATCCTATTTGATTGGATAGAAGTAAATGTAAGGCTAAACACGATTAGTCGGGCTACAAATACTAATTCTTTGTTGTTAGGGAAACATGAGTAGGAGTACCTTTTTTGAAAAGCTGTGTAAACATGGCCCGATTGGTTAGACCCGCCAATATAGGCAATTAGGAGCGTCAGTTCAGTGCCACATGTTAAAATAAACTTACTAAGAAACAGTGCGATGAGAGCCAGATCATATTTTTCTAAATAAAAGTCTGGGACAGAGGCAGATCGGAGTTTGTGCCATATTCATTGCCAGTCAACGTATCTGTGTATTATTTCCATGAATTGTGGTAAGCTTGATATATTCAATATCTTTTTAATGAAAATTGAATGTAAATTGATAATTTATGTCTGTATATGTGTGTGGTTCAGTAGCGAACATGAGGCAAGGCCTAAATATTGCTCCAACCTGAACAGAAGGTGTCGGAGAAAAGTAAAACTGCATGGAATTGCCAAACAGTACACTGACACCTATCTTATTGACTAGAAAAAACTAATGCTGGAATTGCAGAGGCGTAGTAACCATTAGGGAGGAGTATACTGGTTTAAATTGTTTCAGATGAAGATAGCAGTTGGCCTACCGCTCTGAACTCAGTGTTTGTTATGTATTGTGTTCAGTCTGGAAATAGATTATAAATTAGTTCTGAAATAGGAGGTACAACCTTCTTGTTTCAGGGACCGTGGTCCTAAGTTATTGAAGCAGCACCTGGTCTGAGTTTTGCTGAATCCAGAGGCTGACAGCATACTCCTTGGTCCAGATAGCGACCAGTGAGGTGTCTCCAGAACACAGGAAGCAATCGAGCAGAGGAGTCTTTTCCTGCCGTCATCACGAAAGATAAGCTTCTGTGGCCAGAGTAGCTCAACATTATGTGCCCCCTCCAAAAATTGACATTTTATTAAACACAGAGTAACAATTACTTGGTTCAAATGACAGGAACTGTGAACTTTTCCCAATACTATTTCCAAGATAATCAAACACTTGAAGTCATGATGAAAAACAACAACCAGGCTTGAACAAACCAGTATTACCTCATATTACCACTGCACAAATTACACACATAGAATAATAACAATAAAATATGTCAATACCAAAATTATATTTATAAACTGTGTACATATTACTTGTAATTACATTTGATTGTGATTCCTGGTTCACTGTGTAGTTGAATCAGGATATCTATTATTGACAGTAATTAATACATATATATATTTGAAACTTTACACTTGACTCAGTTAAGATAGTCTTATAGAGTGTTATATGTGTGTGAGTGTCTCAGTGTTGTAAAGTGTTGTGGAATAAAATAAATTGTTTATCTGTTTGTTGTTGTTGTGACTTACATTTCATCATTTTCATAACCCTAGACATTTAACGTAGTCATCACTATATTCCATACTAATTCTGACTGAAGTATAAATGTGGTAGCAAGTAAGGTCATCTGTAATACACTACACTTAATAGATACAGATACCTTCACAGCTGATCTCAGTCAGTACACTAAGTCCCCTATAAATATTTATAACATCCCATTTTACCTATATATATATATATATATATATATATATATATATATATATATATATATATATATATATAATATATATATATATATATATATATATATATATATATATATATATATATATATATATATATATATTATATATATATTATATATATATATATATATATATATATATATATATTATATATGTATATATATATATATATATATATATATATATAATATATATAATATATATATATATATATATAATATATATATATATATATATATATATATATATATATATATATATATATATATATATATATATATATATATATATATATATATATATATATATATATATATATATATATATATATATATACGTAGCAAATCGTATTTAGAAATGTTGACATAAAACATATACCATAATATTATCATCATCCGTATTCTGCTTCTTATGAAGCCCGGAACTACCTCTGCTATTGGTTCCTTGTGAGGAAACCCACACTAAGCAGTCAGCAGCGCTTGCAGAGGTGGTTTATTTGGCAAGTTATTTTATATGATGAGGTTGCCAGCCCTATATGCAACTGTACATCAGTAAGCAGTTTATACAAATAAAATGCAAATAGAAAATAATAAAATAAACATGTTACAACTTGCCCCAATAGATTCAGTGAATTAATATGTCCCGACTTTGTTGCACAGAAAGAACGTAGTACTTCCTGCAACTGTTTGAGATGCTATTGTCCTTTAGTGAGTTTTTTTTTTGGGAGGGTGGGGGGGGGGGGGGGGGCTAAATATTACAAATAAATGTTTACTCTTTTTAATTTACAAGATACTTCTAGTAACTTTGACCTGTCCTATCATGGATCCTATTTACTACTCTTATTCTTGCTGTCCCTGATCTCCTGCCGAAGGTAAGAAATGCAGAGTGAATATCTTCAAAAGGCTCTAGGTTTTAACGTTACAATAGCCCACCTAAAAATGTAACCTCGTTAGGTTCTCTTTGGTGAAACCTAATCACAGTCAAGTTAAGGTCATATTTTAATTTTAAACAAACCACAAGCAAGGCGTATAATTTTAGTAAACTCTCCCCTTACCCGTCACCATGAAAGTCATGACACGGCCATATAAAGTAATGCCACTTAACTGTTACATTTATCCGAAACATTATGTCGTGCGATCTGTCCTAATTATTAAATATGACAAATCTTCTTCAAAGTTGCGCTCTCTTTTTTTCCCATCCTTGTTGATCATGGTTGACTTGAGATGGCCTCAGCTGCCATGACAAGGCTGAATGTGATCTGGAAAAGTAACATCAGTTTTCCTGTGAAGATCAAATTATACAAATCACTTGTATTATCTATTCTCTTGTATGGGTGTGAGGGCTGGACACTCACTGCAGATACGGAACGAAGGATTCAGGCTGTCGAGTATAAATGTTATAGAAGAATTTTGCGCATTTACTATAAAGAGCACAAAACAAATGTCTATGTTAGAGAGAAAATAAACACCTATGCAGTCCACCAAGAACCACTTTTGTCAGTAGTGAAACGTCGAAAGCTCGCCTGGTTTGGGCATGTAACTCGTCATGACTCCCTTTCGAAAACGATCCTCCAGGGAACAGTCGAAGGTAAACGGAGAAGAGGAAGGCAAAGAAAATCCTGGGCTGATAACATCAAAGAATGGGCAGGGCACGGTTTTTCCACACTTGTACGCATTGCTGAGGATAGAGAGCAGTGGAGGACCCTGTCTGCTGATGCTTCCACCATGGTGCCCCAGGACCCATGACGGGTTACGGGTTGAGATGAGATGATGATTGATCATGACAAGACATCTTGCTTAAGATTGTTAAGAGACCTGCCGGAAAACTTTACGTGAATGAGTCTGATAGTGGCAAAACAGATGGTCGTTTAAGAGATAACATGGGGAGCGACATGCACACATACGGCCCAACCTTAAGGTTGTCTGGAGTATAACAATCTTGTAAAATTAGGGCCACACTGCCACAAAAACCACCACTGCAAGAACTAGTGACTGCTTTGTGCAGGTTTCCTTACAAGGGATCAATAGCAGAGGTATCCCCAGGCTCCATACGGAGCAGGGAATCGATGATGAGGATATCATGGTTTTTGTATGTATATTATTTTTAATTCAGATTTATTGTGTACATGTGTATCTGAAAGTGACAGATTTGTCTGCTTCCGCTCTTCTAAAACCCTTTCTTCCGACTCGATAGGTTGAGATTTAATGTTCGGAAACATCGGGAAAAATTCTGAGGAGGACGAAATGGTGGAGGGAAGCGAAAGTCACTTGATGCTTTCATGAGGAGAGATAATACTCATGGGAGGCATTTGTTTTCTCTCAGTTTTTGGTACCAGTTGCCAGAAGTCGACGCTAGTTACCTACAGCAGACGGATCTTGAGAAAACTTAACGAGGCAACCTGAGCAGTTACCCTGGCGTTGCAAGGGACGTCCTGCTGTCAAAACAACTCGCTCCTAAAGAGAAAGAACAGTCAAAACCTCAATGGTAACTAGCAGTGAGTGAACCAAAATTCAACCGTCCCCACATCGCCAGTTAAATACCCAGTACTGGCTCAGCTTACGAACACTTTAATTTTACAAAACCACTATTCCTGAATACCTACCTATGAAGATACGTTTAACTGTGTATTTTCTCTGACAGAAAATCAGTCTAATACATTTTGCCCTTGTAGACAAAATACGTTACTATTAAATATCGTGTTTTATGTGTAAATATAAATCATTAATTGAGTTAATCAGTTAGTTGGGTGAATTTGATGTATGCACCCGTGTATATATATATATATATATATATATATATATATATATATATATATATATATATATATATATATATATATATATATATATATATATATATATATATATATATATATATATATATATATATATATATATATATATATATATATCTATATATATATATATATATATATATATATATATATATACGGTTGGGTCTGAATTATCTTGTGGACAGTCCCTTGGGATAAAAGCGTCATTACCCTTCTATCTACAACTCTGCCAAGCGTAATCTTGTGCGAAGGTAGAAACCTTTCACGACCCATTTTAGATACTCTTGCGTTTTGGCAACTGGTGGACCACTACTGCAAAGCTAAGGGGAGGCAATCCGTGACATTTTCCATTCTACAAATCCCTGCGAGACTCCCTAAAATAGAAGTATCACCCACCTATTTATATTTCTGCCAAGAATAATCTTTAGTGAAAGTTATCACATTTGATAACCTTCATCCTTTTACTCGAAGTTTGGCCATTAGAGGACCACTACTGCAGAGCAGGTGAATCAAACCGCCACAGGAAGGCAAAGCAGCGAGTGAAGCCACCCCATCTCTGGAAGCTGAACCTAGTACAGTGAAGCTTCTAGCACCTCGCTCCCCTACGACAGTATGTGTTATGGGACTACCTTTACCTGTAATAAATTACAGAACTTAAGATTGACATAAGCAAGAATATATTAATGCAAACTCATGTAGTAACAGACACCTGGCTGACGGCGAGAACCAGAACTGGTACTATCAAAATTGTGGTTCCTGAAACTCTCTGAGAAACACGGAAATAGAGCCCCTACTTCCACTAGGTATGTTATAAGAGCCAACTAAGGTGATGCCGGTCTTAGGGCACGTGACTTCCTCATGTTAAAACAAACTGCTTCATAAACCACCACTGCAAGAGAATATACAGTTTTTGTTGTATCAGGCAAATCTGCATGGACCCGTGCTTATATCACATCAATGGACCCGTGCTTATATCACATCAATGGACCCGTGGTTATATCACATCAATGGACCCGTGCTTATATCACATCAATGAGACTTTTATACAAAAACAATGAGGCGCTAAGTATATAAAAAATGTTCAACACAAGAAATGTTAGATACTTCCGATTCTCAAACAATGAATTGTAAAGTCCGTGAAATATTCAGTCCTTGAAGCATAAAGTACACGACACATTTAAAAAAAAATGAATATCGAAGATATCTTGACGATCTGGACCATTACAGAAGTATAAAACAGTATTGTCACCGAACATGTCTACACGACAAAAGTGTTAAAATTATTCTTTCACAAAGCTTAGCACTGTAACATGTAGCGTCGTTAATCAGAAATTGGTCAGAAGTAATTTTTATTACAATGACTTTTATGAGGAAAATTAACGGACTTATAAATTTATAATCAAAGAGCAATAATCCATAATACTTTGAAGTAGGGGACATAAGTAGGGTTGACATCACTTGATCACTGTTCAGTGCGGCTGACCTTGGCCGATATTTATAGTTAAGTTTTTCAGTTTTGTTTTTCTGAGGGAGTTCAGCTAGCAGAGCGAAGTTAAGCTTTGCACGGGAAATTTATATAAACTGGTGAGTTGTTTGCGAGACAGTTGATCTAGAAACTTCAGAAATAGTCGTTGTGGTAAATCGTTGTACAAAATGTAGTCAGTCAGATTCGAGAACGCGTTAGTGTAGGTTCAGAATTGAGCTCTCTCCCAAGTGTGTGTCAAGATAGTACTTTATAAGTGGCTGGCGCAATTGAGAGTTATTATCGAGTGATAAACCCACATGAGTTTGGGTTGCTTCTGTGGTGACAGAAGATTTTGTAACTATCATTCAGACTCTCGATCGCCTATATGTCACAAATGACAGTTTTGTGAGCTATTCTGAGGATATGAAAACAGTGTTGCCATTTTAGGAAATGTGTGTGTTTCAAAATGAACCAGGTACGTTGAATTTAAGAGTCTATTACTGGTAGGCAACATAGTACGCCAGTTGACAGTCTAACGAGTAGTAAATCAATCAATACCCCTTAGCTCCCCGAGGAGCATAGGCCTTCAAAAAACACATGCCCAGTCTTCCTGTCCTGTGCCATCCGCTCAAGTTCTTTCCATGTTTTCCTCATCATTTTCACCTTTGTATCCAGTTCTCTTCTCCATGTGTTTTTGGTCTACCTCTGCCTCTCTTTCCCTGTGGATTCCAGAAAAAGGACTGCCTTGTAATGCTATCAACAGGTCTCCTCAATGTGTGTTCTATCCATCGCCAGCATCTTTTTCTCAACTCTTGTTCCACTGGAACTTGTCTAGTTTTTGTCATCAATTCCAAATTTGTGACTTTGTCATACCATTTCAGTCTTTCTATTCTACGCAAGCACCCGTTTATAAAAGTCTAACTTTTTGGTTGTTGTTTTTGTTGCTCTCCATGTCTCAGATCCATACAATAGGACTGACTTGACATTTGAGTTGAAGATTCTTATTTTCATGATGGACTTGATTTCTCTTGTTCTACATATGTTTTCCAATGCAATGAAAGCTCCACTTGATTTTTGTGTTCTTATTTTGAAATCATTTATGTCCCTCCAACTCTGTCTATACTACTGCCAAGATATGTGTACGATTCTAAATCCTTTACTGGTGTTTCTTCACGTTCACCCTTGTTATCATTTCTTGCATTTATTCTCATAATCTTTGTTTTTTCCCTGTATATTATCAGGCCCACTTGTTGTGACCTCTCATCGAGAATTTTCATTTTCTCTTGCATCTGATTATGGTTATGGGACAGAAAAGCTAAGTCATCTGCAAAATCCAGATCATCAAGCTGTTTAGTCAGGTTCCATTGGATTCCATTTCTGTTGTGTGATGTCGATGTTTTCATAACCCAATCTATTGCTAGTAAGAAAAGAAATGGAGACACGAGGCATCCCTGTCTCACTCCTGTTCTAATCCTTATCGGTCCTGTAAGTTGTCCTTCATGGAGAACTCTGCATGTCCTGTCTTCATAGGTCTTCTTTATTAAGTTAATGATCTTCATGGGAACTCCAAAATGCCTCATCAATTTCCAAAGTGATTCTATGTCTACACTGTCAAATACCTTTTCATAGTCCACGAATCTGACGTATAGCGGTGAATTCCATTCCAGACTTTGTTCAACTATTATTCTCAATGGGGCTATTTGGTCTTTACAGGATCTGTTTTGTCGAAAACCTGCTTGTTCATCTCTCACTTGCTCGTCTATGGACTCTTTTAATCTCTCAAGGATGATTCTGTTTGTAGTAGTATATAAACTTGGGAAAACGTCAGCCCTGGCGGTAGGCCAGTATTCTCTAAAATACACCAAGTATAGACTACAGAAAGTAAGATGAAACAGAAGAAAAATACCAGAACATTTTGTAAGGGCAATGTTTCAATATGTAGATTTTAGAGGAAGAAAAATATCGATAGCAGTAGTCGTGACCATCATAACCAATCGAGACAGCTAGAAATACTGAAGCAGCAGGGGTGAACGAGAGAGCAAGACATTGTAATAATAATTTATTTGAAATTGTTGCTGTACAAGTCTGCCAACCATAGGTGAAGGTTGGACATATCACTTTTAGCCAACAGTGCTGATTTTCGTGTAAATAAACTTCAACAAAAATGTTCACTGCTGTCAGCGTGAAGTATTTTCATCAGTTTGTTGAATCATCAATCAACTGTCAGTTATGCACTGTTGTAATCGTCTGCGAGAAAGAAGTTAACTTAACATCATCAAACATAGGCTGCCTACTGTTTAGGGTAGTGATACCCTATACGATCAACAATAAGCCAAAATACAGAAGTAGGGAATAGTAGACAATCATCATCATCAGCTTATATGTCAACGGCCACTCTACCTAAATAACAGCTCATGCTCTTCTTGAGGAGGACTTCTGGCCATAAGATCTTTAAGGTTTGTGTTTTGCCTCTAGGCCAGAAAGGATGCATTAGCATATGCTTTGCGGTTTTCATAGTCTGTTTATTTCCTTCTTTTTAGCCTTAAATTATATGCATTCAATTAAGTCATGCTCATCTTACATCACTTTCGTGGTTGGTTCTGGTAAACAGGAAATAACAAGACAGATTATTGTTTGGTTTTTTTTAACAGCAGAACTAAGCTAACACTTGTTTGTAACTGTGGCTGACGAAGGGTGAAACCCGAAACGTCCCGTGTTTCCTGTGTAACGTTATTTGTAATACTGATTCAGTACCGTTCTATTTCTTTATAAGCTAACACAAAGCTCAAACTTAAATTAACCGTAACCGAGGAACTTTTGAGTCTCTATTTTTTAGATCCACACTTGAGAAATGTGCATTTGCTTATTGTGGAGTCGAAATTAATGTACCGTTTGAAAAAAAGGGAGGTTTCGATAGGAAAAGTCTAGCATTTCATTAGCCTTGAAACAATTACACGTGGGTGTTCTTGTCATACCACTGTAATCACTCTGTTCTGTACAAGCACCCATCTACGAAAGTTTGTAACTTCTTGTTTCATTCATTTGTTATCTTCAACTCGCCACAGAACATACGAAGTCAACAAACGCAAACCTCCATCACTTCCGCTTTGGTAACCATATCCTGCCATTTTAATCCTTCTGTTCTATGTAAGCATCCATTTATGAAAGTTTGTAACTTCTTACGTGTGTTGTTCACCTTGTTTCAGAGCATGTACAATAAGACTGAATTTACATTTGAGTTGAATATTCTAATTGCTGTACTGGACTTCATTTCTTTTTATTCCCATATAATCCCCCAAAGCAATGAAAGTTCTTCTTGTCTATTGTATCCTTTCTTTGATGTCAATGTTTGCCCCGCCAACTCTGTCTATATTTCTACTATGATATATGTTTGATTCTATATCTTGTACAGTTTCCAAGATACAGATTCCAGTGCAATCCTGATATCGTGTCCTGCATTTATTCTCATTATCTTTATCTATCCCCTGCGGATTTTCAGGCCCACTGGCTGTGACCTCTCATCAAATACTTTCATTTTTTCTTGCATCTGATTACAGTTATGGGTCAAAAGTGTCTAGACCTCGTCAGAATCGATATCTTCAAACTGGTAAGTTAGAATCCACTGAATTCCATTTCTGTTAGCTGATGTTGATGCTTCTTAACCCAGTTTATAGCCAATTCAAGAGAAATGGTGACAAGAGGCATCCCCTATCGCACACCAGTTCTTGTTAGTTGTCCTTCATGAAGAATTCTGCATGTCATATCTTCATATATCGTCTATTTACTAAGTTATAATCCTCTGGGAGACTCCATAATGTCGCATCAGTTTTCAAAAGTGATTCACTGTCCACACTTGCAAATGCCTCTTCATAGTCCACAAACACGATGTAAAGAGGTGAGTTCAGTTCTAAATTTGTTCTAATATTCACAATGTGACTGTCTGATCTGTACAGGATCTGTTTTGCCTAAAACCTGCTTGTTCATCTCTCAGTTGTCTATATATGGACTTTTTTTAATTTCTCAAGGATGATCCTATTTAATACTTGTCCTGGCACTGATAGTAACATTATTCCTCTGTAATTTGTGGACTCTTCTAAATTTCCCTTCTCAGGCAACTTGACTAGGTATCTTTCCTTCCATTCTTCTGGAATTTCTTCTCTCTCTCAGACTTTACCAAGTAGATTGTATAGTATCTATGTAGCGGTTTCAACATCTGTTTTGATGACCTTTGATGGAATGCCATGATACATCCTTACAAGATGTGAATACATACATATATCTTGGAAGCAATATAAGAAAAGTAGGAGGAACGGATAATGATATCAAATAAGAGTACTAACAGACAAAAAGATTTTTTTTTTCATTGCATTGGAAAATATCTGGAAATCATGAGAATATTCAGCTCAAATGTCAAAACCGTCCCATTCTACTGCTGTAAGGCATGGAGAACAGCAATAATAATAATAGCCTCTTCAGTCACAACTGACTATGGAAATGCGCCCCTGAGGTGACAGCCCCTTCAGTCATAACTGACTATGGAAATGCGCCCCTGAGGTTACAGTCCTCCGCTGCTTATTTTCCTGGTGCTACTTTCCTTGTTTTCTCCTCTCTTCTGCTTGTCGTGTGAGCTGCTTTTCGCCTAATTTGAGGTGGCGCTGTAGAAAGCATCGCCACTTGGTGCGATTGGCAGCTTCATCGTCCCAAATTGCTGGATTTATGTCCAGCACCCTCATGTCACTCTTGCACACATCTTTGAATCGTAGTGGTGGTCGCCCAACTATTCTTTTGCCATCTGCCAGTTGTTCGCAGAAGATTTCTTTTGGAATGGGACGATCTTCCATGATGCGGACATGGCCAAGCCAGCGTAGTCTGCACTGTCTAAGCAGTGTATACATGCTTTGGAGGCCAGCACGTGACATCACCTCGACATTTGTCACTTTGTCTTTCTACGAAATACCGAGGATGTGGCATAGACACCATAGATGGAAGGTATTGAGCCAATAATGACAACCAGCAAGATACATTTTTTTAAAATAAATGAGTGCTTGCATAGAATAGAAGGATTGAAATGGTAGGACAAGATAATTAATGTGGAATTGACGGGGAAAAAAACCAGACAAATATCACTTTAACAAGACTGGAGGTGGATAGGACATAAATTGAGAAAGCTAGTGAATAGCTTTACAAGGAAGTCCTAGTTCTGGAAGCCTCAGGGAAAGAGAAAGACCAGAAAACCCATGAAGAGAGCAGGAGACTAATATTAAACGGGTAAAGGAGACATGCAAAGACCTTGACCCAGATAGCACAGAGCAAGACGTCTAGGCATGTTTTTGTTGAGCGCCTATGCTTTACAGGGAGGTCATGTGTATTGATGATTATATGAAAATGTATTCGATGTAACAGAGTGACAAATATCTGAGGTTGAAAGTTGCATCCCGCATGGAAACGTGACAAACATTTAAGAAAAAATAAATACAGTAAAAATAGAGAAAAATATAAACAATATCCTGGGCAGAGGAGCACGCTGAAGATGTAACAGCAAAACGTGGACACAGACATAAATAACCTCGTGAGTGACCGTGTCATTAAACAGGTCAACAATGTTCTAATCGTAAAGGAGACAGTACTGAAGACAAACACTGCATAAAACGACCGTGATATAAATAGATGGACAACTAAACGATGTGTCCCCTACAGATCTGGTATCAGCAATGAGATAACCTTACTGAATTAATCGAGAAGTATACATTTTATCTTGGGCTCGATTGAATGGGAAGGTTTTCTTAACATATATCTGTGCCTTGTGTGCACCTGTTATTACTATAACGAATGACAAAGAAACTATCCACGTTTCGACCATTAGGTTTTCGTCAGAGACAATCATATGAAGACAGCGGAGAAAAGGAAGATAAAAACTAGTCTAAATACAGAAACAATATTTTTCTTTCTTAAGGATACGAATCTCTTAGGAATTTGGTTTTATCACTTGTAGATCGAAACCTGATAAACACACGGAGAAGACATGGAAAGACTGAGCTGATGCCACGTGACAAGAGAACTTCGCATTCATTGGTTGAGGGTCTATTCTCCTTGGTGAGCTGAAGGCTAATGAATCTTTGATTATCCAAATCAGAAATACCGCGAGAACATAAGGAAAAAGTAAACCAGAAGAATAAAACATTAAACATACGAATAAAAATAATGAAGTCATTGAGAAAAGAAACAGACGGCATGCGATGGGCTATATATAAATGAGAGTGATGTGAATGATGATATCGATGATTATACAGGAAGTTAGAGTCTATAACAAAGGCACTAGATGGAAAGTGTTTGAGTCCAATGATAGCTTAACTTTCAGGTGGAGACAGCCACTAAGAGAAAGAAGTAACAACAATGAAATATTACTATAAATAATAAGAACAGAAAGAAGCAATATCGTGTGTCATATATTTATTACCTTTCAGCAGAGCTCAGGTCTTCAATAAATACACCTCAATACATTCCTGTCCTGTGCCCTCCGTTCAAAGCATTTCCATGTCTTCTTTACCCCTTTATGTCCATGTCTTATTCTCCCCTCCGTGTGTTTTGTTGTCCTTCTTTTTCTCTTACCCTGGGGGTTGCAGAACAAGGACTGCCTTGTAATGCTATCTGCTGGTTTTTTTCTTCTTCACAGTTTGTCATTTCTAACGCCAGTGCCTTCTCCTCAGATCTTGTTTCACTAGTATTTTGTGACGAAGTGCTCGTCGTCTCATTTTGTCAGTTGTCTAACTGTTTTTTTCTCTATTTTGTGCCTTCCAATCATTTCTTCCATACCTGTATTTTCTCTCATATTGAGCGCATGACTCCGCTTTCGTGTTGTTATTTTGCCTGAGCTACCATGGGTGGAGATAACATTAGCAACCCCCAGCTGGAAGCAGGCAGATAACACTGCCTTACCTGTGTAAAGCAAACACAGGCGTGAACGTATGTTGCTCACACTAAGCTTGGACCCATACTTCTCCCATTGACAATAGGAAGATAAACTGCGAAAGAACATTAGGTGTCGCAAGAATGTTATGTATCACTACCGGGAATGGACTCAGGTTGTAAGTATTGATGATAAAAAATTAAACTGAGGTGTTGTTATGAATTACAAACATCATTCATAAAACCTCTCGGTAGCGTTAATACCTTATATGGGAGGATTTTTAAATTACCTGTGTCATGCGGAATTTCACGAGAAGCGTGGGATAAGATATATCCTAAAGTCAAACATTCGATTCTGATTGGTCTAGATGAAATATATTGTACTAGACGACGTTTGATTTGCGACTTTTCCCCGTGTTGGAAGTTGAAAGCGTGTGCGAGAAGTCTAGACTTTAAAATACTGGAAACCACAAAGTACTAAGAACCTATATACAGGATAGCAGGGGGATTAAAAATAATATTAAGACCTCAACCCCCTGTAAGACAGCCTCATAATCAATGGCCCGACATTATTCAGAAGTCTTTCTGTGCCAGACTTCTGTAAATTATAACGCGATACGGGGTGAGTTGTACATCTTATCATTTTATATTTTGCATTTGACATGTTTAATTTTCTGGTGGTTGTACAGGTTCATAAGAGGCTTGCAACCTCAACATATGAAGATGATAGAGTCATGAACCACCACAGCAAGCTCTGGTGGATGCTTCATGCAGGTTATTTCACCTAAAGCAGAGGTAGCCCCAGGCTCCAAGTGGAGCAGGGAGTGGATGAAGATGACATCATTGTGTACATATTTAATATATTAACATTTTAATAAGTTTATATGTATATTTAAACATGCTAAAATCAGACAAATGTCGTTTTCCTCTATCCAGCCACATTTGTTTTCGTCAAATTAACTGAGAGTGAAGATGATTTTTTATCCAATCCACTGGGTTTACGATTGATGCTCATGGAGGATAAAATTATGGAGACAAAAGAAAAAGGGTCGGTGGAACTGACAGCGGGTAGGCGCCTGACTAGTGTCAGGAAACTTATACTTAGCAGAGACATTTGTTTCTTCTCAAAGTTTGTGGTACAAGTTGGAAGTACCTGTGCGTGGTTCCAACTTGATACGAGTCTGTGGATCAAGAGTTTGTGGTCTATGCTAGATGCTTGCCTTTGACAGGTTCTGAAGATCGTTGGCTTGAAGTTCGGATTGGTTATCCCTGCAACGACGCTTGGGGCCTGTCCTCACCACGGAAGTCAATAAATGACGCAGCAGCGAGCAAATCAGTTTCAACATTTGGCCAGCTAAGTTATTTTAACTATGCCGTAGCAAACATAATTCTCACCACCACATCAAACCACTTTAACCAATTTTTCTGTGAAGAAAAGCCCTACATTTATTTAATTCACCAACTTCACTTATTTATTTATTTACTTGTGGTAAACAATAATTGATTATTAAATTTGTTATATGTATTTACAAATTAATAGTTAATTTAATTATTACAGAAAGAAGTTTAAACGTATGAATCAGCTATCTTAAATTCATTTTACAGCGGAGCTACTAATTAATATTTTACTGAATAATTCAGTTTGGGGCTCAGAAACGAGCTAATATATCCTTATCTTCATAGAAGTGGTGGGCAGATACAAAGTTCACAACAGCTTTGATAAATTCACCGTTTTGCATGATTTCAGAAATATGCAAAGAAGACTACCTTGAAGCACCATCCTTCTATTTACAACTCTGCCAAGATTAATCTTCAGCAAAGGTAGATAACTTTAAAGACCCTCATTGTATGCTCTCATTTTTCGTCATTGTTGAATCACCACTGCAGAGCAGGAGAGATAATCCCGTGACATATTTGGCTCGTTCTTTCCATCATTTCCAAAATGGTTATCCCGTTATACTATTTTAATTCTTCTATTCTGCACAGCACCCATTTCTGACAGTATGTACATTTCTGGTTGTTATGTTATTGTTGTTGTTGTCCTTATATCAGCGGCGTATAACAAGACGACCTCGACATTTGTCTTGAAGATTCTTATGTTTGGGTTACACGAAGCAAGAGCACGCGCGAGATTTCTGGAAAAAAAAAGGATGTCGACTTGATATCTATTCATCAAGAACAGCTAATATAGAGCATAGTTTACTGGATCCTTGAGTAGTCGTAAATTTAGAAGATATATGTATACATACTTTTTTAAATTTATTTTAACCACCACAAGACGTGCACAAAGTTATTATAGGACGCAGGTAAAAGCTCCGTAAACATGCACCAAATTTATGGTTTTGGGGTTGTCGCCAGAAAATTATCAGTTGATCGCTCTGCACTGATCATTTATTTATATAGCGGGGTGAACGAAAATAGGACGTGTACATCTTACTGGAGCATCCGATTGGCAGATGTGTTAGAGCGCTGGTTTCTCGCGGCACAAGTACCGGGCTCGAAACACAGTAGCGTCACGCTTCAGTTTACCCAGCTGTAAATATGTACCTAACTTGAGTTAGGGAAGGAAACGGCAGAGGGGAAGGAAACTGGTCACCCCACCATTCGATGCTGGACCTAGTAAAGTAAAGTCTCTAACACTTCACTACACTACGGCAGTATCTGATATGGAACTATCTTTTACGTCTTAGTAGAACACAGGACAAATAAATGGGCTAAGAAGTCTTCATCAGCGACCATCCAACCAAAACTCCCTAGAAAGAAAGTGAGACCCAAGCTAAATGCATAACACAATTTTTATTGAAAAAAAAAACGTATCAAATAATTTTAAACATTATTGCTGCTTTCTTGATTTGGCTGAACCAATTACATTATGTCAAATACTTTTGAATTAGATTTCAACATATTAAAGAATGTACGATCACAGTGTCTGTGCGCAAATGAAAACTTGTATGGAGAAGTTACAGAAGCATTTTTGATTAAGAATACGAAAATAAAAGTGGAAACATTTTGACAAGGTCTAGAATTTCATTAAATTATGATTAAAATATTATGTTACAGATCTTTGGGAACGGAAGTAACTGCCTTTTTCGGCGTCACGTAGAGACTATCATGTTTCACGGAACAGAATCATGAATAATCACTAAGAATCATGAATAATCATTAAGCAATCATGAATAATCATTAAGCAATCATGAAAATGCCTTGGGTTAATGGGACGCGACTGGAGGAATTGGGATTCGTTTGTTGATGGCCTAAGCTTTTTGAGGAGCCGAAGTGTAAGGAATAAAGGAATCATGAAATCCCTCCAGATAACAAGGCAGCATATACGTGAGATTGCTGAAACAAGTTATGAATACCATTAATCGCTGGAAAGGTGTGACAAGTTAGGCAGAAACATGCATAAAACTCTTGTTTCACTGTCATGTTTTGTCAGCTGTAGATATTTAAATAAATATAATAATAATAAACATTTTGAAGCATGTATCATTGTTCGTCCTGTTTTCTTTATTTTCAAAATGTAATCATCCTACTCAGTGGCGGATTTATGTTGCGCGGTGCACTAGTCAAGCGTAAACTTGCGAGGCTCCTTTCAGATAAATTTCTGTTGTATATTCTAGCATCTATTTGTGCACGAGGCCCCCTAAAAGCGCGAGAACCTAGGCAAAATGCTATGTTGCATATGTCTAACACCGCCATTGACCCTACTCCAGTAAAGATGATGCTGAGCAATTATTGAAAAAAAACTGATGTCTAGAAATGAATCTTGGACAGTGAATAAACTGAGAACTCTACTTTCTGCGTTGTTTTATATTAATTTATAGAATTTGGAAAAAACACAATGTTTACGGGTATTTGCCATTTCAGTTCCCCAAGATTTCTCATGTTTTCGGATAAGCAAGTGTGTTGACCCACTTAAGCCATTTATGCTCCTATTATGTTTTTATCTGAGGTCAGTTTGGTCCTTAAATTACACGAGCTGCAATAAAACAATGCATCTGGTTATGTCACGTGCAGGGTGTCTCAAAAAAGTTTACATACTTTGAAGATATGTCGCATAATTAATATATTGATAGTGTAACCAAAACACAATGCGCTCAAAGTGGTCGTATATATATATATATATATATATATATATATATATATATATATATATATATATATATATATATATATATATATATATATATATATATATATATATATATATATATATATTTCTCTATGGCTCTCAAGTAACCACATCAATCTCAGACACAAAATACGCATCTTGTCTCAGACTTCTCTCATATAGCCACTGCTACCTCTGTCATGATATGCAAAGTACATCCCAGACTTCTCTCATATAGCCACGGCTACCTCTGTCACGATATACAAAATATATTTCAGACTTCTCTCATTTAGCCAAAACATGAGCTCCCTCATATGTGGCTGGATACAAGTTCCCAAACTAGTGAGGATGCGGAATTGCAGGGGATTGCTATGAATATAGCCGGTCAGGAGTGGCGAATCTACAATTTATATGCTCATGTCGACCATCTTACAGCAGAGAGTGATTGGAATTTTCTGGTGGAATTGTCTGAAGATTCTAACATAAGGTGTTTAATTGCTGGCGATTTCAATGCTAGATCCAAGGAGTGGGGGACCATCACGGAAAATAGGCAGGGTTTAGCTTTGAGCCAGGCATTACTTAACATGAACCTTGCCATCCTGAATGATGGACACCCAACTAGACCGGCAACTAAACCTGGTGATACAAATAATGTCATAGATCTAGCATTCATCTCTAGTTCTGCCACCACCACGTTGGTACGTATTAGGTGCACAGGAAAGTGATCACATACCATGCATCATACTCATTGCAATGGGTAGGACCTCTAGACACAGGAAACCTAAACAGACCTTCAAGTATCCTACAGGCCCACTCGACTTTAACAACCCTTTACACACCCAACCTCCCTGGTGGAATAAGACAGTGGAGGAAGCATGGATAGAAAAGGAAAGAACAACAAAGGAATGGCGTAAAGCATGAAACAGAAAAATGATGAATGAGGGAGAGGTTGAAGAGATGAAGGAGAAAAAGCAAAGAGCCGTTAATAGATTCAAGAACTTGGCAAGGGCGGGCACGGATAAAGTGTGGGAGGGCTTTGTGACACGGGGGAGAGGGGGCGGCACGGAAAAAAAACCATACAGAAATTCTGGCCCTTAAATCGAAGAATGAATAGGAAAAGTTCAAGACAACCCATCCCTAATATCACAAGCTCTACAGGACTAAGTCTGAAGACGGGCGAAGAGAAAGGAAGAGCATTATTCAATCGATATGTGGAGCAAACGGATAAAGGTGACAAAAGTGCCAGCCTGAAAATAAAGGACAGTGTGCTGGAAAATGCCCTAAGGGACCAGATATACTTCCATCTCATTTCTGAAGAGGACGTAGTGTACACATTGAAAGCGAGCAGAAACACCGCTCCTGGTCCTGATGGTCCATCACATTAAACAGCTGGACGACACAGCCATTACAAATTTGGTGAGAGATTTCAATACCAGCATACAGAATGCTAAGGTGCCGGAAGACTGGCTACACAGTTACCTTCGGCCACTTCCTAAACCTGGCAAAGACCCCACACTGCTCAACAGCTATCGAATTATCACACTGTCTCGGAACTGCCTCCCCTGCTTTGCAGTAGTGGTCCAACAGTGGCCAAAACTCAAGAGTATCTAATATGGGTCTTCAAAGGTTTCTACCTTCGCACAAGACTCTTGGCAGAGTTGTAGATAGAAGGATAATGATCCTTCTATCTCAAGGGAGTTTTCATAAGATATTTCAGAAGTCAAGAACAATGCTGCATTGGGCAGGGCAATTGTTAACTTATTTCTAATCCGCCGCCTTTTATGAAGAATTAAGCAATTATTAATTTCAGCTCGTTCAAGCCCCCGCCCTGATTAACGCAGTTGAATTCTTATTGTTCTGGTACAGCTCTGTTTAGTGTGTTTTTAGTAAATTGACTGAGACAAACAGGCAGTACATTCATAATGATTAAATGACGTTAAGTTTGTATATTTAAAAATAACAAATTTAATAATCAATAAGTTTTAACAGTTTAAAAAAAATTGAATTATCTTTCACAGAAAATACTCATCATTGTGTGATGGTATGGTGCTTTATGTAAGAAGTCACTTGGCAGCTTTTATGTTTGACTTAGCTGCAAATCGTAGTTTCTGCTCCCGCTGGGTTTTTGGGTTCTGTGCAGATAGGTCACTGGAGTTCTCGCTTCTTTATTCAAGATTAAAGACACAGCACGTCCCAAGTAAGATCAGGGGTTAACTGGAAGCTGGTCCCGCGTCTCTAAGACTCTCTGATGATGGTGTCTAGTTCGACGTCACGCCACTTTTACCCTCACTTTGTTCCAGAGATTAGTACCATCACTGGTACCACCAACTAGTATGGTCTAAGAATAGAAAAGAATACCCTCTGAGTATTGAGTTTCCCGACACATACTTATTTGTCCCCATTTTCCTATTCCACCATCGCATCTGCCTCAGACTATACCCTCCATGAGAATTAAGCTTAATCCCTCGAGAGAAAACTTTCTTTACATTTAAATTGAATAGCGTTATATTTACTTGAAATTTAAATGAAAAGGTTAATAGTATAGCTAGACTATGTTTACCCATTTCATTTAATGTTCAGTAAAATACTGTTTAATTAATCATACTTTCACAAATTGTTCCATTTCAAGCGCACGTCCCAGCACGAGATAGCTCCCAACCTTTGACATACCCAGCTAAATGCTTTGACATCTCCCTGCCCCTTGACATCAACCTCAATGACTCCTTTCAACTGGCCAAACGTGTGTGTCTTCGATCTCACTGAACTGTTGTTGAGAAGCTGGTCACTTGTAATTCTTTTATTTTTTTAAATCTCATTTTAATCTAAAGTACAGTTTATTTAGTCTACACTTTGTTTATTAGGTTGCCAATAATATTATATCTTAAAAGGGAATATTTAACTAAAAACCATTTAAGCCAGTAAAAGGTTATAAGAATTATCCGATATTTCAGCTGACATTATAATATTAACATAAGTCGTCCACGAGGGGGTTGTTAACTATTGCGAATAAAAGAAACGTATGAGGATTGAGGTTACACAAATCTTTTTATTTTTCAGACATCATTTATGAAACAAGCGATCCTCGCTCGTAATTTTTGTGTGACGTCACATTTTCGCCAACCCCCTCCCCCTATCGTCACAATTTTGAACTCCTTCCCCCTCCCCCTACTGAGTGACGTCATATGTAGACGACACCTAAGGTTTCAGCATTAGAACTGATTTCCTTGTTAGTTTTTACAGTGGGGGTTCCAGAATGTATACCTAAACTTTCATCTCGTTTGCACATTTTCGAGTGCGCATTGAGATGTAGATGTCCTGTTCATTATGTGGTACACAATGATGATGTTGTAGGCCCCTGTCGCTGTTGAAAATACTACAAATAAAAAGTGGTGGTACTCTGGCATTCGAGCATGCAATTTGTTTCTAAGAGCTGGAATAGGAAGATGGAATAGGAAGATGGAATAGGAAGCTGGAATAGGAAGCTGGAATAGGAAGCTGGAATAGGAAGCTGGAATCACATTTATGTTTATCTGATTTAAATTCATTTGAATTTTCCTTACGATGATCTCACATGGTTGTAAGTGGCATCACAAGCGGAACGGACATCTATTAAAGGATCTAGTACAGTCTTTCACATAGACACCTTGAAACGAGTTTGGCAACTTGATTGTTCGACGGTTCCTATTGCGCCTAGATTTAGGAATGGTAGTTAACTTGCAGTAATGAAAGTGGTCATAAATGGTTAATTGTTTATAAACATAAAATATTAACCTTCTCTATATTGTGTAAAATCTTTTTTTCCCCTCTCTATGTTCAAGTGTGTACAAATTTCTGAGGCACCCTGTAGACATACGCTTTCACTCGAATCAGAGGTTACCCCAAAACTGGGTTGTACAGTGTGAGAGCTATATACAATTTAGCTGGTATCTGACGCAAAAACTTGTAAGGTAGGGTATCATAGGTGTTGACTGCGCACAGATTTACAATATAGTAAATTCTTTACAACTCTTAAGTGAAGACAACAGGGCGCCATGTCACTAGAGTAGCAACTTGTATAAGATATGCCATAAATATAGATATATATAGATAGGTATGCCATAAATTTTACTCGGACTCAACAAACAAAAGTTTTAAACAGGTAGTTAAAATGACATTGTTTATAATCCCACCACTGAAGACAGATGAAGGATTTTAAAATACTGCAGTAACTTCAATGCTGAAGCAGAGGCCCTGAAACAGGCAGCGGAAACTCGCATTTAGTGCAAAGCACATGCAGAAAAACAGAGTCATCTTTACAGATAAAAAGGAAAAAGGATCCCGTTACACGCCCATTGAGGCATATTGGGAATATGGTGTTAGGCCCATATTTTCTCGACCGTCGGCACAATAGGTGTGATGTGGTCAGCATCACGCCGGCCGCCTTAACCTTCCCAGAGTTGCTCTGGTACCCATTTGGGGCTGGGTCGACCAAGGAGCCGTTTGAGAACTAAAAAAAATCCCACCTCATCTGGGGATCGAACCATAGACCACTGAGCTAGGAAGGCAGTGCACAAACCACTATGCTACCGCAGCTCCCATCTTTACGGATGCCCTCTCAATAATAACAGCCCTAAAAAGCCACTATGCTAAGAGATTGAAAGATCTGATGAACTCACTTGATAGCCTGGCCAAATGCTTCAACTGGTGCACAATCCAGTGGATACCAGCCCATTGCAACATTCCAGGCAATGAGGAGGTAGATAAACTTGATAGGAAGGAGGAGCGTTGCAACAAAGACAACTTATGAAATGGTAAAAACAACTATAAAAGCTATGTTCTAGTCTAAATGAGAAAAAGAACAACCAGGCCATATAAAAACTGATGCCTATTATCAGCTATCTAGGCGAAACCACGTCATCATTTTTCGGCTACGCACCAGACACAATAGATTGAATTACCATCTATACACAAGTACAGGATTGGAACAACAGATCTCTGCACTTGTGGCCTTAACCACATGACAGCCGAACATCTGCTGCAGTGCTGCCCAACATACAGAACTGAACGGAGTAGCATATGGCAACAACCTACTTCTCTGCACGAAAAACTGTTTGAAGATGTCAGGGACCTTGCGCTGACTAATGTCTTTATTTGGGTCATTAATGTGGAAGTCTGAGAGCGAACGAGAGAAAAACAAGAAAAAGTTCTCAAGAAGTGCCAGATGTAGGGGCATCTTCATTTCGTAAGGTCCCTGGTAACTCGAATTAGTTCTGCCTGATTTCTTCCCGTGTTGATTTTATTGAATATTTCTTTGCATACGTCTCTGGCTTTTTCTATTTATCTATTTTTTTGTTTACGTTATTTTAAAAAGAACAAAAACAATATGTACGAGTATAACTGTTGTCTTCTCGTGACATGTCCCACACGCGCTAGTTATCTACACCTAATCTTGAACACTTACAACAACAGTATGTACTACCCAAGTCCTTCTTAAGTATTCTTCATTTATCTTTTGTTATCTTAGCACGAAGGTTCTCAACATTTCTCTTACAGTTTCTTTATTCGTTATCATTTTCCCCTATGTAGCACGGAACAAACACTGCAGCTTGTCACCTTACAGAAAGTCTTCACTAAAAAAAATAGCAGTAGTGTAATCTGTAGCAATTAGTTTTACATGATGAGGTTGCTAGGCACATTCACAACCTCATATGTGTCGCCTCTTACGGTGTGCCCGTGGGAGCACTAATCCTATTTCTTCTGTCACTCATCTGAGATTCCCTGAAACTACACGGAGCAACGACTCGTTTCACTTAATAAATTCAATTTGCTTTCTGTTAAATTTGTATAAACATCAAGTTCCCAACTGTTTTTCTGAATTAAATTAATTTAATTAAGCAAGTGGAGTTGTTCATGGATATAACCAAGTTGAAATGTTGCTTCAGTGGCCGTGAACGTAATGAATTTATAAGTTTAGAAACAGCGGACAAATTTGAAGCAACGGTAAACTGTTACTTTCTGGCCGGCAAATATTCTGTTTTCATTTTGCAGCTATCAAAAACACACGGAGACTCGAGCTTAATAAGGGCATGAGAAGGTGGTTGTCTACCTAGGGTGACAGCTAAGAGGACGGGAGGGGGGGGCGGAAAGGGGGGGGGGGGGTTACCATCACTCTTATAAAAGTACTTACTATTGACAATATACTTGCAAGTGAGTTTCTTTATTGGGGGTGAGGGGGCCAAAGGTAGGATCAGCCCTGGGTGACAAATAATTTAAGTACGCCCCTGCACGGAAAAGAGAACTAGAGAAGGACATGATAAATTAAACATGGAAATACTTAAAAGGATGGCACAGGGCAGGAATGCTTGACGTGAATATGGTAACTGCCCATGCACCTTTGGCAGCTGAAAAGTAACGATGATGATGAAGCCACCAAGAAGGGCACAACGGGGGGATTTCGTGATCTCTGTGATGTAAAAGTTCTTGTGTTTTTACTTAACTTGTAATGGAACCAGACGATGCTGGGCGTAATCTGTGAGAGGAATTTTTGAACCTGCAGTACTATTGGTAGTGTAGTTACTGGGGGTCTCTGGGGATATCTCATAGCACGGGCAAGACTCTCTGGAATTGCCATGTAAACTAGTGTCTGTATGATAAATGTTGAATTGCACAACATTAATTTTACTATAGTTTTATCGTTAATGCCCCAAACTTGATAATTCTTTTGAGATTTGAACCGCAACTACAAATACATGTAATTATGGCAATGGGAAATCATTATCCTTTGGTATTTGATGAGGAAATTATGATTTTGTCGGTAAATTCGCACAACAGCATTGAAATCCCAAGAAATTTCCCAAGAGGAAAAGTGAACTTATGAGCGGACCTCTGAGAAAGCAAGGGTGAGACCTGGGAATAGGTATATAAGCCCCGTCTCAGAGACAATTCCTCACTTCCCGAAATCACTTCAAGATCTGACGGAGCTGAGAAGACATCCAAGGGCTGACTCTTATATTCTGAAGTCTTAACCCACAACAGAATAAGATAAATGAGAAGAAGCCACAACTGACCATTATTGTGAGCGATTTGTACATCGAAGCTTCAAACAGCAGCAGAATTCGAATTACCACTGTGTCTGAGGGTATGTCTGTAAGCTAACGAAACATCCTTGTGTTGTGACGAAACGGGGCGACCTCAATCGATCTTTGTCACCGGTTTGTTACCCGGTCATCCCAGCCTACGAGGAGCTGAGATAAGATAGTCGCCAGCGCGTTTAGATTGAACCGCTGATAAGACGACATTACTGTCTGCGTGACACATGTGCGCAGACAAGAGTGATATAATCGCTTCCGGTCCTTGGTTTAAAAGTTATCTTGGATTTATTACATTTTAGACAATATGAGTCTGCAAATGTGTTTGTGAGAGTATATGCAAGGCATCAGATGTCCATATATGGTAATACGTGACCTTTGCAGGCACGCACCTTATTTCACGTGGGACTATTTTGAAATATCACACCCTATCTGCATGATTTGAAATGATTGGATCTTTCTGATTAGATTCATAACATCATTGGAGAAAATATAAGCTGACAAATTCACAGTTTTATTTCCCTGTGATTTGCACGCTCGCCTAGACAACATCAGACCTCGCCACAGTGAAAACTAGATTCATAATTGCTAATTGTTATCCGGATCTTTTATTGGAGAACCAGATAAGACTTAGAAAAGCACAGGAAATCTCTACATTTAATAAGGAACATCGGAACTAGGAAACTGAAAAAACACGGTGTCAGAAGGGGCAAGCTATTGTAAAATTAAAAGAAATCACAGACACGTGTAAGAGAAGATACCTCTCTTGTATTCATCTCTGTGTGAAATAAAGTGGAAGGGGGTAGACAGGAAGAAATTCATCACTGGTGAATTGGTGCTGTCCTCGGGGCATGAAGACGAAAGTTCACACCACAGTGAAGGGGTTGCTCTTATGTTATCTAAAAAAGCACAGAAAGCACTCATTGAATGGGAAGCTGTTGGATCCAGAATAATAACAGCTTCTTTTAAAACAGCTAAAAAGAAAATAAATGTAAATGTCATCCAATGTTATGCACCAACTAATGACAGAGTCGGTGAAAGAAGCATTTTATACTAGACTACAGGAAATTATGGAAAAAGTAAAAAGAAGAGACATCACAATTTTGATGGGTGACATGAATGCAAAGATAGGTACAGTCAACACCGGCTTTGAAGAAGTCATGGGAAAACGGGCTAGGAATAATGAATGAAAATGGTGAACTATTCTCAAACTTCTGGGCTTCAAATCAACTGGCTATAGGAGGAAGCCTGTTTCCACATAAGAGAATACACAAGGCAACATGGATATCACCAGACCATAGAACAGAAAATCAGATTGATCATATATGCATAAACAAGAAGTTTAGATCATCATTGCAGGATGTAAAGGTATATAGAGGAGCAGATGTGGCATCAGATCACCACCTTCTGATAGCCAAAGTAAAAATGAAACTCAAGAGATATGCAGCAATGCAAAATTATAGACAACAATTTATTGTAGGACATCTAAGAAATCAAGAAACAAGAGACAAATTTGCGGTCACAATATCCAACAAATTCCAAGTGCTCCAACAGCTGGAAGATGCAAAGAATACAGAAGACTATTGGCAGCAAATCAAAACGGTATGGAATGAGACATGTGTGGAAATACTGGGGAAAAGGGAACGACAACAAAAAGCATGGATAACAACAGAAACCATCAATAAGATAAAAGACAGGAAAAACAAGAATGCAGATTTAAACACAAGCAAAACCAGAAGTTTCAAAGCCAAGGCTCAAGAAGTGTACACAGAAGCAAACAAAGAAGAAGTAAAAAGAAGTATCAAAAGAGACAAGAGGAAGTATATTGAGGAGTTAGCAAGAGAGGCAGAAGATGCTGCAGCCAAAGGAAATATGAGAGAACTGTATAACAGCACAAAGAAGCTAACAGGGAAATACAAGCAAACAAGTTGCTTCATAAAAGACAAGAATGGAAAACTGCTCAGCAATATACAAGAGCAAATGAAGAGGTGGACAGAATATTTTGAGAACCTTCTCAATAGACCAGCTCCACAAAACCCAGCGGACATCCAGCCAGCAGAAGAAGAGCTACAAATTAACGATGAAAGACCAACGAAGGAAGAAATAAAGAAAGCCATAAAGCTTCTAAGAGATGGAAAAACGTCTGGATCTGATGGCTTTCCAGCAGAGGCCATCAAAGCAGATATCGACATGGCTACAGAGATGTTATATAAATTACTTGGTAAAGTCTGGGAAAAGGAAGAGATACCAGCAGAATGGAAATGAAGGATATCTGGTTACGTTGCCTAAGAAGGGAAATTTACAAGAGTGCACAAATTATAGAGGAATAATGTTACTTTCAGTGCCAGGAAAAGTATTATAGTCCGTTCGGAAATTCGTGCCCACAGAAAGCGTCAATTTTCTCCAAAACTGTTTGTTGTATGGACATGAATTTTTGCATGCAGTCTTAGATTTTCCATGCAGTTAAGATTTTGCGAAAAATAAACATCCACAGCTGTCGCGAAATTTTCAAAACGGCGATTTTCTTTGATCTTCTTGGAACATTTGCCTAAATCTGCCCGTAACATTAATTCTTACAGTAAATCACAACATTTGTGCGACAAGAAGGTTCAAAGGCGTGTCCTAAATGTGTGATTGGTTGTTCACGTGATTTTGATACGAGGAGTGATGTTCTGATAATGAACCATGATAGCAGTAAATCATCAGGAAGCTATGACAAATCGTAACTGTTTATGTGTTATTATAGATTGGCATATGAAATTAGTTTATCACAAACGAAGGAATGCGATCGACGTGCCTCATTCCGAATCGGACGACTCCAATAAGTTCACAACAGTTATTGGTTGGATAAACTGCAAGCCATATCGCTGCCAGTAATCTTCTTCTTCCTGTATCACGTGTTCTTCACATTTAGCCCAGTACTCTGTGTCTATTCGTGAAAGGGCCTCACGAGTCATGTCTGTAACATCGCACATTTTAAAAGTGGTGTTCTGGGCGGCTACTTGCCCTTTAACTCTAGCCCAAACCAGCTCTATTGGGTTAAGGTGAGAATGGTAAGATGGGAGTCGAAGAGAAACATGACCCTGCTCTTGGATGATTTTATCAATCAGATACACTTTTGTCTAATTCCTCTGTCTAACAAGCTGCAACAAATCTGGTTTTAAATAGCTGTTGTCAGCGAAGATATTTTCATTCACAAGCCACCTCCTGATTTCGTCTTTCGTGCTTGCCGAAGTGGGAGCTTTATCCTCCTGCGCTAGAACATTATGATAGGACGCATTACCCATCACCAGGCAAGACGGCCTATCTAGAGTCGGGAGGAGTGTATTCTCTATCCAATCTCGAAAAATTTACCCATTCATTTCCCTGTGGTAGTCCCTACCATCTACAGACTTTGATTGAAAAATAAGCTATGCATCACGGATAAGCCCATTCTGTCTGCTGCCAGCATGTGCTAATATAATGCGCTGACCTTTGCTGCTGGGAATTTTCCTTCTATGGTCTCCGTCAACAGATTGCCATTCTTTCTCGTTCGTATGATGAGCATTAACCCAAGATTCGTCCAAATACACTATATCATTGCCGTCTTGCCTTCTCTCACGAATCTGCCTAAGGTATTTGCTTCGAGCTGCAACCAGATGTGGTTTTTCACATAAAAAATTCCTTCCGCCAGACGTTTTTCTAAAAATGAAGTCGACACTTCTGACAAATTGCCAAAGAGTTGTTTTTGAGACGTTAATATCGCATGCTGCTTGCAGCCGACTTTTCAGCATGTGGAGAGTAACAAGTTGATTGGCATTAAACATCTTCAAAATCAAACGTCTAATGACATCCTTGACAAAATCATCAATTTTTTTTTTCTTCCTTCCTTGCTTAACCGCAGCCTCTGTACAATCACCGTCCTGTTGTATCCAACGTCGAAAAGATCTTCTATCCACACCCAGGGCCTTTCGTGTTATCCTACCTGGTTCTTGGATGTCGTGGTATAAACAACCCATCTTAGTCTCTCTGCGAAAATGCCCGTACAATATAACAGTTACCTTCTGCAAAGTGATAAATTTGCATTTCAGATTCATTGCGCTTTTCATAATTATGCAGTTTAGTTTATTAATATATTATACGCTGGTGTCGTTTTGTTTCATTGCAGCCAACTCATTGCAATTAGCATACGCCGCTGAAGTAATTACTCGCGACTGTGTACAATAGGTGCGCACACGTGCGGACATGTCACTACACTAATTCAAACACACAAAAAAAATTGAATAGCACATTTCATCGCTTGTGCTGTGCTGTAACAAAAATTAAGTGCGCAGTTTTTGAACGGATCTTGTAACTTTCCTGTAGAACTAATAAAAATTAACCCAGACAACGGTAAGAGTTTTTTTATATACTTAAAGAAGAAAATTCGAACATGACATGAGTTTTGTAAGGGCAAAAAAAAATATTAATAACTGCATTGATATCAGTAGGGCACGTAGCACATTTCAATAACATCCGTCAAGGGGTTGCAAAGTTACAACGTTCAATGAATTTCCGAACGGACTATAAACAGGATTATCCTTGAAAGATTAAAAGAGTCCATAGACAAGAAACTGAGAGATGAACAAGCAGGTTTTCGACAAAACAGATCCTGTACAGACCAGATAGCCACTTTGAGAATAATAGTTGAACAAAGTCTGGAATGGAATTCACCACTATACATCAGATTTGTGGACTACGATATGGCATTTGACAGTTTAGACAGATAATCACTTTAGAAATTGATGAAGCATTATGGAGGTCCCCTGAAGATCATTAATTTAATAAAGAAAACATATGAAGACATGACATGTAGAGTTCTTCACGAAGGACAGCTTACAGAATCGTTTGGGATAAGAACAGGAGTGCGACAGGGATGCCTCTTGTCTCCATTTATGTTCTTACTAGCAATAGACTGGGTTACGAGAACATCGACAACACACAGCAGAAATGGAATCCAATAGACTCTGACTAAGCAGTTGGATGATCTGGATTTTGCTGACGACTTGGCTCTTCTGTCCCATAACCGTAATCAGATGCAGGACAAATTGAAAACACTCGATGAGAGGTCACAGCAATTGGGTCTGAAAATACACATTGAAAAGACAAAGATAATGAGAATAAATGCAGGTAATGATAACAGGGTTGAACTTGAAGAAGCACCAATACAAGATGTAGAATCGTACACATATCTTGGCAGCAATATAGACAAAGTTGGAGGGACAGACAGTGATATCAAAATAAGAATACAAAAAGCAAGAGGAGCTTTCATTGCATTGGGAAATATATGGAGATCAAGAGAAATCGGATCCAACACGAAAATAAGAATCTTCAACTCAAATGTGAAGTCAGTCCTATTGTATGGCTCTGAGACATGGAGAACAACAAAGACAACAACCAAAAAGCTACAGACTTTCATAAATGAGTGCTTGCGTAGAATAGAGGGATTAAAATGGTATGACAAGGTTACCAACATGAAACTGATGACAGTAACTAGACAAGTGCCAGTGGAACAAGAGATGATGACGTGGTTGAGTTAAAGTGTAAGAGTATTTGTCGAGTTGGACAATAGTAGTGAAATCGACAATGGTAGTGAACTGACAGGGTTATAGATTACACATAGATAGAGACTATAGTAAAGAGCTTGAAAATGTTAATTATGGATGAAAGGGTCGTGAACAGCGCATTAATAAATGAGTAAAATTTATTAAAGAAGAAATGTATGAAAATAATGCATATCAACACAAACAACATCAATAATCACAGATATGCAAATACACACCAACGAACACACAGACCACCAACATAAAACCTGTAGAACACAGAGAAATAGATAAACCAAGTGTCAGTCCGTCCGCTTTCGTGGGACCAAATGTAATAGCTCCGGAAATTGTCTTTACGTGTAGATATCCTTCAAGGTGATGGAATAACATAAATAAATTCACTGTAGGCGCTATCGTTGGTGACACCCTAATTGCGCGAGGTGGGCTGGAAGACTCTGTCTATCTCCGGCTGACCGCTCATAAGTGCGGGTTTTTTAAATAACCAGAAACACACACAAGACGAAGTTACTTGAGGACAAATGGTCCCTTGCGCTCTTATCCGGCGCTAGAATTTGGCTTGCGTACTTGGTAGTAAATCCGGTTTGGGCTGGCTTGAACTGTGGTTTGACTGAGTGCTCCGTTTAAGCACACAAAGTCTGGTGATTTAAATTCTGCTATAGACGCTGGGCTGTTAGATAGGTTGGAAGGCGCAATGCGCTGACTGGTAATCAAGAGGCGAGTAAGAAACTACTACTGCACTACGATTTCAGATTTTGCGTTGGCTCGTTGCACACTGTGTGAGCTTAATTTCCCCTTAGAGAGAATGGCGTTGACAAAGGGTTTTGTTTCAGGTATTAGGGGTGACGACTCGTAGTGCAAATTGCGTTCAGGAACCGGGAGAGCGATGAGAATGTTACGTTCGTCGCCTGACTGGATTCTTTCGATGGCAAATGCAGTAAGTATGTCCTGAAACTGAGACCCAAAAAGAGACGACCTTTGCATCAAGCAAACAAAAAAATTACAATAACGTTATACAAAACAGTTATGCTCCACTATGGGATTTAAATTATTGTAATCATTGCTATGATAGTTTAGGGCTGTCTTTAACCATATAAGTCTCCTGTTCCTTCCACTCTATCAATTATCAGCATGCGCCCGCATAGGCTAATATATTTTGTACACCCCTGTACCTGTCAGTAAATGTTCTGACAGCAAGATCTACTCCTCTCCTTCCAACTCAACATACAGGAAACCTAACCCTATAGTTACAGCTGAGTGGATATGCTATTTATCTTACCACATTTAAATGAATTTACATTAACAGATTACAGCATGTGACATTACAAAAATAAATCGTATGTCCCCCTTGGGGAAAATATTAACATCCCACAAATGAATACATAGAAAATGCAATGTTCTTGCTATAATAATACAGTTGTGACTAAAGCCTAAGACATAATGTTTTCTCTGGCTGGGGCCTGCTTTCTGTGAAAGTTATAACTAGTGTCTGACTACACAAGTAAGCATATCAAATTCCACACCCAACCACTAGAAGTTTCTATCAGAAAGGAATAAGGGACTATCTCCTATAATTCACAGTTATAGCGCCTGCACAACACTATTCAGTTTTTTAAGTGGATCACCCATACCTCTGACATTTCCTTACAGTAATGACAGCTAATTTAGCCAACTCTTAACCCAATGGTAAGCATTGTATGGGCTGATTCTACGCCTAGTGAGTATCTGTTATCGTAAGTTTACCATTTAGCCTATTGTAAACCATAACTGCTTAAGCACCACTTAACTAAGGCGGTAGACGGCGCTTCATTATTACTGAATTAAATTACCGGGAGAAATCCTCAAAAATGAATTCAAGTCACATTCCTATCAGGTGTATATAAAAAGCTAACCTGAATATACATATTATAATAGCTGTCTACTCACCCCGAGAAATGCTGAGAACATAGGCAAATAACATTTAGTTCTGTGTTATCGTCTGCCTTATTCTCATTGTGGTCCTCTCGGGCAGGAAATATTTTACGAGTGTGTCTGCCTGATTAAAACCCTCACTCATATAGTTTACAAATAACGCTACCCGGACACCTGGCCTGGCGTATAACGTAATCAAGAGTAGACAAAGGTTATCTAGAGGTATACATCAGAAGCAACAACCGCGAGAAAATTTCCCAGATAGACAATGCATAATATTATGAAAGCTCACTGCGTTCGTCTAAGGGCCAAACCCACAAAGACCAATCGCGGGTTTTATCTCCCCCTGAATCGGAGATCAAACCTGTTTCCCCAGACCTCAAAAGTTACCTCCCGCTAGCGATCCGTTTCTTCACAGAAACCTTCTCGCTCGTGATCAAACACTTTGAGCGCAAAAGATATTCCTCTGGTCAGACAAACACCAGGTGCGCTTAGGTAACCTTATCGTAAGCCGACCGCTACTGACCAGTGGGGAATTTACACTGAAGGCCAGAACGTACACAAACCGCGGGGTGGGGTCTGAGAAAGGGGATAATGGGCCACGTAGGTAGAATCCGAAAGAAAATACAAAAGTCAAAGAAACCAGGACATTAAAAGAGTAATAAAAGAGATGGGACGTGATGGAAAGACAAATTATCAGTCAACGTGACAGATGAGAAGAAGACGATGGCGATGGATAGGACACACACTGAGGAAACCTGTTGATAGCATTACAAGGCAGTCCTTGTTCTGGAATCTCCAGGGCAAGAGAAGCAGAGGTAAACCAAGAAGCACATGGAGAAGAGAGCTGGAAACAGAGGTGAAAATGATAAGGAGAACGTGAAAAGAACTTGAGATGATGGCACGTGACAAGAGGACTTGGCATGTGTTTGATGAAGGCCTATGCTCCTTTGGGAGTGGAGGATTATGAATGAATTCATCTTTGCGACAAGTCTGTAGCCAGGATTGTCGTAAGTTGTGATTTACACTTCATATTTTATTACTAACATATGAACTAACACATATATGTATATATTACCATGTAAATTTTATTGTGTGAAACTCGCTAATGGATGTCAAAGTCATTTGAGGCTGGCAACCTCAGCGTATAAAATTATGATTCATTAACCACTCCTGCACGGGCTGGTGATTGCTTTATTGATAGTTTCGTAAAGAGAACTAAAAGCATAAAGTAGTTCCAAGTTCCCTATGGAGCAGGGAGGGAAAGATGAAAAGAAATGATGTACATTCTAAGCATAAGACTTACATTTTCAAAGCAGAGTAAATGTCCCTATAAACATATTCACTTTAAAATTAATGTAAGGTTTCACGCTTTAAACCAGCGTAAATGTCCATGTGAAAATATTCATTTTAATTAATAGAAGTTTCAAACTTTTCCACAAGTGTAAATGTAAATGAAACATGAATGAATTTATATTGTGAACACTTTTCAAACAGTGGAGATGTAAATATAAAACATATTATATCTGTACGTTTAGCCTTCTCATTTAAATGTAATGTAAAGCTAAAGCTATACAGTTTAAATGTAAAAGAAGTTTTATCCCGAGGGATTAAATTTAATTCTCATCGAGAGTAAACTCTGAGTTAAGTGGAATGGTGAAATAGAAAAAAAAAGGGGGGGGGGAGGGGGGACACACACACATAACTATGTGTCGGAGAACGCCATACGCAGAAGAGCGTTCTTTTCTATTCTTCTATCACAGTTATTGGTGGTACCAGCAGAACGTACTATTTCTGGAACAAGACGGAATCAGTGGCCTACGCTTTAAGACAAAGGACGCACTGTGTAGACTGTCCTTGAAGTTTCTTGGAGACGAGCTACACCCGACACGAGTGATCAGTGTGAAAAGACAGAACCGTCATTGGCATCTAAGTTCAAACATATGCTGCCACCTGAACTTCTTAACCCTTTTCGCAATCCCCAAATACGAGGATGATAGCTTTTCTTTAGCCATAACTATTCAAATTATTTTCAAACTGTTGAACCTAAAATAGTTATTAAATTTTGTTATTTGTAACGTTACAAATTTAACTTCAATTTAATCTCTTAAATGTACTACATTGTACTACTTGTCTCAATCAAAGTTACTAAACACACACTCTAAGCAGAGCGCTATATATATATATATATATATATATATATATATATATATATATATATATATATATATATATATATATATATATATATAATTATTATTATTCCACTGATTAACTCAGCGGTGGGGGCTTAATGAGCTAGAATAAACCATTGCTAAATTCTTCATAAAAGTTTCGGCAGATTATAGAATTAACGTGCTCAGCAACAGCCAGCATTGTTTTCGCTTATCTGAATATCTTATGAAGACTCCCATGTGAAAGAAGCTTTACTGCTCTTCTATCTACATTTCTACCAAGAGTAATCTTGTGTACAGATAGACTCCATTGAAACCTATAATAGATACTCTTGAGTTTTGGCCACTGTTGGACCACTACTGCAAAGCAGGGGGGGGGGGGGACAATACCGTCACAAGTGTATTAATGTAGTAACATTTGATGAATATTTGAAATTAATTTTATGTTTAACATAAATCCTCATGTCTGTATCTTGCATTGTGGCCGAAGGAAGATGGCTTCAACCACTGTATAACCTCAATTATGGACAGCACTGACTCGGCTAGAAGTCCTTATTCGGACTGTCGAACGCTAGCAATAAAATCGTAAAGTCCTTTTTAGGGCTTTGCTTTTGTGTGCTGTGCTCAAAGAGTTCGTCGTCTCTTTTTCTTTCGTTTCTTTTATTTCGGTACATTTTGTCGATGTAAGGGAAACAATTTTGTCGATGTATTGTAAGGGAAACAATGTGGCTAACGTTAGCATAACGATAAGCCAAATGGGAGTAATTATGACTGGGTTTGGAAAATGTCTTGAATTAATGTCAAAATTTTTTAATGTATTGTATGGTTATGCGACGTACCCATTTATGACTGATTTAACCACAGCCTCAAGACAGTGTTGTCGAAATGAGGAGTCTGATCCACAGTGGCAAGTCAGCATCAAAGGGGCGTCTTGGATAAACCAGATATCATAACCTGCTCATATTTTGCAGGTTCAACTATGGTGAAAAACGTGACACAATTTTGGACATTGTGAACTGTTTAACAGTGAACCAACACTGTTCCTGGCGTAAGCATAGCGTCTTCAATGTCCAGACGTTTTAACGACCGAGGGAAGTCAGTTACTACAACGTGTCAAGCAAGATAAGTACAACTTATTGTGAAAACACAAACCAAAACATCACGCCCATCCAATACCATTATTCCTGCCGTAAGTTCGTCGGCCGGTCACATCATGCACACCGTCATTTGCGCACTTTTCTATTTTCGAGAGAGTACATTAACTTTCAACCACAGCTAAGGGGTGCAACTGTGGTTGAAAGTTAGACAATAATTGTATTGTTTACCTTATATGTACTCTTCCGAAAATAGAAAAGTGCGCAAATGACGGTGTGCATGAACAGTTTGATTATGGAAAGAAGCCAACACAATTGATAAACAGTACATGAACTGGAGACAGGAAGGTGCGGAGATGAAGATTAAATCAACAGACACTTAAGATAATCGTCTGTCCAGTTTCATTCGGGAAACGGATTTAACTCATTTTCTTAAAAATAACCTTAAAATGTAAGCTTTTCATTGTTTCTTCAAGACACAATTTTTATTTGAAGTATTGCAGACTTATTATTATGGATCAAAATGATAAGATGGCTGCAATTAAAAACCTGTCAATTTTGACGGGTTGTTGCTAGTAACATGATAAAAACAACCAAACAAGTGACAATATACTTCTTTTCAAATTGTGTGAATTTTTTTTATTTTTTTTTAAATATAAACTTTTATAAGATTTATATACCAAGGTGTTAACTTTTACTATACATCGTTAATCAATAAAGTGCATTGACTTGTTTATAACTGCAGCTATTGAATTATTTAAATTTCCAGTTATAATTTTGTTGTGTGGTAAAAGAAATGTTAATAACTTAAAAATTGGTAGGGAATAAATAAGAGCTGATCTCACATATTTACATAAAGGCTCTGGAGCATAGGATAGCAGTGGCGTATCCTGGTAATGCGAGCTAGGCGTGCTGCTACTTAAAATGAATATGTACGCCTACTATTTAACTTCTTCCCCTCTTAATTTAAAAACCAACTAGGGAGCCACGCTAGCGTAGTGGTTACCACACCGCTCTGGCGACCGGGTGATCCAGGATCAAACCCGGGCGACGGCATTTGAGGATTTTTCGTCGACCGGGATTTGGACTGGATTAAGGCCGCTTACACACGAGCGTTTCTTGACGCGCGTTTCTCACGCGTGACGAATGAAGGAGTAAGGGATTTACAGGCTGCTCAGCAGAGCGAGACTGTTTGTAAATCCGTACTCTTTCATTCGTCACGCGTGAGAAACGCGCGTCAAGAAACGCTCGTGTGTAAGCGGCCTAACTCGAGACCTGGCGAGAACATTTGAAGGAGTGTCGTCGACCAGGGATTGGCGGCTCCTGAGCCGACCCAGCTCTAATGGGTTCCTCCGAAATCGGCGAGTATCTGCCTGAATGGCGAGGGACACCTGTCTCTGTACAAGAAAAAAGGGATACTCACGTAAAATCAATGTCAGGTTAGACATTAATAATAACCTGAGATTTCGCCTCGAGTATTAGCGGGCGTACGAAAAAAAAAAAAAAAACCCAACTATATTCAATTACGCAACGATAGTTATTAGGGGTATATGTCAACTATCTCCGAAATACTAATTAACTTACAACTTGAAACTCACTGTCACTCTAATAATCTGCATTCCCGGCAACTAACAAAAATTAATCACAAAAAACACTGGACGGACACAACCGATTTTTACAACTCGAGAGCTGCAGGACCACCGCACGCATGTTCGCATTGTATTTACGTATCTGGCCATGACCCCGATCCAATCAAACCAGTGTTCAGACGTGAATCCGAAAGGTGCCGCACGCATTGTGACGGAATTACCCGAGAAACTTCGGGCGATTGCTACTAACCAATTAAAAACTGCACTATAAAAAGCGTCTGGGGAAACTGAAACTAGATTATACTCGTAGATTCTATGCGGGAAAATCCGTTATCCTGGTGCGTGCGGTCCGAAAGCAGAACATTAGAAGAGAAATATTTTATAGAATAATAAATTAAATTTTTATTTTCCTTCGGGCATAGGTGTGCGCAGCACGCACAGCACACATAGAGAATACGCCACTGTAGGATAGGTCTAGCGAGAAGGCTACTTACCTATCAGTTATGTTCTACTGCAATCATCGAGAACTGTGTAGTTAACTACCTGACTTATCTTGTGCCATCCCTACCTCTGGTTCATCAGTTCTCTTCTCCATTTCTGGGAACTACTTTCTAATTTTCTATCCAACATCCATCTCGCCACAGGAGACGAAGAAAAAATAGGACTATTGCTGTCTTTAGCATGTCGTAAGAGGCCACTAATATAAGGTTGTGTATGGGGCTGGAAACCTCATCTTGTTAAAAAAAAATATTGCTACAGACGCCCACGCTGTCAAAGTGCATGAATGTCTTGATGCAAATAGAAATAATCTTGTCTTCTATGGTAATTAAAGCTGTATTGTAAATTTAATCACTGTAACCAATTTCTATTTCAGGGTATATTAACTGACCTTGACGTTTAAAATCTTCTGTAAGATGATCTCTGAATTTCATCCTTGGTGCTAGTGGGTCACAAACTCCACATCTTCTAAATAGAATGTCATTTAATGTTTCTTGCTGTGTGCGATAATGAACTCTAAAAGTAGGCGAACCAAAAAAATTGCGACACCTGATCTTGTTGAATCCTTTTTTTTTTTTAATATGTAAAATGGGAAATCCATTGATATATTGACCCACAATCAATGTTAAGGGAAACAATACAAATAATGTCTAACTTTCATTACAAAACAAACAAAAAAACATTGCGTCCCTTGTTTCTACAGGGGACAAACCGACAGACGGTCAAAAATATACTCATGGAACAAAGTAAGTGTGCAACACTTTATAGGGCACTGTGCGTGATTTCATGGACGAAATGAAATAAAAATTGGCACACAATGTGGTTGAATATTGAATAAAAGACCAAGTGATCACTTTGATTTTAGTGAAAGTGTCATGAAAGAAAGATAAAAACTAAAGTCAGTGTGACATCCCCACAAAAAAATGAAATCTTGATTTCAGTACCGTGTATGTCCACCTTGAGCTGTTATCACTGCTTGACAGCGCCTTCTCATCGAGCCAATGTGACGTTGGATCTGTTGTTGGGGAATGTTATTCCATTCTTCTTGCAACGCTTGTGCTAACTGGTGGTGGTTTTCAGGAGGATATTGTCTTCTTCGCAGCCTACGCTCCAGTTCGTCCCACAGGTGCTCGATGGGAGAAAGCAAAACGTTCTCCTGGACGCCTGTACACCAAATCACGCCAATCATTGCCTTGCAAACAGAATCTTGACTCATCAGAGAACAGTATGCGTCTCCATTGATGACAGGGCCATGCTACGTGCTGTCTGGCCCAGGCCAAGCGCGCTTGTCTATGGCGAACTGTCAGTGCTGGTCTAACTGCAGGTCTGTGAGGTAAGAGATTTGCCTCTCTGAGCCTATTCCGCACTGTTCTGCACGACACGGGTCTTAAACCTGAATGTTCCTGGCAGTCCATGTTGCCTGAATAAACCTGTTACACAAGTGCATAAGGCGTATGTAACGGTCTTGTGCAGGGGTGGTAACTCGTGGTCGGCCACTTCTATGGCGATCAACAGTGGATCCAGTTTGGTGGAAACGAGCTTGAATACGTGATATAGTGTTCCTGTGAACATTGAAATGTCGTGATACAGCTAATATAGTCGCTCCAGCAGCTAACATCCCTATAGCTATTGCTGGCTGTTGTTGGTTCAATCTTGGCATTGTCAAAAAAGATGTTTCTGTTGGACTCTTGGTACTCTATATTTCAACGATTACGTTTTCACGTGCTTGTGATTAGAGCTACACACTTACCTTCCTTTTATCTGTGATAAATTCTCCCCTACGGCACTTTTCGCGGGATTTATCTTGCACCGTGATTATCTCCCTATGAATAGTGCGATCCAATTGTAATTGCACGGGTAAGTGAACAACACTCACACAGAAATGTGTGCCGACTTGCATTTGAGTTCACCCAAGAACACACGTACAGTGCCCTTTTGAGTGCTGCACACTTACTTTTTTCCATGAGTATATATACTAGAAGAAGATGTGTTCATCACTGAATTCGGCCAAGTGCAAGAAATATACAAATAAGTATTCATGTATTCTTGCAGCAGTAGCTTCTGTAGGTTTGTTGTACATGATGAGATTGTAATCCTCGTGCACACATTTCAATTGCCTATTGTGGTGTGCCTGAGAGGTCGTGACACTATTGTATCTTAATCTCATCAGAGATCCCCCCCCCCCCCCCCCCCTCCTCGATGGTGCCACACGGTATTGTTATATAGTGATGTACAAGAAATAAAACTGATGATATTATTACCAAATCATATGCCATTATCAAATGTCATATTAACATATTAAAAATTGGCTTATCCCTCCCTGGCGTTATGTTACATCTTTTCCCACCAAAGTTGCAATCTTTTTCATGGTGCGTTTTTCAGGCCTGAACTGCGCGCCTGTTGAAGTAACGCACATTTTATTATATACAATCCTGAATAATGGTGTATTTAATAGAGTACATAATTTCTTTAATTTTTCCAATTTGCTTTTAGGGTAAGGTTCAATAAAGAATGGAGTTCATTGCACTTGCAAAAATTCGGCCAAATTAGTTACTCGATACTCCCTTAAATGATGATTCGGTAATGGAGTAATAGAAAGTTTATATTTTATTTAAAAAATTTTAATACGTACAAAGGCAAGATTTTAAAAGATATCCGTACATTTACAAACATGTCTTGATAAAACAGTTGTTAATTAATTAGTCACATTTGAGTCCATTGCCTTTTCTTCGCTTCTCCTCGTGCCACTTTTGACGCGTTGCTCATAGCCTTATAACTAGTGCATCCAGATACATGACCACAGAAGAATTAGTGCCGTTATGAGGGCATGCAGCGAAAAAATAAAACACAACAACATTACTTCCAGCCATGTTCTAGCGGGTGACTTACTCGTGTAACATAGCCTACCATACATAGTACATCTCACACAGAACGTATCACATAATGCACGCCAGTTGTCACACACACAAGTCGTGTGTAAATATGCTACTTACTTGGATTTCTTGCTCTGTGTGTGTGTGTGTGTGTGTGTGTAACTTCCCAATGTCCAAATGAGCTGAAATTGAAACAACACAAAAACAAAAAATTACGTCCTAATTTGGTTCTCTTTGTGCCGGTGTCAGGACAATTTTGCTACCAGCTTGTAAAGGACCAGGTTTGAACTGTCAATATTGGTTGCACTAGTTTACTCATAGAAGTGTTGATCCGTGTGCTCACTGTTCTAAAACTGAGAACACAAGTTTGAGCTGACGCTGGCCAGGCTTGTGGCTCGAGGTTTTGGTAGAGTTTCCATTAGTTTGAAGTCTTTAAGGAAACCTTATTCTGCATCTTCAAAGATTCGTTCAGTGTGTTCACAGTCCGTGTGTTACTGGTGATCGAATGGGAAGTACAGAACAGTAGCACTTTAAGCTACCTGGCATATCGTAGAAGGCGACTAATGAGGGTTTGTTTGTCATTAGACATGTCAAACATAAAGTCAATAAACAAAAAAACAAAAAACAGTTTTAAGGACCCAATTGTTACCTAATGCACCTAACAAAGTTAATTAATTAATAAAATAAATGGTCCATAAATACTATTGCATAAAATAAAGTAGATGATAAGTTAAGATTAGTCAGTAATTCGTCCCACCATTCACAAACATATATATATATATATATATATATATATATATATATATATATATATATATATATATATATATATGTCACTGATTGCCTCCCCTGCTTCGCAGTAGTGGTCCAACAGGAGTATCTAAATGGGTCGTCAAAGGTGTCTACTTTCGCACAAGATTACTCTTGGCAGAGATGTAGATAGAAGAGTAATGACGCTTCTACCTTAAAGGAGGTTCCACAAGATAATTCAGAAGTCAAGAACATTTCTGCTTAGCACTGAACATTTGTTATCTGTCCGTCGCCTTTTGTGAAGGATTGAAGCAATGGTTTTTAGCGATTGTCACCCTTTTTGAAAATCGGTGTTGAGATGGCAATCTCCCAATCCTTTGGTATGGTCTTGTTGCACCACGCTGCCTGTAGGACCCTTAAGAGTAATTGGTCGCCTGATGCTATCATGCACTTAACCATTTCTGGTGTTATACCATCATGCCCTGCTGCTTTGCCCATCTTGATTTTCTCCAGTGCTGCCTTCAGTTTTTTCATCTCTATGTCATTTTCACCACCATTGGTTTTCTCTTCTGTGCTAGTGGTTATGATTCTGTATGCTTGACCTTGCTCACCATCCAGGAGTTCTGATAAATATTCTTTCCATCTTTCCATTACTTTCTTCGGGGCAGTAAGCGATTTGCCTTGCTTGTCCTTTATAAATTTGAGAGGGCATTGTTTTTCCTTCCTCGTGTTCTTTAGGGTCTTATAGAACAATTTCTGGTTTTCTTGCGCATCTGTTTCTAGCTTTTCTCCAAATTCTTCCCAGGACTTCTGTTTTGCTGCTAGCAACTTGTTCTTTGCTTCTGTTCTGAGTGTCACATATTCTCTATATTTTTCTATGTGTCCTGCTGTATTTTTAGCTCCTAAGTGTTGTTTCCATGCCATTTTCTTCTCTCTTATTTTCTCTTTGACTTCCTCTGTCCAACAAGGTGTCCTCTTTCTCTTGTTCCCAAGTCGGACTTCTTCACATGCTTCTGTAGCAGCTGTCTTTATGATGTGATTGAATTTAAGCTAGAGGGTTTCCAAGTCATAAGGTTGTTTATCTGTGTTGCTCACCACTGCAGCAATAAGCCCCTGATATCTGGTCTTAATTTCTGGCTCTCTCAGCTTGTCGGTCTTAATGCTCATTTCTCCCGTTCGTTTACTTAGTTTCTTGCGTGATGTTAGCAGTTCCTAGGTTGAGCAGTTCTTTCAGTTGTTCTTTTGATTGTAAGCAGGTAGTGATCACTTCCAATCTCTGGCCCCCTCCAGACTCTAGCATCCCAGACATATTTGAATGAGCTCCTCCTAACAATGGCATAGTCGATCACTGACTTCTCATTCTTTGTTGGTTCACATCTAGTGTATGCATGTATGCGCTTATGGGGGAACTTTGTGTCAGATTCTGCTCACTGCAGAATCTAAGGAGTCGCTTTCCATTGTCATTGAGGGTATCTTCTCCATATCTTCCCACAACGCCACCCCATTTACGCGTAGCATGGCTATTTCCAACTCTGGATTTGAAATCTCCGAGCATGATAATTTCATCTAGGCAGTCATCCACTGTCCTTTGAAGCAGCTCAAAGAATTCTTCCTTGATCTCTGCTCTCTCATCCTCATTTGTACCATACACTATGACCAGGTTGACTATGGTTTCTCCTTCTTTTAGTTTTACAACCATAATGCGCTCCGAGACAAAGTTCCATCCCTTGATACTATCTGTCGTAAATTTATTTTGAGAGAAAGAGTCTAGAAATAGTAGTCCGGTTTAGAGTGTAGAACGATGATGAAAACTCAGTGATAGAAATGTATAGATTAAATATGATGCTCCACAGAGTGCTGGAGGAGAGTAAAGACAGACTTATTTACGACAAATCGCTTCTCTCAATCTTCTCTTCCACTCTCCTGGTCAAACAATTATTTGCCAGTTTTCCAGACACACGTCTGCGCTCACACCGATTTGTTGCTTCCAACACTCAGACGACGTGGATACAGCTATATTAAACAAATAGGGAATGTTTGGGCTTTTGGGTATTCCAACACAGTCCGATATAAGTTTATGATGTTTATTTACCGTAAAGATCAAATCACAAAAACACAATATCAAGTGTTACATAAAATTATCATAAGTACAGAAAAAAATGCAAATATCAAGGTAGGGAGGGGGTGAAGAAGATTGGTATCGACTAAGCCCTTCCCGCTTGTATTAGACAAAGATAAACCCAGTCTCAAGATAGATAGTTATCAGGAGCATAGGAAATGTAGCCCAACAGTGAATTTAATTACTCTGAAAGAGGTGTTACAATATTAGTTATGGTGGTAGACAAAAAAATACTGTTATCCCAACTGGTGTCTTCCCTTTACTAAGCAAAGAAAAAAGGGGGGGGGTGAAACAGAGTTAACAAATGATCCCACTAAAGGAACAATGCCGGGTATACAGAAAACGTATTACCCGGTAAGCAAGTTAACAAATGGTTTGTTGCAAAAAAAAAAAAATCTTTTGTCATTCATACACACTGTGCGGATCCACACTCATATACACCACACACTTACCGAGTTGCAGCATCAGTCAATCCATAGAATGATAAACACACTGATTAAACTCTTGACACGTGTAACTGTCTAGCACTTCTATGCCCCGCCCCAGATATTGCGAGTTTTTACTGAGAGCAAATATTCCCACTTATCGCCGGACTTGAAGTTCTAAGAGTTCTTGTGTTTTATTATATAAAAGGAGTCTATGGGATGGCACTGACACAATTCAACACAGGGGTGAAAAATGAGGTGATGGCAATATTCCTTCACTGCGTGATGACAGCACCTGACCGGTAAAGTTTTTTTAATCCAGTGAGGAAAAACTAGGCTCAGTCACAGTCAGGTAATTCGGTAATCTCTCACAATAGAGCAGTATATAAACTATCGCTACTGGCACTGTTCATCTTCCAGTTTATCTTACAGATTGTAAGTTAAATTTGATGATAATAATCAAATGATCTTGGGTAGGCTTTCTTTCATGTAATTATGTTAGCTAGGCCGCACCGGACCACCACAAGATTTACTTTAAAAAAATGTCTCATCAAACTGTCTGGAAGTTTAAGAACCGAGTATGGAAACTCTGAAAGATTTCGTTATTGCTGGGATTGCAAAAGGTGATCAATCTAGAGAAAAAGATAGAAAACCCATAACAACATAATCATACTTTAAAAAATCAAATAATCTTCTAAGCGCGCGATAAATTTCCCGTTAAGACTATTTTATATATACGCTCCCGTATTTAATTATGTATTTAATACACACTGCGCAAGTTCTAGTGGTTAAATCACACATCTATAAATATAGGACTTAACTAAATTTATTAATTATAAATTCCTTCGCGACTTTAAAAGTTAATTTAAGCATTGACATCTATTATCTTTTGGAAATAATATAGCAGGTATATCATTACATTTACAACTGGAACTATTGAGACGGTTTAATTTAATAGATTTAAATTAACACAAAATCCAATGAAATATAATGAATGAACTCGACCACTGATCACTTTACACAATATATATATTACCGCTTTGCACAGAAATAGAATTCACTGCAAATAAAATGAAAATCCATGGGATAATCTAGCAAGATTTCAAATATCGCTAGTGCTTCTATCAAGTTCTGGCCAGCGAATGATGAAGTGTATTTCTACGTGATCTGTATATCTACAACTGGAATGCAAGATGAGTGGGACATGAGAACTTTGACAGCTTTTTTGATCTCATGAACTTTGGGGGATCTGACCGCCAAATCCAAAGAGAGAAGCCGCCCCTGGCCTCTCGTATCTTCGCTCGCTGATTGCGTCAGCTTTCAACGTTCGCTCTGGCTGCGATCGGTTTCGTGCTTAACACCGAGATGCGAAATCGTTTCAGGGACCACTACTGTCTTTGATAGCATGCCGCCCGTCCTTCCTGCGATCTCCACCAGTGTCTTTCTTCTGATTGCTCTGGTCCATCTTGCGAGCGGTTGAGTTCGCGCGGAGATGATAAATACCAGCGAGAAACTAGCTTCTCTGCTCGGGGATCGTCTCAGTGTCTTTGATCTCGTGCCGCATACTAAATGAGTCCCAGTGAAATCGGTTCGCTCTGGCGAAACGAAAAGTTACAACAAATGTTCAGGGGTTCTAATGTTATGAAAAGCTAAAAGTCCCTTTAATCATCCATCATATCAGGGAAAATTCACTTGTCGAACTAGACGTACGTCACAATCGTCCCCACTTTTAGACATGAAACCATTTTTCATGTTTCATTTTTTGACAATGGAGGTGACCTGATTGGTGATTTTATGATGAGTGGTATCTTCAGTTTGCTCTTCTTCCTCTGTAGACCAGTTTCTACTCAGAAAATCAGCCCCGACATTCTGTCTTCCCGGAATATATTCCACTTTGAAAGAATAAACGCTTAAAAGAAGCGCCCAACGCATGATCCTTGCGTTAAATTCTTTATTGGCACCCAGAAATGCTAACGGAGCGTGGTCTGTTTGCACCGTGAAAGATGTGCCATAGAGAAACTCATGATGGCGTCTGATACCGTCAATCAGAGCGAGACATTCTCTTTCGACTACGCTGTAGTTCCGTTCAGCTTTATTTAATTTCTGACTGCCATAGGCAACTGGAAATAGCATGTTTGGGTCACTGTCATCGGCTTGAAGCAGTGTTGACCCGATGCCCTGACCTGACGCGTCGACTCGTAATACAAAAGGTTTGTTGAGGTCAGGCAACCTCAAAATGGGGTATGCAGACAACTGTCCTTTCAAAGTGCTGTACGCGTGTTCGCACTTTTGATCCCATATGACCTTATCAGGACAACCTTTCTTTGTGAGGTCAGTCAGAGGTGCTGTCAGTCCGTTGAAGTTCTGGATGTATTTCTGATAATATGCACATAATGATAGGAAGGAACGTACGTCTTTCTTCGTTCGGGGTCTTTTGGCTGCAGCTATTTTCTCCACGTTCTTCTTAATAGGCCAACTGCATCCGTGAGAAATAGTATGACCCAGGAAGTCTAACTGTTCAAACCCGATGAGACATTTGCTAGGTCTGGCTGTGAGACCCGTTTCCTGTAGTCTCCTGAGGAGCATAGCAACCGTAGCAATATGTTCTTCATAGGTTTCCGATGCAATTAATATGTCATCCATAAAATTATGGATATGGGGACTTTGCAAAGGTTCTAGAAGTTTCCTCATCATCCTGGTGAACACTCCTGGTGCGTTATGCAATCCGAACGGCATCACATTAAATGTGTAATGTCCTTCACTAGTGCTGAAAGCTAACAAAGGTTTAATTTCCTCCTTGACTGGTATCTGATAATAACCTTTACTGAGGTCAATCTTGGAGAAAATCTTTGCTTTGCTGAGCTTGGTGAACAACTCAGAAACAGTTTGGAGAGGTTCGGGCTGGAATTCCGTTACAGCGTTTAGCAGCCGGTAATCTATACACAGCCGAACTTCCTTATTGGGCTTCTGCAACAGCACTACACTGGAACTGTAAGGAGATGTAGACTCACTGATAATTCCTGCTTGACGCAGCTTGTCTATTTCTCCGCGAAGTGCATCAGCTTTAGCGTACGGTATGGGGTAAACTCTGGTTCGAACAGGGGTCTCGTTTGTTAGTTTCATATCAAATTCGATGAGATTTGTTCGACCAGGTACTGTTTTAGTAGAGCCCTGGTTTCTGTTTGTTGTTCTGGTGAGAGATTGTCGCCGAACTTGACATCTTTAAAGGATTCTGTGGGTTGCAATGGATACTCCATGCAACCATCATCATCTTCCTCGTCTTCCGTTGCTATGGCGACAGCCAAGAGATGCTCGGAGGATGGCACCGGTCTTTCCAAATATTTCTTAAGCAGATTTATGTGGAAGACCTTCTCCTTTCCTTTGATGGAGATCTTGTAATTGGTACGTGAGATCTTTTTAAGGACGGTAAACGGCCCTTGCCATCCGATGCGAAGTTTATTGCTTCCGGTTGGAAGTAGCAACAAAACTTTCTCCCCTGGTTGTAGTTCTCTCTCTTTTGCAGCTTTGTTGTATCTTTTAGTAATTTTAGCGCGGGCTTTCTTAAGGTTGGTAGTAGCTAGATCCCATCCTAGCTTTAGCCTTTCCTTGAGCTCAGATACATACTTGCTTGCAGAGACGACTGTCTCGTCAGCCTTTTGGTCTGTCAGGGACCGAAGTAAGGCTTCTAGTGGCCCCTTAATAGGTCTGCCAAATAAAAGTGTAGCTGGCGCGAATCCCGTAGACGCTTGGGGTACCTCTCGGTAGGCGAATAAGGCAGCCGATATATATAGGTCCCAGTCTTCCGGTTTCTCCTGACCCAGCTTACGTAACATGGTGGTGAGGGTACCATTAAAACGTTCCACGAGCCCATTTCCGGCCGGATGGTAGGGACTTGTGTGGATATGTTTGGCCCTCAAGATCTTAAAGATCTCCTCCATTAACAGGCTACGGAATTGGGATCCATTGTCCGTCAAAACTTGTTGAGGGAATCCCAACCGTGTAAAGATTTGCACGAGGGCTTCTGCGACATGCTTGGAATCTGTGCATGTTAGCGGTATAGCTTCGGCCCACATTGTGCAAGTGTCGACTAAAGTCAGGATGAACCTGTGCTTTCTTTTGGTCCTTTCCAGGGGTCCAATGATGTCGACAGCAACCCGTTCAAATGGAGTACCCACTATTGGCATTTGCCCCATAGGTACTGGGGGTGTCAAGTGCTTTGGTGCTACCCGTTGGCACTGGGCGCAGGATTTCACGTACCTGATAATGTCAGAGTTCATTCCTGGCCACCAATAGTGGTTTTTTATTCGCTGAATAGTGGCGTTTTGTCCCATATGTCCGCTAAAGGGAAGAGAGTGCCCCATTTCTAAGATCTGGCTTCTGTACTGCGTCGGTACTAGGAGCTGGTTATTCCCCGTGTCCGGGTTGCCCGTTCTACGATACAATACGCCATCCTTAGAAAAGATGTCTCCGTTGTGTCTGGGGTCCTTAGCCATGGGCAGTTTTTTAAAGCAGAGCTCCAGAGTAGGGTCCTTTTGTTGCGCCTCCTTCAGTTCGTTCGGCAACAAATTTGGCGCAGGCTCCCTCTCCTTCTTGGCTTGCCCTCTTGTGGTTACCGCTGCCACAATCGGCTCCTTTGGTCTCCCAATAAACACATATCTACATCCCAGGATAACTGGGTAGATAGGATCATCCATAATGGCCGCTTTAATAACACCTCTGACAAAATCAGAGTGTATTTCTACCAGTGCGATAGGAAGCGTCCTGGGTACATCACTCTGAAAACTCCACTAAGTTTGACGGTTTCCTCTGTCTCCTGACCTGGTTTGACTAGGTGTCTAGCAACAATACAACTAAAGCTTAATCCAGTGTCAAAGAGACAAGTAGTTGAGGTACCATTCAAAATTACAGTTCCTCGAGTTGAGGGTCGGTCCCCCTCAGGTTGAGAATCACTGACATTGACTCTACCTTTCGAGGCTGTATGCAAACATCCAACGCGGTTTGAGCCGGTTTGTTTGCCCTGATCAGACGTTCCTGGTGTAGGGGTCTTCCCTTTTCCTTGACCTTGGTGGCCGCGCTGCCACGTAGGCTTGGTGGGTTGATCAGAATTGTTGTTAGGGGGGTATCGGGTTTTGTAGAATTTCGATTTTTCCTGGGGAGGTCTCTGGGTATTATTTTCTCGTTGGTTATAATTCTGAGAGGAATTAGAGGAATAGGATGACTGCTCTAGATTTTGTTTACGAGATGGCTCATCTGTGGGTTTACGTTTTGTGCTGGGAAGTTCGGCCATTGCATTGGTATAGCGTTCTGCCTTATTGAGTATGTCCTCAAGCCTGACTGCGCCCTGTTCAGCCAAAAATCTACGGGTTTCGTTTGACAAAGTTGACTTTATCTGTTCCACAAGAACAAGTTCAAGTAGTCCCTCATATGTAAGAGGTAGGTCAGATAATTCAATGCACTTTGTCAAATAGCCCGTGAGACGTGAAGAGAACTGCGGGAATGTTTCCGTGCTCTCTTTCCGGCTGTTTCTGAACATTTGCAGAAATTTTCGGGCGGTCATCTCAAACCGCTCTAGCAAGGCCTTTTTCAGCATGTCGTAATCATGTTGGTTGGTTCCCAGCTTTGTATATACGTCATAAGCAGTACTTTTCAGTGACGTTGAGAGTTTAAGTGCCCAGCGGGAACTCTCTAACCCATACAGATTTGCGAGCCTCTCGAATTTTTCTAGATAGCTGTCAATTTTCTCATTGGGACTAGGAAAAGACTCTAAAGCAAAAGACATCGCAGTTAATTGGGCAGACTGAGTGCTGGAGAGATCCATTGACTGAGACTGGGGCGAAGACGGCTCTCCGTTATTCGAAGTAGAGGCGCCCCGACTCTCTAAAGCCTTAAGCGCCAGTTCATGTTGTCTTTCTCGCTCTCTCTCTCTTTCCCTGCGGGCGTCCATCTCTGCCTCAATTTTCTTCTGCTCCAATTGACGATCGTCCGCTTCTTTCTTCCTAGCTTCTGCCCTCTCTTCCGCTTCCTTTTTCTCTTTTTCTTCTCTCTGTTGGTCCGCGTCATATCTTTCAAGTTCTTTGTTGACAAACAGGTTCGCGGCTTCTCCTTCTAATCCTGAGTCCTTCGCCTCCTGTCTCAAAATGGATCTTATCCTAATTCTCTCTGCCATACCAAAGAACTGGATGCTTCTAAGACTAGAGAATAGTAAGATGGAACAAGAAGGGGAAGAAACTCGGAACCGCTACGAGAAAAACCAAAGTAAAAATTTACTTGAGTTACCTCCTACCTTAAATGTGTTAACTTATCGCTGCTATTATTGTCACTTAAGACTCTTAACGCAAGCGACTATGCCACTAAATGGTAAGTTACACTAGAAAAGAATCTACTCTTACTAACAGTAGAGAAAAATTTATATTAAAACAATTTAAAGGAAAAAAAAATTTCCCTGAAATTTTAATTCTCCACTACAAAAAACTCCCCCTGAAGTCAATTATATGAGAAGAGACGATGTTAACTAGACTTAAAAAGTCAGAACAAGGCGTCTTTAGCTAAGCTCAACTCTTTTAACTTCAAAAACCCTTTAGTGACTGTAAAACAATCACGCAATCCCAGCAAATCTTATAAAGAAAAATGTAATGTTTCTCTGCCAGAGAATAATTTAAATAACAACTATTTTTGTTTATCCGTACTTTCTACTGCTGTGGAAAGAAAACAACCTGTAAATATGCTGTGTGGACGACCCAAATACTAAAAAAACGTTGTCTAGGGGTGTAATTACTTATTTATTTATTTCCCTAAATCACAAAGACAGATCACTCACACTCTATCTAGTTAGACCCAGACTTAGATCAGACTCAAAATATCTTTATCCCGGCTATGCGAATGCCTCAAATGTAGCTCAAGATGCAGAACCAGCCCACAAATATGTGTGCATCAAATGTATCTCAAAATTATCCCGGCGAGCCAGCCAAATATTGTCGTAAATTTATTTTGAGAGAAAGAGTCTAGAAATAGTAGTCCGGTTTAGAGTGTAGAATGATGATGAAAACTCAGTGATAGAAATGTATAGATTAAATATGATGCTCCACAGAGTGCTGGAGGAGAGTAAAGACAGACTTATTTACGACAAATCGCTTCTCTCAATCTTCTCTTCCACTCTCCTGGTCAAACAATTATTTGCCAGTTTTCCAGACACACGTCTGCGCTCACACCGATTTGTTGCTTCAACACTCAGACGACGTGGATACAGCTATATTAAACAAATAGGGAATGTTTGGGCTTTTGGGTATTCCAACACAGTCCGATATAAGTTTATGATGTTTATTTACCGTAAAGATCAAATCACAAAAAAACAATATCAAGTGTTACATAAAATTATCATAAGTACAGAAAAAATGCAAATATCAAGGTAGGGAGGGGGTGAAGAAGATTGGTATCGACTAAGCCCTTCCCGCTTGTATTAGACAAAGATAAACCCAGTCTCAAGATAGATAGTTATCAGGAGCATAGGAAATGTAACCCAACAGTGAATTTAATTACTCTGAAAGAGGTGTTACAATATTAGTTATGGTGGTAGACAAAAAAATACTGTTATCCCAATGGTGTCTTCCCTTTACTAAGCAAAGAAAAAAAGGGGGGGGGATGAAACAGAGTTAACAAATTATCCCACTAAAGGAACAATGCCGGGTATACAGAAAACGTATTACCCGGTAGGCAAGTTAACAAATGGTTTGTTGCAAAAAAATTAAATCTCCTGTCATTCATACACACTGTGCGGATCCACACTCATATACACCACACACTTACCGAGTTGCAGCATCAGACAATCCATAGAATGATAAACACACTGATTAAACTCTTGACATGTGAAACTGTCTAGCACTTCTATGTCCCGCCCCAGATAATGCGAGTTTTTACTGAGAGCAAATATTCCCGCTTATCGCCGGACTTGAAGTTCTAAGAGTTCTTGTGTTTTATTATATAAAAGGAGTCTATGGGATGGCACTGACACAATTCAACACAGGGGTGAAAATGAGGTGATGGCAATATTCCTTCACTGCGTGATGACAGCAACTGACCGGTAAAGTTTTTTTAATCCAGTGAGGAAAAACTAGGCTCAGTCACAGTCAGGTAAATCGGTAATCTCTCACAATAGAGCAGTATATAAACTATCGCTACTGGCACTGTTCATCTTCCAGTTTATCTTACAGATTGTAATTAATTTTGATGATAATAATCAAATGATCTTGGGTAGGCTTTCTTCATGTAATTATGTTAGCTAGGCCGCACCGGACCACCACAAGATTTACTTTAAAAAAATGTCTCATCAAACTGTCTGGAAGTTTAAGAACCGAGTATGGAAACTCTGAAAGATTTCGTTATTGCTGGGATTGCAAAAGGTGATCAATCTAGAGAAAAAGATAGAAAACCCATAACAACATAATCATACTTTAAAAATCAAATAATCTTCTAAGCGCGCGATAAATTTCCCGTTAAGACTATTTTATATATACGCTCGCGTATTTAATTATGTATTTAATAAACACTGCGCGAGTTCTAGTGGTTAAATCACACATCTATAAATATAGGACTTAACTAAATTTATTAATTATAAATTCCTTCGCGACTTTAAAAGTTAATTTAAGCATTAACATCTATTATCTTTTGGAAATAATATAGCAGGTATATCATTACATTTACAACTGGAACTATTGAGACGGTTTAATTTAATAGGTTTAAATTAACACAAAATCCAATGAAATATAATGAATGAACTAGACCACTGATCACTTTACACAATATATATATTACCGCTTTGCACAGAAATAGAATTCACTGCAAATAAAATGAAAATCCATGGGATAATCTAGCAAGATTTCAAATATCGCTAGTGCTTCTATCAAGTTCTGGCCAGCGAATGATGAAGTGTATTTCTACGTGATCTGTATATCTACAACTGGAATGCAAGATGAGTGGGACATGAGAACTTTGACAGCTTTTTTGATCTCATGAACTTTGGGGGATCTGACCGCCAAATCCAAAGAGAGAAGCCGCCCCTGGCCTCTCGTATCTTCGCTCGCTGCTTGCGTCAGCTTTCCCCGTTCGCTCTGGCTGCGATCGGTTCCGTGCTTAACACCGAGATGCGAAATCGTTTCAGGGACCACTACTGTCTTTGATAGCATGCCGCCCGTCCTTCCTGAGATCTCCACCAGTGTCTTTCTTCTGATCGCTCTGGTCCATCTTGCGAGCGGTTGAGTTCGCGCGGAGATGATAAATACCAGCGAGAAACTAGCTTCTCTGCTCGGGGATCGTCTCAGTGTCTTTGATCTCGTGCCGCATACTAAGTGAGTCCCAGTGAAATCGGTTCGCTCTGGCGAAACGAAAAGTTACAACAAATGTTCAGGGGTTCTAATGTTATGAAAAGCTAAAAGTCCCTTTAATCATCCATCATATCAGGGAAAATTCACTTGTCGAACTAGACGTACGTCACAATCGTCCCCACTTTTAGACATGAAACCATTTTTCATGTTTCATTTTTTGACAATGGAGGTGACCTGATTGGTGATTTTAGGATGAGTGGTATCTTCAGTTTGCTCTTCTTCCTCTGTAGACCAGTTTCTACTCAGGAAATCAGCCCCGACATTCTGTCTTCCCGGAATATATTCCACTTTGAAAGAATAAACGCTTAAAAGAAGCGCCCAACGCATGATCCTTGCGTTAAATTCTTTATTGGCACCCAGAAATGCTAACGGAGCGTGGTCTGTTTGCACCGTGAAAGATGTACCATAGAGAAACTCATGATGGCGTCTGATACCGTCAATCAGAGCGAGACATTCTCTTTCGACTACGCTGTAGTTCCGTTCAGCTTTATTTAATTTCCGACTGCCATAGGCAACTGGAAATAGCATGTTTGGGTCACTGTCATCGGCTTGAAGCAGTGTTGACCCGATGCCCTGACCTGACGCGTCGACCCGTAATACAAAAGGTTTGTTGAGGTCAGGCAACCTCAAAATGGGGTATGCAGACAACTGTCCTTTCAAAGTGCTGTACGCGTGTTCGCACTTTTGATCCCATATGACCTTATCAGGACAACCTTTCTTTGTGAGGTCAGTCAGAGGTGCTGTCAGTCCGTTGAAGTTCTGGATGTATTTCTGATAATATGCACATAATGATAGGAAGGAACGTACGTCTTTCTTCGTTCGGGGTCTTTTGGCTGCAGCTATTTTCTCCACGTTCTTCTTAATAGGCCAACTGCATCCGTGAGAAATAGTATGCCCCAGGAAGTCTAACTGTTCAAACCCGATGAGACATTTGCTAGGTCTGGCTGTGAGACCCGTTTCCTGTAGTCTCCTGAGGAGCATAGCAACCGTAGCAATATGTTCTTCATAGGTTTCCGATGCAATTAATATGTCATCCATAAAATTATGGATATGGGGACTTTGCAAAGGTTCTAGAAGTTTCCTCATCATCCTGGTGAACACTCCTGGTGCGTTATGCAATCCGAACGGCATCACATTAAATGTGTAATGTCCTTCACTAGTGCTGAAAGCTAACAAAGGTTTAATTTCCTCCTTGACTGGTATTTGATAATAACCTTTACTGAGGTCAATCTTGGAGAAAATCTTTGCTTTGCTGAGCTTGGTGAACAACTCAGAAACAGTTTGGAGAGGTTCGGGCTGGAATTCCGTTACAGCGTTTAGCAGCCGGTAATCTATACACAGCCGAACTTCCTTATTGGGCTTCTGCAACAGCACTACACTGGAACTGTAAGGAGATGTAGACTCACTGATAATTCCTGCCTGACGCAGCTTGTCTATTTCTCCGCGAAGTGCATCAGCTTTAGCGTACGGGATGGGGTAAACTCTGGTTCGAACAGGGGTCTCGTTTGTTAATTTCATATCAAATTCGATGAGATTTGTTCGACCAGGTACATCCGTTAAGACTGCACTGTACTGTTTTAGTAGAGCCCTGGTTTCTGTTTGTTGTTCTGGTGAGAGATTGTCGCCGAACTTGACATCTTTAAAGGATTCTGTGGGTTGCAATGGATACTCCATGCAACCATCATCATCTTCCTCGTCTTCCGTTGCTATGGCGACAGCCAGGAGATGCTCGGAGGATGGCACCGGTCTTTCCAAATATTTCTTAAGCAGATTTATGTGGAAGACCTTCTCCTTTCCTTTGATGGAGATCTTGTAATTGGTACGTGAGATCTTTTTAAGGACGGTAAACGGCCCTTGCCATCCGATGCGAAGTTTATTGCTTCCGGTTGGAAGTAGCAACAAAACTTTCTCCCCTGGTTGTAGTTCTCTCTCTTTTGCAGCTTTGTTGTATCTTTTAGTAATTTTAGCGCGGGCTTTCTTAAGGTTGGTAGTAGCTAGATCCCATCCTAGCTTTAGCCTTTCCTTGAGCTCAGATACATACTTGCTTGCAGAGACGACTGTCTCGTCAGCCTTTTGGTCTGTCAGGGACCGAAGTAAGGCTTCTAGTGGCCCCTTAATAGGTCTGCCAAATAAAAGTGTAGCTGGCGCGAATCCCGTAGACGCTTGGGGTACCTCTCGGTAGGCGAATAAGGCAGCCGATATATATAGGTCCCAGTCTTCCGGTTTCTCCTGACCCAGCTTACGTAACATGGTGGTGAGGGTACCATTAAAACGTTCCACGAGCCCATTTCCGGCCGGATGGTAGGGACTTGTGTGGATATGTTTGGCCCTCAAGATCTTAAAGATCTCCTCCATTAACAGGCTACGGAATTGGGATCCATTGTCCGTCAAAACTTGTTGAGGGAATCCCAACCGTGTAAAGATTTGCACGAGGGCTTCTGCGACATGCTTGGAATCTGTGCATGTTAGCGGTATAGCTTCGGCCCACATTGTGCAAGTGTCGACTAAAGTCAGGATGAACCTGTGCTTTCTTTTGGTCCTTTCCAGGGGTCCAATGATGTCGACAGCAACCCGTTCAAATGGAGTACCCACTATTGGCATTTGCCCCATAGGTACTGGGGGTGTCAAGTGCTTTGGTGCTACCCGTTGGCACTGGGCGCAGGATTTCACGTACCTGATAATGTCAGAGTTCATTCCTGGCCACCAATAGTGGTTTTTTATTCGCTGAATAGTGGCGTTTTGTCCCATATGTCCGCTAAAGGGAAGAGAGTGCCCCATTTCTAAGATCTGGCTTCTGTACTGCGTCGGTACTAGGAGCTGGTTATTCCCCGTGTCCGGGTTGCCCGTTCTACGATACAATACGCCATCCTTAGAAAAGATGTCTCCGTTGTGTCTGGGGTCCTTAGCCATGGGCAGTTTTTTAAAGCAGAGCTCCAGAGTAGGGTCCTTTTGTTGCGCCTCCTTCAGTTCGTTCGGCAACAAATTTGGCGCAGGCTCCCTCTCCTTCTTGGCTTGCCCTCTTGTGGTTACCGCTGCCACAATCGGCTCCTTTGGTCTCCCAATAAACACATATCTACATCCCAGGATAACTGGGTAGATAGGATCATCCATAATGGCCGCTTTAATAACACCTCTGACAAAATCAGAGTGTATTTCTACCAGTGCGATAGGAAGCGTCCTGGGTGCATCACTCCTGAAAACTCCACTAAGTTTGACGGTTTCCTCTGTCTCCTGACCTGGTTTGACTAGGTGTCTAGCAACAATACAACTAAAGCTTAATCCAGTGTCAAAGAGACAAGTAGTTGAGGTACCATTCAAAATTACAGTTCCTCGAGTTGAGGGTCGGTCCCCCTCAGGTTGAGAATCACTGACATTGACTCTACCTTTCGAGGCTGTATGCAAACATCCAACGCGGTTTGGACCGGTTTGTTTGCCCTGATCAGACGTTCCTGGTGTAGGGGTCTTTCCTTTTCCTTGACCTTGGTGGCCGCGCTGCCACGTAGGCTTGGTGGGTTGATCAGAATTGTTGTTAGGGGGGTATCGGGTTTTGTAGAATTTCGATTTTTCCTGGGGAGGTCTCTGGGTATTATTTTCTCGTTGGTTATAATTCTGAGAGGAATTAGAGGAATAGGATGACTGCTCTAGATTTTGTTTACGAGATGGCTCATCTGTGGGTTTACGTTTTGTGCTGGGAAGTTCGGCCATTGCATTGGTATAGCGTTCTGCCTTATTGAGTATGTCCTCAAGCCTGACTGCGCCCTGTTCAGCCAAAAATCTACGGGTTTCGTTTGACAAAGTTGACTTTATCTGTTCCACAAGAACAAGTTCAAGTAGTCCCTCATATGTAAGAGGTAGGTCAGATAATTCAATGCACTTTGTCAAATAGCCCGTGAGACGTGAAGAGAACTGCGGGAATGTTTCCGTGCTCTCTTTCCGGCTGTTTCTGAACATTTGCAGAAATTTTCGGGCGGTCATCTCAAACCGCTCTAGCAAGGCCTTTTTCAGCATGTCGTAATCATGTTGGTTGGTTCCCAGCTTTGTATATACGTCATAAGCAGTACTTTTCAGTGACGTTGAGAGTTTAAGTGCCCAGCGGGAACTCTCCAACCCATACAGATTTGCGAGCCTCTCGAATTTTTCTAGATAGCTGTCAATTTTCTCATTGGGACTAGGAAAAGACTCTAAAGCAAAAGACATCGCAGTTAATTGGGCAGACTGAGTGCTGGAGAGATCCATTGACTGAGACTGGGGCGAAGACGGCTCTCCGTTATTCGAAGTAGAGGCGCCCCGACTCTCTAAAGCCTTAAGCGCCAGTTCATGTTGTCTTTCTCGCTCTCTCTCTCTTTCCCTGCGGGCGTCCATCTCTGCCTCAATTTTCTTCTGCTCCAATTGACGATCGTCCGCTTCTTTCTTCCTAGCTTCTGCCCTCTCTTCCGCTTCCTTTTTCTCTTTTTCTTCTCTCTGTTGGTCCGCGTCATATCTTTCAAGTTCTTTGTTGACAAACAGGTTCGCGGCTTCTCCTTCTAATCCTGAGTCCTTCGCCTCCTGTCTCAAAATGGATCTTATCCTAATTCTCTCTGCCATACCAAAGAACTGGATGCTTCTAAGACTAGAGAATAGTAAGATGGAACAAGAAGGGGAAGAAACTCGGAACCGCTACGAGAAAAACCAAAGTAAAAATTTACTTGAGTTACCTCCTACCTTAAATGTGTTAACTTATCGCTGCTATTATTGTCACTTAAGACTCTTAACGCAAGCGACTATGCCACTAAACTGGTAAGTTACACTAGAAAAGAATCTACTCTTACTAACAGTAGAGAAAAATTTATATTAAAACAATTTAAAGGAAAAAAAAAAATTTCCCTGAAATTTTAATTCTCCACTACAAAAAACTCCCCCTGAAGTCAATTATATGAGAAGAGACGATGTTAACTAGACTTAAAAAGTCAGAACAAGGCGTCTTTAGCTAAGCTCAACTCTTTTAACTTCAAAAAACCCTTTAGTGACTGTAAAACAATCACGCAATCCCAGCAAATCTTATAAAGAAAAATGTAATGTTTCTCTGCCAGAGAATAATTTAAATAACAACTATTTATGTTTATCCGTACTTTCTACTGCTGTGGAAAGAAAACAACCTGTAAATATGCTGTGTGGACGACCCAAATACTAAAAAACGTTGTCTAGGGGTGTAATTACTTATTTATTTATTTCCCTAAATCACAAAGACAGATCACTCACACTCTATCTAGTTAGACCCAGACTTAGATCAGACTCAAAATATCTTTATCCCGGCTATGCGAATGCCTCAAATGTAGCTCAAGATGCAGAACCAGCCCACAAATATGTGTGCATCAAATGTATCTCAAAATTATCCCGGCGAGCCAGCCAAATATTGTCGTAAATTTATTTTGAGAGAAAGAGTCTAGAAATAGTAGTCCGGTTTAGAGTGTAGAATGATGATGAAAACTCAGTGATAGAAATGTATAGATTAAATATGATGCTCCACAGAGTGCTGGAGGAGAGTAAAGACAGACTTATTTACGACAAATCGTTTCTCTCAATCTTCTCTTCCACTCTCCTGGTCAAACAATTATTTGCCAGTTTTCCAGACACACGTCTGCGCTCACACCGATTTGTTGCTTCAAACACTCAGACGACGTGGATACAGCTATATTAAACAAATAGGGAATGTTTGGGCTTTTGGGTATTCCAACACAGTCCGATATAAGTTTATGATGTTTATTTACCGTAAAGATCAAATCACAAAAAAACAATATCAAGTGTTACATAAAATTATCATAAGTACAGAAAAAATGCAAATATCAAGGTAGGGAGGGGGTGAAGAAGATTGGTATCGACTAAGCCCTTCCCGCTTGTATTAGACAAAGATAAACCCAGTCTCAAGATAGATAGTTATCAGGAGCATAGGAATGTAACCCAACAGTGAATTTAATTACTCTGAAAGAGGTGTTACAATATTAGTTATGGTGGTAGACAAAAAAATACTGTTATCCCAACTGGTGTCTTCCCTTTACTAAGCAAAGAAAAAAAAAGGGGGGGGGATGAAACAGAGTTAACAAATTATCCCACTAAAGGAACAATGCCGGGTATACAGAAAACGTATTACCCGGTAGGCAAGTTAACAAATGGTTTGTTGCAAAAAAATTAAATCTCCTGTCATTCATACACACTGTGCGGATCCACACTCATATACACCACACACTTACCGAGTTGCAGCATCAGTCAATCCATAGAATGATAAACACACTGATTAAACTCTTGACACGTGTAACTGTCTAGCACTTCTATGCCCCGCCCCAGATATTGCGAGTTTTTACTGAGAGCAAATATTCCCGCTTATCGCCGGACTTGAAGTTCTAAGAGTTCTTGTGTTTTATTATATAAAAGGAGTCTATGGGATGGCACTGACACAATTCAACACAGGTGAAAAATGAGGTGATGGCAATATTCCTTCTCTGCGTGATGACAGCAACTGACCGGTAAAGTTTTTTTAATCCAGTGAGGAAAAACTAGGCTCAGTCACAGTCAGGTAATTCGGTAATCTCTCACAATAGAGCAGTATATAAACTATCGCTACTGGCACTGTTCATCTTCCAGTTTATCTTACAGATTGTAAGTTAAATTTGATGATAATAATCAAATGATCTTGGGTAGGCTTTCTTTCATGTAATTATGTTAGCTAGGCCGCACCGGACCACCACAAGATTTACTTTAAAAAAATGTCTCATCAAACTGTCTGGAAGTTTAAGAACCGAGTATGGAAACTCTGAAAGATTTCGTTATTGCTGGGATTGCAAAAGGTGATCAATCTAGAGAAAAAGATAGAAAACCCATAACAACATAATCATACTTTAAAAAATCAAATAATCTTCTAAGCGCGCGATAAATTTCCCGTTAAGACTATTTTATATATACGCTCCCGTATTTAATTATGTATTTAATACACACTGCGCAAGTTCTAGTGGTTAAATCACACATCTATAAATATAGGACTTAACTAAATTTATTAATTATAAATTCCTTCGCGACTTTAAAAGTTGTGGCCCGTGCTCATACCAAACATGTTTCTTTAATTACATGGTATAATTAATACTTTTGAGATTAGGCTCAAAACGTCTGATGGAAAGCAATGTTTTGCTGCCTGCAGTCAGCATCCGAAACAGTTCGATTGACACTTATATCGAGACTATGGTTACAGAAAATCCACACCCCCCAACTTCCCATTAGTACATAGGAATAAAACTAAAATTATTTTCATAGACATTCAATGATCATTGTAATTTTTTGTTTGTTTTATTTTCAATGTTTTATTTATTTATTTTTTTTTTTTCATTTCGCGCTATTCGACTTTCATCCGTTTTTCACTGAGCTTTTATTTTAAATAATTTTTTATCATGAATGGCCCACGAACTTTAAATTTTTGGTTTATGTGGCCCTCGGGGTTGAAAAAATTGGACCACCCTGAAATATGCATATTGTGACGAAATGGACGACCCCTATCGATCTTTGGTTCTCTCCGGCAGTATCGGTACATTTGTGGTACTGATTTTTATTATGTGCTGTCAATTATCTCACTTTTCTTTCTTTCTTTCTTTCTTTCTTTATTTTTCTGATAAGTAGCAGATATTTGATTTTATCAAGTCACCCTGTAGGTGATAAATATCACATTTGCAAGGAGTAACTGATATGATACATCACAATTGCTTGGCGCTACCCAGATTTGTGGTTATAGGCGCGGCAGATTAACACGTACATCGGTCAGCGCTATCGGCTTAAATCACCGATAAGACATGGAGTTTGCGTACTCATACGATAGATAACGAGATTACTGTCTGTGTGACACATGTGGGCAGACAAGAGTTATATAATCGCTTCCGGTCACTTGGTTAAAAGTAATCATGGATTTATTGCATTCTAGACAATATGAGTCTACAAATGTGTTGGTGAGAGTGTATGCAAGGCATCAGATGTCCAAATATGGTAATACGTGACCTTTGCAGCCACGCACCTTATTTCACGTGGGACTATTTTGAAATATCACACCCTATCTGCATGATTTGAAATGATTGGATCTTTCTGATTATATTCATAACAACATTGAGGGGAATATAGCCTGACCATTTCGCAGTTTTAACTCACTGTGATTTTCAAGCTCGCTAAGACAACCTTAGACCTCGCCGGAGTGAAGACTAGATTCATAATTCCTCTTTGTTAACCGGACCTTTTTTATTGGAGAACCATAAAAGACTTACAAAAGCACAGGAAATCGCTACATTTTAATAAGGAACCGCGGGGCTAGGAAACTGAAGAAACACGGAGTCAGAGGGGAATCTATTGCAAAATTAAAGACCCCCTTCCCCCCCCCCCCCCCGTCCCCAGACGCGTGTAAGAGACCGACTCGTCTCTTTTATTCATCTGAGCAAACAAGTCTGTAGCCAGGACTGGCGTAAGTTGTGATTTACATTTCATATTTTATTACTAACATGTGAACTAACATATATATGTATATATTACCATGTGAAGTTTAATATGTGAAACTCGCTATTGGATGTCAAAGTCATCTAAGGCTGGCAACCTCAGCGTATAGAGTGATGATTCATGAACCACCACTGCACGGGCTGGAGATTGCTTTATTGATAGTTTCGTAAAAAGAACTAAAAGCATAAAGTAGTTCCAGGTTCCCTATGGAGCAGGGAGGGAAAGATGAAAGAAATGATGTACATTCTATGTATAATACTTACAGTTTCAAGCAGTGTAAATGTCCATATAAACATATTCACTTCAAAATTAATGTAAGTTTTTAAGCTTTAAACCAGTGTAAATCTCTATGTGAAAATATTCATTCTAAGTAATAGAAGTTTCAAACTTTTCCACAAGTGTAAATATAAATGAAACCTAAATGAATTTATATTGTGAACACTTTACAAACAGTGGAGATGTAAATGTAAAACATATTATATCTGTACGTTTAACTTTTTCATTCAAATGTAATGTAAAGCTAAAGCTATTCAGTTTAAATGTAAAGGAAGTTTTATCCCGAGGGATTAAATTTAATTCTCATCCAGGGTAAATTCTGACATGGGATGGTAGAATAGAAGAGGGAGGCACATAAATGTTTCGGAAAAACGCCATACTCAGAAGAGCATTTAGTTTCTATTTCTATTACCAGTTATTGGTGGTACCAGCAGAAAGTACTATCTCTGGAACCAAGTGAAGGTAGAAGTGGACTGACGTTTTGCGAGACGCCATCATAAGAGGGTCTTATAGACAGACGCAGAACCAACTTAGCCGTTACTCCTTGACGTTCTGGGAACGTGCGGCGCCTGAACTTTGACCAGAGACGAGCAAGAGCAGATTGAAAGGAACTGACCCAGCGGGAGAAAAAACTACCATTGACAGCTAAGTGAAAATATCCGCTGCCAAAAGTGACCTCCTTTATTAAGTTAAATCCCATCCACGTGATGAAATTCTTTTCATAAATATGCAAATTATTTTCCAACTGTTAAAACTTAAAGTGATTATTAAATTTTGTTATTTGTAATGTTACAAATTTAACTTCGATTCAATCCTTTTAAATGTACTACATGTTTGTCTCAGTCTCAGCTACTAAACACACACTCTAAACAGAGCTATATATATTATAATAATAATTCCAATGATTAAATCAGGGGTGGGGGGCTTAACGAGCTAGAATAAACCATTGCTAAATTCTTCATAAAAGTGTCGGCAGATTATAGAATTAACGTGCTCAGCGACAGCCAGCATTGTTTTCGCTTATCTGAATATCTTATGAAGACTCCCATGTGATAGAAGCTTTACTACTCTTCTATCGACATTTCTGCCAAGAGTAATCCTGTGTAAAAATAGACTCCATTGAAGCCTATAATAGAGGCTCATGAGTTTTGGCCACTGTTGGACCACTACTGCAAAGCAGGGGAGGCAATACCGTCACACATATAAAACTTACTAAAATGTTAGTAAAATAAATATATGCACCATAATATCATCATCCACTCCATGCTCTCTACAGAACCTGGAGCTACCTCTGCTATTGGTTCCTTGTGAGGAAACCCGCACGAAGCCCTCACCAGCTCTTGCAGTGGTGGTTCATGATACAATTCGTTTTAAGTGTTGAGATTGCCAGCCTCATGTGCAACCGTACATCCACAAACAATTGAATGTCAAATGCAAAATATAAAATGATAAAATATACATATTACAACTTACCCAATTTTTGCGTGTGACGATATTTGTGGTGGACCACTACTGCATAGCCAAGGGGAGGCAAATCCCGTGACATTGCGTGAATTGAAGGCTTGATGCAAAGCAAAGGTCCAAATATTGTCGAGGAAATGTTTTAAGATGCCGTCTCTCAGGTGGTTAGGGTTACTGTGTTATTGTGGTGAAGTGGGATGTTATAAATATGTATAGGGGACTTAGTGTACTGACTGAGATCAGCTGTGAAGGTATATATATCTAATAAGAGTAGTGTATGATATATAACCTTACTTGCTGCCACATATGTATACCTCAGTCAGAATTATTCTGGAATAGTGTGATGACTACGTTGTATGTCTAGGGTATGTGTATGATGAAGTGTAAGTCATAACAACAACAGACAGATAAACAATTTAATTTATTCCACCACACTTGACAACACTGTGACGCTCACATACATATAACACTCTAAAGGATATCTTAAAGGAGTCACTGATAACTTTTCAAATAACAATATGTATTCATTGCTGTTATGAATGAATATGTGTCCTGATTCAAATACAAAGGGAACCAGGAATCACAATCAATTTTACTTACAAGTTATATGTACAGAATTTATCAATATGAATATTGTAATGACATATATTATTAAAAGTATCCTATGTGTGTCAGTTGTGTAGTAGTAATATGAGGTAATACTGGTTTTGTTTTGTTCAAGCTCTGTTGGTATTTGTCATCATGACTTCAATAGTTTGTCTTTATTGGAACTAGTATTGGAGATGTTCTCAGTTCCTGATATTAAAACAATTTAATTCCCCTCTTAATGTTATTTTTACAAGGTCATTTTAAGATGGGGTACATAATTTTGAGCTCAGCTGGCCACATCAGCTTATCTTGCGTGATGGCGGCAGGAAAAGACTCCTCTGCTCGATTTTCCCCTGGGCTCTGGAGACACCTCACTGATAGCTAAATGGACCAAGGAGTATGCTGTCCGACTCTGGATTCAGCAAAGCTCTGACCAGGTGCTGCTCAATAACGTCAAGACCACGGTCCCACAATTCATGGAAACAAACACAGATACGTTGATTAGCAATGAATTCTGGCACAAATACTGGCACAAATTCCCATCTGCTTATGTTCCAGGCTTTTATTTAGCAAAAATATGAGCTGGCTTCAACGCACTGTTGCTTTATCAAGCTTATTTGAACTAGTGGTCTCGAACTAACGCTCCTAAGTGAGTATATCAGCGAGTCTGGCCAATGGAGCCACGTTTCGACAAGTGTTTGAAAAAATGTTACCTTCCTACGTCTCCCCTAACAACCAAAGATAGTATTTATAGTCCGACCAATCGTGTTTAGTCTTATATTTGTTGCGCTCCAATCAATTTGGAGTTTACATGGTAGGCTATTTCCGTACGCAAGGTTTTTTCAAACACGTTATAAAAAAATTTTATGAGCAGAAATGATTTCATGCGTCAGGCATCCCCACTATTTTATTTTGGTTATAACTTGTTAATTCCTAGACTATTTGCGTAACGTTTTACATATTCTTTGTCAGCAAGCCCTAAGGAACCCAAATATACAAATTTAAAAGAGCTAAGTGGCTGCGTTCAAAATATGCAATTTCTAGGATAGTCGTGTAGTTGTTTTTTGTTTTTTTTTATGTGAGAACCGCCACCTGTCCTGCTGTACTGTCAGACTAATGTCAGGATTTCGGACATAAAACAGTAGAATGTCAGGTTTCCCCAATAAGCGTTTTTCAGGTTTTAAAACCTAACTCTGGGAAGGGTAGTGAATTTATCACTGTCCGTCTGAAAAAAAAGTTAGTGCATGTGGCCTTACACGCGTGATAGTAGTAATTGTGTATCGCGCGACGCGTGTTGCATGCGTTCCTGATTTTCAGCCCTCCCTCTCTCTTTCTATTTGAGTCCATCTGTTCGTTCGTTTTGGTAACGTAATATAATTAATGTTAGGATTAATTTAGGTCATTACGCAGTCTGCCTCTCAATGTTTTTCTTAGAAATGCAATACCCGTTTTAATGTGTTGTGGAAACGCTTGTATTTATGCAGTGGCTTATATTTAACGTGGAAACGTTACAATTTGCAGACGAAGCATAAAACAAAGGGGGATTTCGAGTACATTCCTTGTGACAGCACTGTTATTTTACCATTGCTCTTTTCTTTATTAGAATTTATTTGTTAGGCTTTATATTTACCTGATAATTTATATATGTGGATTAGAATATTTCACGACAGTTATGTATAATCCTCATCATTCACGCAGTAGGCAGGCTCTGAGGACTTGTGACTTCCAGTATTATAGTTGAGTTTTTATCCTTTATAATTTTGGAAGGTCCTCTAGTACTTTATCATTTCCTATACTGGAATCCGATTCTATTCGTTATCCTGACTGTCTGAGATTTCTCCTTGATGATGGAAATGCAGTGAAGTAGTATTACAATGTTCTAGGTTATAAGCGAAATTTTCACTCCCACGCATATGTTTCTCCGCTGAGGAAAAATCCAGTCAGAAGCAGTTTACTTCAGCATTCCAATACCACACCAACCGCACACAAGCTTCTGATTTTGCTAGTGGTTTCCCCGACCCTCATGTTGAACATTACCACATGACAAAATAAGACATTCCCCTTACATGTTATTTTCAAACGCGTCTGAACGTTCTCCCTGACCATATAAGATCTTGCTACTTCTTTGTTACTTGTCATGTTTACAAAAATCCTATATCACCAGTCTATCCCAGATTATCACTGATAATCTCTTCCAAGATGTCTCTTTCTCGTATCTGTTTATTACAACAAAGACATCAGCCGGAATTGTTATATCATTTTTCGTATTCTACTCTTTTTCCAGCTGATCATGTCTGCAAAATTAACACATTATCTTAAAATACCATCTGTTATCCAGATTAAAAAACCCGAGGCAACATGGTTTTGTGGCAATTTCTGCAAGCCATGTGCCTGAATCATACGTTCGTTATCGACACTCCCCGACACAAATCTGAGTTTGTCGCCAAACGCCGTCAGGTGTGAAGAAGATTACATTGCTATCTCTTAATCGTGCGTCCGGCTTAACAATTAAAATGTCGCTAAATGTAAACATTTAATCCGTCTGGTGTTGACAATTAATCAAACAAACACGTCGACGTTGCTACAAAAAAGACAGTCAAATGGTCAGGTAAGCTGGGTGGGGGTGACAAGCTAACCTCGATCAATGAAAGCGTACACAGAATAATGAAAAACTAAAACCAAACATTTTCCCAGCTGTAGTCTGAGAAGTTTCATATTACTGTGAATTTTCATTTCCCTAGATATCTGACATTTTCTTGTTAGAGACTTGAACAGCTTATATGCATGCCTTCTTTTCCGATTTTTATCCCACTCGGCTGACTGTTCATCTGTTATTATTTCGTTAATTAAGCTCATCCCTGCATTCATTAGGTTTTTATCAGATCTTCCTTTCTTGGTTTCTTTATCTGACTTTTCATTTTCATCTCTGTCAACATGTAAAGGTAACAGGCTATTAAAACTGAACATCGTCTGGAATATAGGTATGTAGTAGCCATAAATATATCCTCTGCTATATCAGGTCTACTGCATTCTCGTAAGTTTCTTAGCGCTCGACGTGTTGATAGGGAGTCTGTTAAAATTGTTAGTTTCTGGGAAGGGTTATAAAAGACAATTTCTAGTGCTGAGAAGTGGAATAAGTAATCAAAGTGTAATTTGACTAATTACTTAACAGCTCTTCATTCTCAACATTTTTGTAAATGTACGATTATCTTTAAAAGTGTTTTCCCTGAATATATACATTAAGATTGTCTGGGTTCATTCCTCACGTGAGTGCTGCACAAAGTTGGCCATTAGCAAAGACTACTTCTGATAGGTATACACCGACATGATCACTAACTGTCCCAGTGTTTTGTTTATAATCGTGACAAAAGTTAGAGACAGAGGAAACTGATGACATCTGAAGGTGAAAGGAAGACTGGTCTCGCTTGACTCTAAATTGATGAGTGGAATGATGACTTGTCCGCAATTAACTACTGCAATCAGCGAGCATTAAGCTTCTTGAACAATACAGCAAGAAAGCATCCGTGGGTGTAATGCATGAGTCCATCTTCCTCAAAGGATGTATTCATCAAATTTCACATCTGGTTACGGGCCAAAAGACCTTCTTCTAGAAATTCTGAAACGCGGACTTTCTTCTGACTTTTCTAGCATTGTTAATAACCTTGCGATTTGTCATTAGTCTGCCAACGAAGTTGGTTGCAGATGACAGAGCTGCTAGGTTTAAAGCCAATTAAAAAAATTACAGCCATTCTACATTGGGGCAGAAAAGTCTAAATAAGCTGACGATCTTGAGAATAAACAATGGCAACATGAAAATATGATTTTTCTGCACTTATCAACAAGTTTACAGATAAAAATGTGAGGCAGGCTTTAATAATATAAAATATTAATGCAATGCTGGTGTTAAATCACGTTTTATTTGTTAAATGCCGTGAATGTCCACCAGTTGATAACTGTAGATGTTGGGACTGGTGTAGTAAAGTGTAACGATTGTCAACTCATTAAACCCAGCACAGTTTTGGTCATACAGGTCATCTTGTCCTGGAACGTGATGAGGCTCCGACAAGAATGTGAGTGTAGACAATGAGTGTGTATATGAATGTCAGAACGCGAATGGTAGAATGATTCGATAGAGTTGACAGGTTGGTAGTACATCACTCATACTCACACTGTTCGAATTCAAGAAGTACTGGAACTACGGTGGTCTTTTTATAACATTTAATGGGACGCACACTTGGACAGTACGTGTATGGTTACAGGAACAAATGTCGACATAGACAGCATAATGTTGATCACAGGAATATCATCTTAAGTTAGCATTCATGCTTGGCAAATATCATAATGGAGCATTCGTAAATAAGCATTCAGAGTTCCATCATGTAAATCATCTGGCTTTACTGACTGGGCACGTCAGACCATAACCAATATATAGGAAGGCTCCTAGACCTAACCTCGTCTAGCGAATATCCCTTCACGTAAAGTTCAATATATATATTTTTCATAAAGATATAGGAATCCCAGACATGGGTTCTCACATGTAGCAGTGATCTCTTGGTTCATCGAGCGATAGTACAGGCATCCCTTTTTCTCACTCGATAAATACAAAGTATATGGATTTCAACATGGCTGTTCTTCTCTCGTGAGCTTCACTCACTATTAGATACAGACCAAAATTGGTCATTCGTTAAATGTCCTCATTTCTTCATAGCTTCTCTCATAGAGGTAATTGAATAATATCATATAATCTAGTGCTGATACATAGGAATGTCATCTTCCTTTGAATAAATATTCTTTTCAAAAGTACCACTGTGCATCTGCTTATCGACAACGATGGCGAAGCCCAAGTTCATAATAAATTGTGGTTTTACCTTTCTATGCGAAATATAACTTTGCCATTCCTTGGCAAAAGAGAATAAACACTGGGGTAAAGTACATACAACATGTCTAAATGACTATCACTTTTCCCCATCTACTTATAGATCACTTTTCGGCGATAAGCCGGCTACAACAAAATTCGACAGGATGACAGCCATGAATCACACCCCCTGCTAGCGATACTTCCGCTGCATAGCCTTTGACCTTTTCTAGCGACAACCAACATAGTTCGACTTAGAAATGTAAAGATATCCATATATAAGACAGACTCGTCCTACTCATACAAACACTACGTATAAATTCAGGCCATAGATATACTGAAGCAAGAACAATCTATTCCTACCCAGCCAAAGAATAAATCGCAGTAGGCCTAGATCGTCCGCGGAGTCCGATCGAAGATGACGGAACTCCTTTCAAGGGAAGTAACTCAAAAATGACTTCTCCTTAAGCACTTAAAAAGGAAATACTTTGTTTACAAAATATTTGCGAACATAATAAGTATATAAATGTATTATATTGCAAGATAGTAAAGATTGCACTTTACAGTCTTACCACACCTCCCGGGAAAAAAAAAAAAAAATTTTTTTTTTAAATACATCTAGGAGCAACGTAGAATAGGCTCACAACGCAAGAATACTGCGCAGATGAAAATATCAGGAATAACTATAATTCCTAATATGACCGGTGAGAATATATCTCAAAATCTGAGAGAAATTGTTTCTCTACGAATAAATGTTTCCAGGAAGGTGTGATGTACGTATAATACAATTCTGGTAATTATACAATGCATACCAAAAATTCACACTATAATCTTAAATTTATGATTTATGAAGAAACAATCATCAAAGAACAGCGGTGAATAAACATCAATAAACCGCTAAGTAGCGATACCATCATTCTATTATTAAATTACAAATGTGTATCTTAGTAAAGAAACAAAAAATAACTGTTGTAAAGTTATACATATTAAAAAGATCCAATATTTAACAGTTAAGTGGCATCATGTGGGCATCTGGACAGAATGTCCGCCATCACATTTTCTGAACCACGGATAGCTCGTACCGAGAAATGAAAAGGTTGAAGAGCGATTGCGTATCGAGTTGATCTCGAGCTCTTCAAGTTCTTACTTTGGATAGCCGTAAGAGCTTTTTGGTCAGTTTCCACTACGAAATGCGCGCCCAGAAGGAATCTTTGGAGTTTGAGAATTGACCAAACCATTGCCAATAATTCACGGTCTAAAACCGAGTAATTCCTTTCTGCAGCATTAAGTTTTCTGGATATATACATTACAGGATGCAGAGTTCCAGAGTACTCTTGCATTAGTGCCGCTCCAATCCCAGTGGATGAAGCGTCACTACGAAGAACAAATGTCTTATCTGTTGTAGGTAACACTAAAATAGGTGGTGATGAAAACATAGTTTTGATCTTCTCTAGTGAAGATTGGCATTCATGAGACCAGTGAACCATGTTAGGCGACCCTTTCTTTAATAGTGTAGAGAGAGGTGCCATGATAGAGGACAGATTCGGAATGAAACGTCCATAAAATTGTATGAGACCTAAAAGACTTCGCACTTGCTTTTTAGTCCTAGGGATAGAGATGTTAAGTATCTTAGTGATATTATGGTCTTCTGTCTTCAAGAAACCGTGACCTACTCGATGGCCTAAGAAAGCAATTTCGCTAAAGCCAATACAAGCTTTAGATGGTTTTGCTGTCAGGTTATACTCACGCAGAGTTGATAATAATTCAACTAACCCTGAATAGTGATCTTCCCAAGTATCGCTGAAAAGACAGATGTCGTCTAGATAAGCAATGACATCTGACCGATACGATAGGATTCGACGCATCATGCGTACAAATGTAGCTGGTGCGTTCATAAGGCCGAAAGGCATAAAATTCCATTGGAAAAGGCCTCTGGGAGTAGAGAAAGCGGTAAGAGGTTTGGCGCGTTCGGATAATGGAACTTGCCAATATCCTTTAGACAAATCAAGTTTAGTGAAAAAATGCGATTTAGAAAGACGAGTAAGTAGCTCTTCTAGTAAAGGCATAGGTTCAGCATCGAACTTCGTAACTTGATTCAATTTGCGATAGTCAACGCAAAGACGTATGTTATTGTCTTTTTTTCGAACAATAACCATCGGCGAAGAATATGCAGAAGTGGATGGTTCGATTATTTGTAAATCTATCATTTCATCCAACTCCTTTTCAACCTGTGTTTGGAAATGTATAGGGATAGGATAAGGTCTAACCCTAATTGGAGTATGTTCAGTTAGAACAATGTCATGCTCAATGACATGAGTTTGTCCAGGGATGTCAGTGAGGACATCCTGAAATGTTTGTAACATAGACGAAACTTGTCGCCGTTCTCCTAGAGACAAATCAGGAGAAACAGTAACGTCTTTCCATGATTCACTAGAATGAAGTGGGATCATTGGAAGCGGAAGATTAACATCCGAAAAACTTGTTTCCTCATCCTGTATTACAGACAGTGATGAGTAATGACCATGTTTGACATGAGAATCGTCCGTTGCCTGGAAAATAGGCTGTAGATAGTCAGGACGTTCATGGAACTCCGTAAGCATATTGATGTGGAAGGTTTTATGCTTCCCGTTAATATCGACGATGTAGTCAACATCTGAAATTTTCGATATTATATCGTACGGACCTTTCCAACTAATAAGGAGTCTATTTTCACGACAAGGTAGCAAAACAAATGCTTTGTCACCAGGACAAAGTTGTCGTAAAGTTCTCTTCTTATTAGCAAATTGTCTTGCCTTCTGCTTAGCAAATTCAGAAGAGGACGTTGCCAATTTGCATGCTTCGATAATCTTTTGTCTCAGCGCGATGACATACTCGTAAGAAGATTTTGTGTCATCGTCAATATTGTCAGCTGTTATAAGATCATGCAGCAAAGACATTGGGCCGCGCGGTCGCGCGCCAAAGACAAGTTCAAAGGGAGAAAACCCTGTATGTTCATTGGGGACCTCTCTGTACGCGAAGAGGGCCGCGGGTAAAACCCTATCCCAATCTTGAGGATGATCCTCAGTTATCTTCCCTAATAAGTTCTTAAGTGTTCTATTTAGTCGCTCGACCATCCCATTGGACATAGGATGATAGATGCTACTCAAAGATCTCTCTATCTGTAGAGTAGACATTACTTGAGACATGGTATCCGATATCAGTTGGGTGCCATGATCTGATAATATTTCTCCGGGGAATCCCAGCCGAGAAAATATAAGCCAAAGAGCATCTGCAATGTCAGCGGTAGTAATGCTCTTTAGAGGGATAGCCTCTGGCCAACGTGTGCACATGTCTACACACGTTAAGATAAACTGATGTCCTCTAGCAGATTTGATCTTGAATGGACCAATGATGTCTATCGCCATTTTCTGGAATGGACGAATAGGAATATCTGCAGCCTGAATAGGCGCAGCATGACGAGGACCTTTGGATTTGACTTCTTGACATACTTTACAGGATCGACAATAGATCCGTATGTCCTTGTTCACAAAAGGCCAAAAGAAAGCCGCAAGAACTCTTGACTTTGTACGGGAAAAACCCATGTGACCAGCACACTGAGAGTCGTGTGCATGTTGTAAGATCTTAACTCTCAAATTCTTGGGTACAAGAATCTGAGAATGACTTGACTTAGTGGAGTCTTGCACCATACGTACAAGTACGCCATTCTTCATTGTAATCCAAGATTTACAATTTGAATCTTTATTCGGATCACCTTTCGTTACAAGAGTGAAGAATTTCTTAAGAGTCGGATCTTCTTCTTGTTGTTTTATAAACGAGTCACGAGAAATTACCAAGGGATCATCTTGGTTATGCACTTCATTATCTTCAACAGATGAAGTTTCAGGCATATTGAGAGCTTGAGCTCTAGTGACTACCGCATTAGCAGATTGCATATTTTGATTTTCCCAAACGGAAATTTGCTCCGGAGTGCATTCTTTGACTCCGTGAATGCGACCGATGATAAGATCAGCGATCGGATTCGGCAAAAGACATGCGTGTACATCTCCTGTGAAGAAAGGAGTAGCAATCCTAATGATAGCGGTAGAGTATTTCTCTATGGTGCCGCCAAATGTTACGCATTTGACTACTTTGCCTGTAGAATGAGAAGGATCTATGAGTGACTGCCTAACCCCAATAGTTGTGCATCCAGAATCAAAAAGTACTGAGACTGGATTGTCATTTACTAAACCTTTGTGTAAGACAAGAGAACCTCTCCCATCATGCGCGATTGACGCAGGAAGAGCGGGAAGAGGATGCCCACAGCTTAAAGTAGACACTGTGGTTGGCTCAAATAATGTTTTGCATTGGGGGCACTGAGATGCTCTCCCAAAATCAAAAGCGGCACATGCCATATTATTAGAGTCATCATTATCTTTATTTTGTTTATAGGCTTCGTGGGACTCTTGCTGTGCAGAGTTCGCCTGGTAATGAGCTTTATGTTTTTTGAATTGTGCTCTACCTCTGTTATTATTGCCTCTGTACTTATCATTGTTTCCACTATTATAACCCCTACTCGGGTTTGAATCATAGCTCCTTTGGTTACTATCATCATATTCATTATAATGAGTATCTCGGTAATTATGATCCTGTTGTCTCCATGAAGGAAAACTTGGATAGTTTCTAGAATGACTTCCTTTGCGAAAGTTCCTGTAATTATGACCACCCCTGAATCGAGGGCTGTCAGCTCTTCTCCAGGTATTCGAAGAAGAACGCTGAAATGATTGGTTACCTTGGTTCTGATAACTGTAATAGTTACCTTTTTTATTAAACCTATTTTGAGGTCCTTGGAATTTGTGAGAGTGATTAGGGTTGTATGGTGTTGCAGAAGCAACTGGCATACCTTCTTTAACCTTACTGTTGCTAATAGCTACGTCCGGATGTGCAGTGACGTATTGGGTACAATACTGTTCCATTTCTTTTAGAGACTTAGGTTTACGCTCATGTAAGAATTCGAGGAAAGGTTTATTTATACTTGACATAATCTTGTCTCTGAGTATCAAGTCCATAAGGGCTTCATAAGTCTTTTCTGTTTTGGATAGCTCAATCCAACGATCAAATGTAAGACGTGTCCTTGCAATGAATTCTGAGAATTCTACACCTGCCTCAGGCACCATTGTCTTAAACAACTTCCGATAACCCTCTTCAGACAACTGATACTTCTTTAATAAGGCTGCCCTAATAACATCATAGTTATCTTTGTCAGCCTCTTCAACCAAACTTAAACTAGTCAGAGAATCACCTTTCAGATTTTCTGATAACTGGTTAGCATATTGTGATTTGTCCACATTATGGGCTCGACACGAGCGTTCAAATCTATTTAGCCAGAATGTTATGTCATCACTGGAAGGGTTGAACGCTGGTACCTTGACCTTGTAAGTAAAGGGTTTACCATTACCACCAGATGCTTGATTAACATTACTTATGTTTGTTAACTTTACCTTTTCTAACTCAAATGCTAACAGTTCTTTTTGGTGCTCATGTTCTCTTATTGCTTTTTTCTCTTGTGCTTCTCTTTCTAATCTTTTCTCTTCTGCAGCAGCTTGTAATTTTTTCTCTTCAGCTTCAGCTTCTCTTTGTAATTTTTTCTCTTCTGCAGCAGCTTGTAATTTTTTCTCTTCAGCTTCATCTTTTCTTTTCTCTTTTTCCATTTCCATCTGGAATCTTTTTTCATCAGTCTGTATCTGCAATTTCTTTTGTTCATCCTCTCTTTGTAATTTTTTTTCCTCAGCTTCTAATCTTTTCTCCTCAGCTGCTAATTTCTTTTCTTCAATCAATGCTTTTCTTTCTTCAGCAGCTAATGCTTTGTCATATTGAGCAACTGCCCATTCTTCTAATTGCTGACCAGTCTTATCAAGAGCCTTGCCTTGTGTGATAAAATAATCTAATGTAGACATCTTGTCTAATAAGATCAGTAATTTGCAAAAGTAAATAAATTCACTTTCTTAGTCTTAATCAAAGACCTTGTATGATAACTTTGTAACCTGTGGAAAATAGTACTTAACTATCCCAATCACTGTGGGAAACAAGCCTTACAAAGGTCTTGTATAAATCCTTATATAATAACAGCTATAAGTTGCTGGTTCACTCTATAATATAAGTGCAGTGCACCAGAAATAGTGTTTTATATCATCAACTGTGTACCTTTAGTAATAGCAATTAACTATCAGTTGATTCTTGTACATCAATTTATATGATCAACTATATTTTAAATAGTGTATGTCGATCAGGCACAAAACAAAACAGTTATACAGAAGAACATGAAAACATTTGCGGAAATGAAATAAATCAAATGGGAAAAACAATAAAAGATAAACCGCAAGAGGATAACAAATACAAATAACGCCACAGTATATAAATATAAATTGAGAATAGAACTGAAAGATAGAATAGGGTAGACCAACAAATTACAAACAAATCAAAACAAACTAAAGAACAGAGGAATATTACAAAAACAACAATGAGTACAGTCTTCACAGCTAACACTAATAGCAACAGCTGTCGCAGCAAATTTTCAATCAAGAAAATTGCACCTATAGAAACGCACACATCAGACCCTCTATTACGTGGGATACTCTGTTGTGTGACACCGCCCAACCAAAACAACAACCCGCTGGATACAAACAAATATCACATATAAATATTTAAACATAAATACATAAATGCATAAATAGTATGGCAATATGATGTAAATAGAGTGTTGCAGAAAGAATGTGTTGTAAAGAAGGCTCAGTTACACTGCCTAATAGTACAGTACTGTGGTACTTTATTAAACAAATACTTCTGGTCTAATTATTTTAAATTCAACACAGAAATAGAAGCTCCATCGTTGATGTGAATGATAACAATCGATGTAGGACTTCTCAGTTCAATAACATTTCCTTTCGCAAACACTGTCAAATATTCTCCAGTCCTGATGTGTAATGTTCTATGTTTCAACCAAGCTTGCTGTGTAACACTGTCAGTTGTATGGCAAATGTCCAACGAACCAAATGTCAACAAACGCTGACCTAGTTACTGCAAACTCTCGACAGGACAGGTCACGCTGACATCACTGTAGAGTTGTACTGTTGATGTATTTGTGTGTCGTAACAGACCCCAAGGAACGTCTGGTCTCAGTAGTTTACTTCTCAATATGGTCACTGTGCAGGTTGACCCAGGAAGCTGGCACACCAGTTGTTAAATCACGTTTTATTTGTTAAATGCCGTGAATGTCCACCAGTTGATAAATGTAGATGTTGGGACTGGTGTAGTAAAGTGTAACGATTGTCAACTCATTAAACCCAGCACAGTTTTGTTCATACAGGTCATCTTGTCCTGGAACGTGATGAGGCTCCGACAAGAATGTGAGTGTAGACAATGAGTGTGTATATGAATGTCAGAACGCGAATGGTAGAATGATTCGATAGAGTTGACAGGTTGGTAGTACATCACTCATACTCACACTGTTCGAATTCAAGAAGTACTGGAACTACGGTGGTCTTTTTATAACATTTAATGGGACGCACACTTGGACAGTACGTGTATGGTTACAGGAACAAATGTCGACATAGACAGCATAATGTTGATCACAGGAATATCATCTTAAGTTAGCATTCATGCTTGGCAAATATCATAATGGAGCATTCGTAAATAAGCATTCAGAGTTCCATCATGTAAATCATCTGGCTTTACTGACTGGGCACGTCAGACCATAACCAATATATAGGAAGGCTCCTAGACCTAACCTCGTCTAGCGAATATCCCTTCACGTAAAGTTCAATATATATATTTTTCGTAAAGATATAGGAATCCCAGACATGGGTTCTCACATGTAGCAGTGATCTCTTGGTTCATCGAGCGATAGTACAGGCCTCCCTTTTTCTCACTCGATAAATACAATGTATATGGATTTCAACATGGCTGTGCTTCTCTCGTGAGCTTCACTCACTATTAGATACAGACCAAAATTGGTCATTCGTTAAATGTCCTCATTTCTTCATAGCTTCTATCATAGAGGTAATTGAATAATATCATATAATCTAGTGCTGATACATAGGAATGTCATCTTCCTTTGAATAAATATTCTTTTCAAAAGTACCACTGTGCATCTGCTTATCGACAACGATGGCGAAGCCCAAGTTCATAATAGATTGTGGTTTTACCTTTCTATGCGAAATATAACTTTGCCATTCCTTGGCAAAAGAGAATAAACACTGGGGTAAAGTACATACAACATGTCTAAATGACTATCACTTTTCCCCATTTACTTATAGATCACTTTTTCGGCGATAAGCCGGTGTTGACTCCATTTTATCATTGAGTTCAGTGAAGAGGTAAATTGAAACGCGAATGGTTAAAACGGAATGAATGTCAACAAAGTTCTTCAAACAAAAATTCCAACAAGTATCGTTGCATTGGGTGAACTGGGCAAGTATTGGCAGCACACAAGTCGGTGATTACAGTACATATATTTTATTGACGTGACACCAACGAAGTGGAACAAGACAATCATAGTTACAGATGCGAAGATCATACGTCAAAATGTTAATATCACTGTTAATAGTTGTTGTAGATTCTCTAACAGTTAAGTTCTCTTATATTCCAGTGACTAAGGATCACTTCCATTACCATATAACAGACATGGTATTAACGTCCGTTGACCTTCTCCCAAGGACGTTTATTAAGGCAAACGGATTCATTCTCACGGAGCAATAATTTATATCATACTTGTAAGCATCCCAGACTTTCTTCATAAAATTCTTAGATAGCATATCCAATCCAAACAAAGGCAGATATAACAATACAACCAGGTTAGTGTTTCATCTTGGCTAACCTCTCGGTATCCATACCACGACTTTGGCATAGGTAAAACGGCATATTAAACATGTGAAGCATATATATATATTCATTAACTTGATTCCACATATGGATTCTCCCTCTACAAAAGATTCCAAAGGCTATCGACTCCGTGTGTCCAATTCTAGGAATGTCATCTCCGATGAATTCCCGCTAGACCATTAATAGGAGCGGCCTGATACTTTAATTTACATAATTAAACTTGCCATAAGAAATGGGGCGACACTTACTTCATTCTTCCACTATTGGCTTCGCCATGAAGACCAATAGATACGAATACAACTGATGGCTTCTTCAAATTTGCCAGGAATCAAAGAATAACACTGCGGACATAAATGTCGTCCGAGCTGCCCCTATCATGACGTCACAATCTACCCAACTAGGTTACACGTGCGTCCAAAGCAACTCACACAGCATTGTGCACGTCAGTGCGTGAATCAATCGAACGCACAAATAATATAACTATATAAAACTGGTGCGTACATTTGGCAGGACCGAAGACTACCCCCGTAGGTAATAAATGTACGTAACAGCTCCCTTATTACCTCCCCTTAAAAAAATTAATTCTATTAATTTTTTTCGAACTAATTACTCGAGAGAGGTGAGTCAAAACTACAACAAGATTTATGACATGCATAAAATTATATCATATTAAGAAAAGAATATTAAATGAAAACAATATAACTAAATGATAGTATGCATTAAAGCACACATCCACCATCGACCTACTTTGGAACGATGTGGTAATATTCGAAGTAAAAAGAAGTTGAAAATGAAAATGAAATAAACCATAAAAAAAAAGATGATAATAAAATTCAACAAAATTGTTTAAAAAGAAATTTGAAACATATGATTTCAAAAATGAAAATGAACAGCAACACTGATGATGATCAATGATAAAAGAATCAATAAAACAGAAAATTTTAAAATACAACATGCAAAATGAAACAAAGCATAATTAAACACTTTAAGAAGCAACGCACTTACTATTTCCTAACATTAGTAAGTTTGACTAGTTATCTAAAAGTGAGATATCATGTAGTGGGATACGTGAATACACGTATTGCGAAACACTAATGAAGGTAGTAGATGTGTGATTTATAATCAATCAAATTGATTAAATTGAATTATACTAATTAGTAGTACTTAATTTATGAACAAATAACTAATTACTAATTTATTCTAAGTGATTTCAATTTCACTCATTGTTAATATTCTTTTAGAACTAGTTAAATCGACAAGAATATGTTCTCAATGTACCATGTCTGAAATACGTTTACGAACACGATATGTAGTGTAATCTGTTCCATAACAATAGTGAATGTCTATTTGTCGCATTTACCAATGTTTCCATACTAAAAAAAAATGTTACTTTAATATCACTGTTCCCGTTCTAACAAAACGTTACTCCACAAGAAATAATGTTATAATCCATACGTAAGTATATTCTGAAAGTTATATATATATATATACGAATACTGCAGAACTACACATAGTCTCCACAGATGTATAATCAGTGACCATGTACAAAGTTATTCATGTTTCTGTGAGGACGTTTCACCATCTGGAAGTGGTTTAATTTCGACGTGTTCACTAGGGCATCTTGAAAGACAGTCTGCAAACACATTCTGTACTCCAGGAATAGCTCGTATCTCAAAATGGAACGGTTGAAGCGCAATAGCGTAACGCGCTGACTTTGATGACTTCACGTTCCCTGTGTTCAGTGCTGTAAGAGCTTTCTGGTCGGATTCCACCACAAAGTGTGATCCGAGGAGATAACGATCCAGTTTTGTGATTGACCAGACAAGAGCGAGGAGCTCTTTATCTAGAACGGAATACTTCATCTCGCTCGTCGTAAGCTTTCTGGATACGTACATAATCGGAAATAAGGTGCCTCCGTATTCCTGCATTAAAACTGCCGCGATAGCGTAGGAAGAAGCATCACTGCGAAGAACAAAGGTGAGATCTTTGTTAGGCAACCTTAAAAAAAGCTTATTTGAAAAAAATTGTTTTATATAATCTAAAGCCGTTTGATGATCCTGCGACCACTTTATTATATTAGATGTGCCTTTCTTCAGTAACGAAGAAAGAGGTGCAGTTATAGTAGACAAATGAGGGATGAATTTAGAATAGAACTGTATTAGTCCTAAGAGCGACCTCACTTGTTTTTTTGTCTTTGGTGCTGAGATGTTTAAAATTTTAGAGACGTTACTGTCTTCTGTATACATTAAACCGCGACCTATACGGTGACCAAGAAATGAGATGTCATGAAAACCGACAAAAGCCTTTGAAGGTTTCGCTGTTAAGTTATAATCCCGTAAGGTAGAAAGTAAAGATTTTAAACCCTGAATATGTTCATCCCAAGAGTCACTGAAAAGACAGATGTCATCTATATAAGTAATGACATCGGGACGATGAGACAATATGCGGCGCATCATGCGTACAAAGGTAGCTGGCGCATTCATTAGACCGAATGGCATAAAATTCCATTGAAAAAGACCCCGTGGCGTCGAGAAAGCGGTGAATGGCTTTGCTTTAGGGGTTAATGGCACTTGCCAATAATCCTTTGAAAGGTCAAATTTCGAAAAGAATGTGGCATGAGATAATTTCTCTAATAAGTCGTCTAAAAGAGGTAATGGTTCCGCATCGAATTTTGTAACTTTGTTTAATTTCCTGTAATCTACGCAAAGACGTATATTGTTGTCCTTCTTCCGAATGATTACCATAGAAGAAGAATATGGTGATGAAGATGGTTCAATTATATTTAATTGAAGCATCTCATCCAATTCCCTATCAACCTTATCACGAAAGTGTAAAGGAATAGGATATGGGCGAACTCGAATCGGTGTATCGTCAGTCAGAATAATGTCATGTTGGATGACTGACGTATGACCTGGGATGTCAGTGAGGACATCCTCATACGTGTGTAGAATATTAGAGACTTGCTGACGTTGATCATCAGTAAGAGTAGATGAGATAGTAACATCATTCCATTTCTCAGTGGAATGGAGTGGTACAACTGGTATTGGTAGTTGTACATCATCGAAAGAAGATTCCTCTTCTTGGATGACAGACAAACTAGAGTAGTGTTGAATAGGAGGTGTAGGATCGTCAGTTGCTTGGAACACTGATTGTAGATAATCAGGACGTGAGTAATATTCCTTCAACATATTAATGTGGAAGGTTTTATGTTTACCATTAACATCAACGATGTAGTCGACATCGGATATTCTTGAGATGATCCTGAAAGGACCTCTCCAGGTAATTAAAAGACGATTATTATGCGCAGGGAGTAATACAAAAGCTTCATCACCAGGTATGAGCTGGCGAAGACGTCTATACTTGTTTGCAAATAGACGAGCTTTTTCTTTGGCTTGTTCGGATGATGCAGTAGCTAATCTACAAGCATCTATGATTCTCTTTCTCAGAGAGATCACATACTCATAAGAGGATTGAGTTTCCTCTTCAATATTCTCGTCAACCAATAAGTCGTGGATTAACGACATCGGACCGCGTGGTTGCATGCCGAAAACAAGTTGAAATGGAGAAAACCCCGTTGCTTGATTTTGTACTTCGCAATACGCAAAGAGACAAGCGGGTAGGACCCGATCCCAGTCTTGGGGATGGTCTTGAGTCATCTTACCCAACAACTGCTTGAGTGTCCTATTTAGACGCTCAATTAACCCATTTGACATCGGATGATAAATAGAACTTAGAGATCTGTCTATACCTAATGTCTTCATAACTTGAGACATGGATTCAGAAATGAACTGAACCCCATGATCCGACAAGATTTTCCGTGGAAAACCAATGCGTGAGAAGATTAACATCAATGCCTCTGCTACACTGGCAGATGAAGTGTTCTTGAGAGGGATGGCTTCAGGCCAACGAGTGCACATATCAATGCACGTAAGAATATGCTTATGCCCTCTAGCAGATGGTAGCATAGGACCAATAATGTCTATAGCCATTTTATCAAATGGTCTAATCGGGATGTCCGCAGCTTGAATAGGAGCCGCATGAAATGGACCCCGTACCTTAACTTCTTGACATATCAAACAAGACCGACAATAGAGAGTGATGTCCTTATGGACGCCTGGCCAGTAGAATGCCGAAAGCACTCTGGATTTGGTACGCGAAAAACCCATATGGCCCGCACATTGCGAGTCATGCGCATGTCGTAATATACGAGATCTCATACAGGATGGGACTATAATCTGAGAACATAAGAATGAATCCTTTTCTCGTATTACTCTAACCAAAATCCCATTTTTAAGTATAAAGTCATGTCTAGATTTTGCAAGTTTGTTGCTGGTATTATTTTTGTTCACATACTGAAAAATGTTTTTTAATGAATCATCATTCTTTTGCAATGTTGCAAACAACTCCCGTGAAATAGGAGCATCATCATCACAAGTGTTATGAACTGTAGGTTCCATAGGTGTATCATGCGACATATTAGTAGCTTGCGCTCTAGTCACTACTGCATTTGCAGTTTGAATATGTCGCTCTTCCCATTCAGCAATTTGCTGTGGTGTACACTCTTTAATACCATTTATGCGACCAAGTATCAAATCACAAATTGGATTCGGAAGGAGACAAGCTTGAATCTTTCCTGAAAAAAATGGAGTATTAAGATCAATAATAGCAGTGGCAAATGTTTCAATTGTGCCACCAAACGTTACACATTTGACAACCCGGCCCGTGGCACAACTTGGGTTGATCAGCGAAGTCCGGACGCCGACTGTACTGCAACCAGAGTCAAATAGGAGAGAGCATGAAATATTGTTGACAAATCCCTTGTTAAACTTAAGAGAGCCCTGTCCCTGGTGTACTGAAGCAGCGTCGTGATCGCCCTGGGCTGGAAAAGAGTAGAGCATTCTGAACAATCTTTGACTTGGGTACAATCAAGAGAACAACACATAGCATTATGAGTTTCAGCTCCTTTACCCTGTTCAATGTTAGCCTGTGTATCACTAAAAGCGACATTAGAATGTCTATTCGTATTACTCAACGATCTATCTCGTCGACGCGATCGATTTTGATTTTTGTCATTAAAATTGCCATAATTGTAGTTTCTGCTAGAGTTAAAATTTGGATTAGTCCGATAATTTGTATAATTATCGTTATGATGTTGGTAAAATGGTTTATTTCCAAAAAATTGTTTCTTTTGCGGACCCTGAGATCTTGATCTCCAGTTTTGTTTATTATAATGTCCTTGATTATTTTTAAAATTATTGTTACCAAAATCTCGCGATCTGTGAGCTTGGTTCCCAGAAACATTAAATGGAGCAGATTGTTGAAATTGCTTCCCTTTGTAAAAATTACCATTGTTAAAATTGTCATTATTTCCCTTATTGACATATCTGTCAGCACTAAAAGAACGATTGCGTGAAAAATTGTTTTGTTGTGCTGCAAAAGCAACAGGCAATTCATTCTTAATCTGTGCATTACTTAGATCCATGTTTGGGTGAGCAGTGCAAAAATTTTTTGCATGTTCTTCTAAATTTTTCATTGATAAAGGTTTCCGTTCTTGCAAAAATGCGAGAAATGTAGGATTTACAGACGATAGTACCTTATCGCGCATCAGTAAATCGAAGAGACCTTCATACGACTTTTCAATTTTGGATAATTCAATCCATCTTTCTAGTGTTAGTCGTATTTGTGACAGAAAATCATTGAAATTTCTGCTAGATTGGGGTAGTAATAGTGATGAAATCTTTAAACGATATTGGTCTTCTGTCATTTGGAATTTTTGCAGAAGTGCCGCTCTAAGAGCATTATAGTCAATTATTTCTCACCAATGCAGTGTGTATGATAAACTGCTAATGCGTCCCCTGTGAGTAATCTTGATCAATATGTACAGTATAGAGCTTTATCCAAGTTATAAGACACACAAGTGGCCTCAACCCTATCTAGGATGAATATCACGTCATCAGACGGGGGATTAAATTTTGGTAATTTAAGGTGAATTTCCTTAAAATTATCATGTCTGGATGAAGTTTGGCTTTCAAAAGTTCTCTGAGAATTAGCTTCCAGAGTTAACCTAAGTCTCTCATATTCTGACTCGGCTAATTTCAGTTCATGCTGTCGTTTTCTTTCATTCTCTTCCATCTCAAGCTGAAGTCGTTTTGTGTTTTGTTCAGCTATTAATCTTCTTTCTTGCATTTCTTTTTGTTTAACTTCCATTTCTTTTTCAGCTATTCATCTTTTTTCTTCCATTTCTTGGTGTTTATTTCCCATTTCCATTTTATGTCTTTCTTCAGCCTTCCCTTTGCTTCTGTTCTGCCTCACGCTGAAATCGTCTTCTCTTCCTAATTCAGCGCAATCTCATTTTTTTTCTCATTCTCCTCCGCCTCAATCCTTTTTTGATCTGCCTCAAATTTCAAATTTTCCAAACGTAAAGTTTCTAACCTTCTCTGATCAGCTTCTACTTCTTGAGCTTTCTTATATTCTGCAAGTGCAAATGCTTTTGCTTCCTCAGGAGCCATCTGAAGAGCTTTTGCTTGCTTAATGAAATAGTCTAAGGTAGCCATTATTCAATTTTATTATGTAATAATACTACTTAAAATTGTTACTACAACCGTGGTCTTCGTTCCTGTCCTAGAACGAAAAATGTTTATCATATAATGTATTAAATATTTATTTAATAATTTTAATCAAATATATTAATCTTTAATCAAAATGTCATGAAAGGAACAACGAGAAAGACAAGAGGAACATAAACGACAAGCCATGATAAAATGGACGGGGGAACACAATCGAAGAAAACAAAGAAAATAAAAATGAATAACTAAAATAGAATATCGTAAAAATATACGACGAAAAAAACGAACAGACAAATAACAGTACAATTGACAACACAGTGTAAAAACATAGGTTGTGTAAAAAACTAGACGACAGGAAAGGTGAGATGGACGCAAAATACAAACAAAATTCATCATAAAGCTAAATTATAAATAAAAGTAGCGACCAAAAACAACGATTAAACGTGACGAAACAGCTAAATAGATAATATATAAGAAGCAACTACGATCGGAACTTCGGCAAGGTTTCTAGCCTTGTACCGGAACTATCGCTCAATTGAAACTTACAAGACGAGCCCTACAGAACGTCTGACGAAGAGCCCGAATTGGCTTCGAGATGGATCTCGTTCGTCAGATCAACCTCCCTACCTCCCACAAAGAATACACAACATATAACACTGAACACGAAAAATATGAATGTGGACATAACACGGAAGGCACAACTAAGCGTAATAAAGTGTACAACGGAAACACGTTATACTCATCTCGCGTGCAGGTAAAAAATCAATGTACCTCGTCTCCGTGGATGTACGTCTACAGATAAAATACTTCGTTCTGCTTCTCTAGATTACAGCTCGCACGCAATAATGATGAAGAGATGATCTCCAAGTAATCAGTCCCTGTGAAACTTGACGTGGAGGTTGATTGAAGAACTTGACCTTGTTAACCGAAAGTCGAATCTGATTCATATCACGGTAGTATCCAAAGTGAGATGAAATGTCGGCCCTTGAAAAAGTAAAAATTCTTCTTTTTCAAACGATAATTTGGATGGGTACGTTCCTTGGAATTAGATATTTCCAGACCACACTGGGAACACCATTTTATTGTTGACTCCATTTTATCATTGAGTTCAGTGAAAGAGGTAAATTGAAACGCGAATGTTAAAACGGAATGAATGTCAACAAAAGTTCTTCAAACGAAAATTCCAACAAGTATCGTTGCATATTGGGTGAACTGGGCAAGTATTGGCAGCACACAAGTCGGTGATTACTGTACATATATTTTATTGACGTGACACCAACGAAGTGGAACAGGAAAATCATAGTTACAGATGCGAAGATCATACGTCAAAATGTTAATATCACTGTTAATAGTTGTTGTAGA